>CM055890.1:16274064-16299064 GCA_029582165.1 Portulaca oleracea
AATAATAGCCCCTAATGTCCATAGTATGAGATGCACACATCGAATGTAATGAATGTCCGCAAAATGATAGATAAAGAAAGTGCATTTGAAAACACATAGAGGAATCAAGGAACAGTGTGTCATTAAGGTCCATGGATGATGTTGGTTATGTTAACAATATGAGTAATGAAGTCCACAGTTAAATGTGTTGATCATACACATAATAATTGATGTCCACATAAGATAATATGGATTTCCTCTATGGGGGTCAAGTGATGGATGTATATAAGGTCCATAGATGATGTTGTTGATGTTCACAATATGAGTAATAAAAGTCCACAGTTAAACCTGTTGACCACACACATATAATATTTGATGTCCACAGATGGCAATGTAGATGTCCTTTATGTGGGTTCAAGTGATTGATGAACATTGTAATTTGATAAAACTTAATTTTTGGTGTTTCGGGTCGGACGTATATTAATAATATTTGAACTCACTTTGTAGCCACCAAATTAATACAATTAATGCAGCAGATCCCTTCATTCAATTGCAAATTCATTGTTCACCAAATTACAACCACCCTGATTAGCAGGGTAGTGGGGGATAAAGAGGAAGGAAGGAGCGGGTGGACAAAGCCGGGGGAGGGATGGTGGAAAGTAAATGTAGATGCAGCAGTGCGTAGCGACGGTGACGGAAGCTGGGGAGTAGTCATCAGAAACCACCGAGGGGAAGTGATAGGAACAAAAACCATTTACCGGGAAGTAGCCTGGAATGTTGAAGATATGGAAGGAGGAGCGCTCCGACTGGGTTGCACTTAGCCGAGGCCTACGCAGAATCATCGTTGAGGCTGATTGCAAAACAGTCTTTGGAGCAGCAAAATTTGGACATACCATCGAGCCGGGAGCTGCAACAATAATCAGAGATATGATCTCCTTAATTCCAAGTATTGAAAGTCTAGTTTTTGCTTTCTTCAAGCGTGATTGTAATAAGGTTGCTCATTTGCTAGCAAAATTAGCAGTAGAATCGAAGAATTCAATTGACCAGAATGATGTATGCCTGATGGAGGTGGAAGTTATGGCCGCCTCTGAAGGCGAACTCTGATATATAATAGCTCCTGCTGTGTTTGTGCTCAAAAAAACAAAAATTACAACCACCCTACTAATAGAAGGACCTCACTACCCCACAATGCTTACATCCACAACATCCCTAATACCACACACTACACTGCCCCACAATGTTCAGATTCATGAAGTCACTTTGTAGCCACACAATGCTTGCAACCACTTTGCAATAAGAATAACCAATAACAACCTCAATACTAATCTAATAACCTCCATGGCAGACCTGTTAAAGGCATTCGTTTTCAACATGACAATTTCATCCCGAAGCAACTTGGCTTCTTCCTGTGCCTTGATCCGCTTCTCTTTCTCCTTTGTCAGTTTCATCTTCAAAGCCATATTCTCCTCCTTCAAATGTGCAAATGTTCCAATTTCAGACATCAATTGGTCAATCCTCTCCTTCAGCATTTGGTTCTACTCTACCAAATTAATTTCAACTTCCCCCACCAAATTCTTTTCCCATTTGAAGAATCCACAATCACGGTGCTTCACCTGAAACCCAAAGTTAACAACTTTTCAATAGTACAAATTCTGGAAAACAGAACCCCAAAGTAAAAAAGAAAAAAAAAAGAATTTTTAGGGCCTTCCTTTCAAATGACTAGCAAGACTTTATAGGGGGGGGGGGGGAGGGGGGATCATCTTGATGATAAACAACGTTCTCATTGGCTTATACTCATACTGAGCATCCATTATGTTTATTCCAAGGGAGGTGATTTACACAATCACACAAATTTGTAGGGACTTCCTTTGAAATGCAACGGATATGTACACCAGGCTCACTTGATCAACTGGGACATAGTTTGTAGACCCAAAACCCAAGGACGACTCGGTCTGAGGAATCTATATGACTAGAACACGACCCTATTTGCCAAGCAGGTAATGGCAATAGCAGATAGAAAAGAAAGTCTTTGGATTCGCTGGATTCATGGAAGATATATTAAGGGGGGTGACAGGTGGAACTCCAACCTAAAATGGGATACTTGCTAGTACTTCAAAAAACTTTGTGGAGTCAAAGACAATATCAAGGATGCCACCCATATTGAGGACCATCTACACTGTTCAAAAAGGCTATAATTGGCTTATCGAAGAGAAAGAGAACTGGGAATGGGATAAAATCACATGGAACTGGCTTAGTACTCCTCGACACTCCTTCTGCACCTGGCTTGCTATGCACGGAAGACTCCATGTTCGAGTCAGACTACAGAATTATTATCCTGACATGAACACTGAATGCCCGATGTGCAAAAGCTCTGAAGAAACAGTAAACCACCTCTTCTTCAGCTACCCGTACGACACCTAGATCGGGGAAGCCTCATCACATGGCTTGGGCTCCCCCACGCAAATGACTAGAACCACTGGTGTAGAGAATCAAGAACTGGAAACACAACTTGGCATAAAGATATGGGCATCTCGGGTTTCACAAACTACATCTACTTATATAGATGGTTAGTAACAAATGTGAGTTAAAAAACATTAATACTATCGAAGACAACTTAGTCCATACCATAAGACAAACTTTAGGAGTCAGCTCTTTACATATCTCGCTATACAAAAAAAAAAAAAAAAAAAAAATACTTGAATTGTATAGATAGCCTTTGTAATTAGGAACTCTCTTCTGTCCTTAGGGTTCAAATCCCAGTCTTTGAAGAATAAATTGATATGTACATTTGTTTCAAAAATAATAATATACGTACGTGCATACATACATGTATATATATATGGACCATGATAATCATCTTGACTCAATATGATTCCTTAACCATCTTGAGTTATTCATATTTCATATTTTTGTAACTTTTATTAATTTTATCTTTAATAATTATATATATTTATCAATTATAATAATATAATACTTATTAGATAGGTGAAAAAAATATAATAATAGTATAATTTTATCAATTATAACAGAAAATCCATATTTTATACATAGTTTTATATTTATGAAATAAATATAAATAAATAATTATTTTTAAATTGTTTATAAGTTGTAGTAACCCTGAAAATGATGAAACATACCTTTAGAATGATTCAAATACACTTACATTTCACTCTATTAGTGATTTAGAAGAAACGCAAGATGCTTAAGAGTCATCTTGTGTCAAGATGTTTATCATTTTCGTATATAAATATGTAGACTTGCCTATGGAGTTTAGAAGAAAAGAAGAAAAATTGAAATGCAAAATAGTTAAAATACAAAGCAAATTATGGTTGGTGGAGTTAAGTAATCAATCTATTGATAATAGCGTGGTGTAGTCTCTTTCCACTAATTGGGTTCTCAAATCTTACCTAAGAAAACAGGAAAAATTAAGCAGGGTCATTATTTCAGTTAAGTAAAAATTAAACCATGGGTTATAAAAAGCAAGGGACCCTCTCAACTTATCGAGGAACCTTAGGTAGTTGCATTCTGATAAACCCGTTCACCCTCTCATAGAAAACGCAGAGAATGAAGAAACCACCAATGGAGTCAGTAGTGGCAGAGTTAGAAGGAACCCTATTGAAGGATCCGGACCCGTTTTGCTACTTCATGCTGATAGCTTTCGAGGCATCGGGTTTGATCCGGTTTGCCTTGCTTCTGTTGTTGTGGCCCTTGATCCATTTGTTAGAGCTCTTGGGTCGGGAGGATGCCGGGTTGAGGCTTACTGTATTCATTGCAGTAGCTGGTCTTCGGATATCCGAGATCGAGTCCGTGGCTCGGGCAGTGTTACCCAAGTTCTACATGGATGACATCAACATGGATGCTTGGAATGTTTTTAGCCAGTTTGATAAGAGGGTTGTAGTGACTAAAACTCCAAGGATTATGGCTGAGAGATTTGTTAAGGAGCATTTGAGGGCTGATGAGGTTTTTGGGTCCGAGCTTGTTGTCAACCGGTTCGGGTTCGCCACCGGGTCCATTAAGGATGTTGGGACCATTTCGGGTCGGGTTACAAAGATGTTTAGTGATGGAAAGCCTTCCTTGGGATTGGGCAGGCTTCGTGGCCCTAATTCTAATTCTTTCTTGTCAATTTGCAAGGTAAGTAGCCCTTTATTGAAATATAAACTCATGTTGCTATTTTAGTTGTTTTGCGAATGGCGCAAGAGCACATATTGAAATACAACTTGAATTCAAATTTTAATAGGTATATATATAAAACAAATATTCAGTCAGCTATACTCGTTTTCCAATTTGATCCTAAATGAACATTTTTCTATAAGATTTGGCAAATATCAAGAGTTTACTAATCTTGAATTCAATTGTTTTACACATATTTTAATTTATTTTAACATTTAAATAGTGTATTTATTTCTAGGTGAGAGTAAAACATGTAAAAATGGAAACTATTACATTCATACAAACTAAAATAAAATAAAATTAAGATAATAATATTGTAGTTATAATAAGGAGAAAACTGGAGATCATAAAAAATATATGAATTTACATAAATTATTTGGTTCATCACGGTGTATCTACTCAAGTACACCACATATATTGAAATATATCAATTTTCATGTGATGAATTTTTGCAAATACTTGATACCTTTAAGAAAATATATTGATAAATTTGTAATAATATTAATAAACACATGATTAATTTTATAATTAAGATTGATGACTTTTTTTTAAAAAAAAATAGCACAAGTAGACCAAGCAGTATACTTAAATAAATACATCACAGTATATTATATAACGAATGGAGCATGTATAATAACTTGGCAAATAAGCAAAAATATTATATTGTATATTTGTTCTGGAGGGAAAAAAATATAATATTTTATATATGTTAGTTGAAAAGTTGCCTAACTAATTAAAGTACAAGTACACATATATACGTAATAAAATAAACTATTTACATGCATATATTGTTGTTACAGGAACAATGGCAGCCACCGTTCAGCGAGGGTAGGAAGTTTCTGGACGACCACCACGACCTAAGGCCAGTCCCAGTGATCTTCCACGATGGCCGCCTAGTGAAGCGGCCAACTCCGGCCACGGCTCTTCTGATACTGCTATGGATCCCAATTGGGTTCGTGTTAGCCATCATTCGCATGTTGGTGGGTCTAATCCTCCCAATATGGTTCGTACCTTACGTAACGGCTATATTCGGCGGGGGCGTTATTGTCCGAGGCAAGCCCCCGGCCCCGCCTTCCAACTCTTCGTCGGGTGGTGTCCTCTTTGTTTGCACCCATCGAACGCTCATGGATCCTGTCATCTTGTCCTACGTGCTAGGCCGGAAAATTCCAGCCGTCACATACTCCATCTCACGGATTTCAGAGATCTTGTCCCCCATTCCGACGGTCCGCCTCACTCGTATTCGCAGTTTGGATGCGGAGAAAATCAAGAAGGAATTAGAAAAAGGAGACCTGGTGGTGTGTCCGGAGGGGACAACATGCAGAGAGCCGTTTTTGTTAAGGTTCAGTGCATTATTCGCCGAGCTTACGGACCGTATCGTGCCGGTGGCTATGAATTATAGAGTGGGGTTCTTCCATGCGACGACGGCCCGAGGGTGGAAGGCATTGGACCCGTTGTTCTTTTTCATGAACCCGAGGCCGGTGTATGAGGTCACCTTCTTGAACCAGCTACCAGCGGAGGCTACATGCTCCGCTGGTAAGAGCCCCCATGATGTGGCCAATTATGTTCAACGGTTACTGGCCGCCACATTGGGGTTCGAATGTACAAACTTCACTAGAAAGGATAAGTACAGGTTGTTGGCTGGCAATGACGGAACCGTGTCGTCTAAGGGTACTACTACTTTGGTCGACTGCGCCACAAAAGTTGTAAGGACTTTCAAGCCTTTTATTCACTAGAACATTCACAACCATATATTTAAAAATCAAAACTTAAAAAAAAAAAACAAAAAAACTTTGCCCTATTTATTTCTTTTGATTTGTTTTGTATTCAAGTGGGGCATGTAATTCTTTACTCCTTTTTCTCCCTTTCTTTTTGGTGTAATTGTGAAATAAGCTAGGGTTGTATTATATACAAGGATGATGATAGAGACGTACAGTCTTTCCATTGTTAATTTTAACATAATTGCATGGCAATTTCTTGCCAATCAATAATAAGTATTGTTTTATAGTTTCCATTATTATTTTTTAATTTCGATAGGTTGGTGGGTCACCCACTTATATATATAGTTTGGTTTTATAGCTTATCCATCACATTTTTCCCGTTGCGCTGCAACATATTTGGCCCATTTTGGATAAGGATGATAATAAGCACTTTGAACCAATAAATGGATGCATCTTCCCTCACCTATAAAAAGTTTTGAACCGAAGACTTGGAAGGATATATATATATATATATATATATATATATATATATATATATATATATATATATGTCTAAAAATAACTAAAAGATCCTCATATTTTGATGTAATTATTTTAAGGGCCCTGTATTTTGATAAATAAATGTAGGGTGACATTAACTTTATTGTAATTATTTCTGGGGGACATTTTGATCAATTTTCCGGCGAACAAAGCATTGATTGCAGTATTTATTGTTGATTAGAGTTATGTATCTCTGACCAACACTAAATATTAAGGCCCAAAGTGATAGTTGACTTCAATTAAAACAACCTAAAATACAAAATTCATTGTTTCGTGCATTTTTAGACCGGAAAATTAGTCGGAATATCCCTAATAAATAATTACCGCAAAGATAATGTCATACTATAAGAATTTATCAAAATATAAGGCCCTTAAAATAACTATATCAAAATATCGGGACTTGTTAGTCATTTTTTAATATATATATATATAGACACACACATATGTATTGTGGATTAGGATTCAATTCTCCCCGGCAGCAGCCATGATTGGCACCAACAAGTAAGGGGTTGATACTACCAATTTTGGGCTTGCTATGGGTGCTACCGAATTGTCGAATGCTTCAAAATCTCAATATACCCCAAATCAGAGTAAGGGAAAAGAAAAGAAATTGCAAAACCAAGCATTGAGGAAATGCAATAGCAGTCGAAGAATATTCATGTTAATCTAGACACGACTTCTCAACCGAAGAAGCAAATAACTTTCCTCTTTGCTGGCTAATCTTGAATTTGGAACCTCACTACAATATATTAGAGTGGAGAAGATACAAGAAGTGTCGTGTGCTAGGATGGGGAAAGCCCTCGTAAAGGAGGAAACTCAATATTGGAAGAACTTGATCCTCTGTTGTGTGTTGGGCTCTAATCCCATTCCCACCCCCTTTTTTTTTGTTATGGAGGGTTTACTCAATGCATATGGGAATCTATAGACATCAGTCACATTATCGTCGTCAAGAAAAGGGCTATTTTTGGTTGGGTTTAAAAAAGAGGAGGACATAGAAAGTGCCATTAATCGAGGTATTTATTTCTTCGATAAAAAACATTTACAGTTAAACCGTGGACACTTAAGGAGCATATATGTTGACATAGATTCCATCAAAACTCTCCTATGGATCAAATTCCCCTACTTGGACGTGCAATATTGGAGTGTGCAAAATCTCAATAGTCTAGCAAGTATGATTGACATCCCAATCATCATAGATATGCCCAAGATGAATAGAACAAGCCTTCTACAAGCAAAGATTTTGGTTGAGGTCAAGATAGATGGGTCCTTCCTTGAAGAAGTTAACTATATGAATGAACTTGACATGATAGTGAAATAGCATCTGGATTATGAGTGAAAACTGTAAACAATGGTAGCTTGATGCGCCAAGCTTTGAACAGAAGAAAAGAAAAGGAAAGGGAGAGAGGTGTGGAATACTACGCAGCTCTCATTCAATTGATGTATTTAACTAACAATGGAGAAGCCCTATTTATAGAAAAAAACTAAGACTAAGAACAAGAACAAGAACAAGAAACAACATAAAAGGAAAAAGAAAAATAAAAAGAACCTAACTAACTAAACTACCTAGCTGGATAATAACTAATGTATGCCAACACCCCCCCCCCTCAAATTGGAGGTGGATGAACACCCAATTTGTACAAAAGAGTATGATGCTGGTTGCCCAAAAGAGGCTTGGTAAGAATATCAACATGCTGAGACTTTGTAGGTGTATATTTGAAGGAGATCAATCCATCAGCTAGCTTCTGTCGAATGTAGTGACAATCTATTTCTATATGTTTGGTCCTCTCATGGAAGACCGGATTCTTGGCTATGTAAATTGCCGCTTGATTGTCGCATTTTACTGGAATAGGAGTCACAGTATCAACTTGCAATTCAGTGAACAATCGAGTTAGCCATGCTAATTCTGTAACCAATCTGCGAAGGCTTCTGTACTCAGCCTCTGCAGATGACAACGAGACAATCGACTGTTTCTTAGATTTCCAGGAAACCAAAGTGTTCCCAAGAAAAAACTAGAAACCCACTGATCGATTTTCTAGAGTGCTTGCATGCTCCCCAATCTGAATCACTGTAAGCACTAAGCTTGAAGTTCTCATCTTTGTGAATTAACATGCCCAAGCTAGGGTGCCCTTGCAAGTATCTGAGAGCATGAATAGCAGCCTTTCAGTGCTAGTCTGTTGGCTCCTTGAGATACTGACTCAAGTGCTGGACTGTGAATGCTAGATCAGGCCTTGTATTAACCAAAAAAATTAAGCTTTCCAATTAACCTTCTGTACATAGTTGGATCCTTTAGAGGTGAATCAGGAAGTAACTTGATATTAAAATCCATATGACAAATAACAGGTTTGGAAGTATGATTTAGGAATTCCTGAAGGAATTCTTTGACAAATTTCCTTTGAGATAGAATTATTCCGTGAGGATTGTGGGTAATCTCAAGTCGAAGGAAAAAATTGGCATTTCAACATCTTTGATTTTGAAAGTTGCATCTAAATATCTCTTCAAATCTGTGATTTCTTGATGATTATTTCTCGTAACTAAAATATCATCAACATACACAACAAGATATACTTATTTGTTAGCATCTTTCTTATAAATTAATGAGTAGTCATTTTCAGAGTGTTTGTAGCCCCTCTGATACATGACTTTTGTTAATTTGGCATACCACTGTCTTGATGCCTGTTTTAGATCATAAATGGATTTCTTTAACATGCACACAACATTAGATATATTAGTATGTACTCCCTTTGGTAGCTTCATATAGATCTCCTCATGCAAGTCCCCATGGGGAAATGCCTTGTTAACATCCAATTGTTGTATGTCCCAATTCTTTTTCATAGCTATTGCCAATAAAGCCCTTATGGTTGTCATTTTTACAACTGTAGATAAAGTTTCGTTGTAATCTATGCCTACTTTCTGAGTGAATCCCCTAACTACTAGCCTTGCTTTGAATCTTTCCATACTTCCATCTGCTTTTCTCTTGATTTTATAGACTCATTTACAGTCAATGGGCTTCTTCCCTTCTGGGAGAGGCACAATGTCCCAAGTGTTGGTATGAGAAAGAGCATCCAATTCTTGTTTGATGGCCATTTTCCATTCCTTGTGTGAATTTTCCTCCTCATAAGTTTGAGGTTCTTTATCATCAAGGTAATGTCCTTGAGTCTCGATGGATCCTGAAATATTGCTCAAAGAGAAAACCTTGGGTTTGCAATATAGGTTAGTAATGCTTGAAAAACAAGTATTGTAGTCTCTCAAATAAGTAGGTTGTTTTGTGTGTTTTGGTAGATCTCCTTATTGGTTGATCCAACTCCTTAAGGTTAATATTGTGATATTGGTTTTGCTCAGTGTTATTGTCACTGTCAGAGTTTTGTTTACTGTCACTGCAAGCATTTTCCAGACCAAAATGTGAATTATGTTCAGTATTGGTGATAGCTGTAGGAGTCTTAGCATGTTTTTCAATCATAGCAGTAGTATTTTCTTGGGTAGACTCAACATACTCACAAAAATTGTCCATAAATGGGATAGAATAAGATGAACCTATGTTGTTAAAAGGAAAAGTATGCTAATGGAAAACAACATCCCTGGAATTGAAGAATTTCTGTGTGGAAATGGAATATAGTTTATAAGCTTTCTTTCCTTGTGAATAGCAGAGGAAGACACATTGTTCTGCCCTTGGCTGAAACTTGTGCCTACCTTGTTTTAAAGTACTCATATAACACAAGCACCCAAAAGACCTTAGATGATTATAACTAGGGGCTTTCTTGAAAAACATTTCATATGGGGTTTTGTTTTTCAATAAGGGGGTAGGCATCCTATTAATGAGATATATGGTAGTAAGAATGTCATCACCCCAAAATTTCAAGGGTAAATATGATTGAAACATCAGGGATCTGGCTACCTCGAGAATGTGTTTGTGTTTTCTCTCGACCGTACCCCATTTTGTTGGGGTCTCTGAGTACAACTAGTTTCATTTAAAATCCCATGGTTACTAAAGTAGGATACTGCAACTTTGTTTTTCCCAATTTCTAAAGCATTGTCTGATCTTATTCTTTTAACAACTGAGTCAAATTGTGTTTTGGCCATGGTAACAAATGATTGTATTAAACCAGAAGCCTCATCTTTGGTGGTCATTAGGTGAGTCCAGGTGCACCTAGTGAAGTCATCTACAATTGTCAGAAAATATCTATGTCTCGAGTGAGTAGAAATGTGAAAGGGTCTCCAATAGAGGTGGGCAATGGGCCGGGTTGGGCTAGGTTAGGGCCGACCCTTTACCCTTATGGGTTAAGGTCGGGTCAACACTTTAAAGACAAGGAGTAGGGTCAATCATGGGCCAGCTGACCTTGACCCGTCCATGACCCACCCATTTACATTTGATTTTTTTTTTTGTTTTTGCTGCTGTTTGTTATTAAAACTAATTTTTTTTATTGGACGATTTTATTTTTCCTATTATTAAAATCAGTTATTTTCCTGCTATTATAATCTGTTTTTTTCCTGCTATTATAATCTGATTTTTTCCTATTATGAAAATTTGATTTTTTTTTTTCCAGCTATTAAAATCTGATTTTTTTCATGCTATTAAAATCTGATTTTTTTCTTGTTGCTAGGACTTTCTGCTCCCCCCCTCCCTTTTTCTAATATCCACATAATTATATCCAAAATAGTAGAACCAAAATTACATAATTATATCCCAAATAGTAGGACCAAAATTACATCCAAAATGACATAATTACATCCGAAATAGCTAATTGTATATTCTTGATAAACTTGATTCATATGCTTGAGAACTTCATGAACTGGCAGAATAACCTGGAGAACAATTTTTACATATATTATAAGGGATTACTAGGCAATTCAACCCAAAATACAAAAACTTTGAATGAAGCATTAAAAAAATAAACCTTGTGTAATCAAAGACTTCAAACACCGAGTAGACCAAAAACTCAATCTTTTATAATGAATATATTAGATTGATTGACCGAGAAACAGAACAAACCCTGTCCAAAGAAAAATTTTAAAAATAAGGGACAATTCATCCAATCATAATTGAAATAAATTAACATATTTTATAATACCAAAGGAATTACCTAAAAATAGTGACTTGTGTCATCCTCATCATCCACCTCCTCGTCTATATCATCGTCAATTGCCGCCGCTGCCATAATATCATATTCTGCCCGCCGCCAGTCTTGAAGACATACCAGTGCTTGCACAGTCTTGGGTTTAAGTGCACCACGGGTGGGAGAAATGGTTTTTCCACCAAGACTAAATGCAGACTCTGAAGCTACCGTGCTAACGGGTATGGTTAATAAATCCCTTTCCATAACAGAAAGCTCGGGAAATCTTACTGAATTTCCATACCAATACTTCAAAACATCTATTTCTGAGTTCCTATCAAGAGGTAACTCCTCTAAGTACAAATCAAGATATGATATTCAAGCTTGTGGCCTAGAACTTCTACCTTGAAAACTATTGTAATCCTCAAAATATTCATCTCCAAGGCCACTAGTAAGAGGAGAAAAGGAGACAATAAGTGAAACTGACACTGGTTGATGTGTGTATTCATCATACAATGTACGCAAAGCGACCAACACATTATCAACCCGCCTTGTGACTTCATCAGGAGAATTAAGTAACTTCGTGAAACAGTACTCGACAAATTTAACTTTAAACCTTGGATCAAGGATAGCAGCACAAGACAAATATAAATTATGCTCAGACCAATATTTGTCAAACTTGACAAGCATTTGATTTGCCATGTTAGCTAAGTAGTCATGAGGACTCTGAGTTACCTCAAGCAACCGACAATGAATCAACCAAGCGCCTTTAAAATACAAATTCGATGTTGGAGTCTTAGTGGCGCTAAACATGCAAGTCACTTCGTAGAACAACTTGAGAAACTTATGTATTACAACCACCTTCTCCCACTCATCTTCTAAGGGTACATGAGCTTTCAATGGTGAATCCGTTGACAAAAGATACACAAACACATCCTTATAGTACAAAACATTGTCCAACATCTTCTATGTTGAATTCCAATGGACTTACATGTCTAGGTTTAACTTTCTTTTCACATCTAGGTGAAAAACCTTTTCAGCGTTATTTAAAACTCCTTACTTCTTTGAGAAGATTTAAGTAACACTTTCACCAACCCTCGAATCTTATCTAGTGTTTCATTGATCATATTCAAGCCCATTTGCACAATGAGATTCAAGATGTGCGCACAACACCTTATGTGGAAAAACGCACCACCACAAACCAACCCGTTTCTAGGCGTAAGACTTCTTTTGAGACTAGACATCATCACAGCATTGTATCTAGCATTATCCACAGTGATTGAGAGTATCTTATCCATAATTCCCCACTGACTAAGAAACATAAAGACCTCATTTGCTATGCTTTGGCCATCATAAGGAGGCGCCTAAGCTCTAAACCTAAGAATTCTCTTTTGTAGCTTCCAATCAATATCCACAAACTGCGCAGTGATGCAAATGTAGTGTTCGTGAGTATGGTTAGACTTCCATTTATCAGTGGTCAAGCAAATCCTACCAGGAGATTTCATTACCATGTCTTTCACCTTCTCTCTTTCTCCCACAAACATAGACAATAACTCCCTTTGAGCCGTGGAACGACTAAATGGCACAAAGTTTGGGTTAGCTTTAGACATCATTCTCATAAAACCAGGCTCTTCAACAGTGGCAAAGGAACGAGTCCCTTCTACAATATATAGCACAATTTGTTTCCTAAGCTCAGACATGTCAAAAATGAATGCTCTCTCATCATCGTTACCTCCCTCACTAGGAACATATCCAATAGGTCTTAAAGGACATCTATTTAGGTGCCTCCTCAAATGAGAAGTACCACTACCCGTATTAGCACACAAAGCAATCTTACAATGTTTACAAGTAGCAGTTGGCTCACCTTGGACATTGGTGCCCTCTATGAGTCCTCTCCACACTATGGACTTCTTCCTTCTTTTAGGAGGGGGAGCGGTGTACTCACTATAACCATCTTCTGCCACTTTCCTTGAAGTTGATTGGCTTTCCATCACTTTAAGTATAACACACAACAAAAATATGAGATCACAATCATGAATCATCACATAATTCACACAATTCACATAATTCACAGAATCACATTACATCCTAATACCCTATAAAGTAAAGAATTGAATCATATTCAACAAATCCAATATAGGGTACCACTCAAGAGTCAAGAATCAACCATAAACCATAAAGAGCACACTACTGGGTTTGTTTCTAGCATTGCTGATTTGCTGGGCAAATCACTAACCTAAAATCAAAAGTAAGCATCATTCAAAGTTTTTGTGACATATCCAACTTCGAAATAATTCTGCCTTGGATAGCATTTATGCTGAGCAATTCCCATCTCATCTCATCTCATCCTTCACACATATCCAAAATTTATTGACCTAAAGTACATACAAAAGTTTTGTACTCATTGAACTTCACTGTAATCTTTCATCTTTACATCACCTCCCCTTCAAAAAAAAAATCCCAATAATTTCTAACACTATAACTTCTGTACTGATGTATAAACCAAACCAATTTAAAAAGTACACTTCATATAAGCAAATTCAGACATTCTAACCTTCTTAAAAACATGAATTTTACCCTTCACCTGTGCATACCCAGTAAACCCTAAAATCCCTGCATTCAGATCATCATAAACCCTAAAACCCCTTCCTTCAGATCATCGTAAACCCTAATTTTATCTTCCAAAAGATTTCTAACACCGTAACTTCTGTACTGATGGATGAACCACATCAATCTGAAAAGTACACTTCATATCAGCAAGTGCAAACAATTTAATCTTCTTAAAAACATAAATTCTACCCTTTATCTGTGCATACCCAGTAAACCCTAAAATCCTTGCAGTAGTAGAATTATATTCAAATCAATATTTTGATGCAACACTGGCTGCACTGCGACTGCGACAGCCGCGTCGGGGCTCAGAACACTAACCCTAACCCTAAACCTAAACCACCACCAGCAACAGCACAAAACCGACGAAAAGGAAACCTAACCCTAACCCTAAATCTGAACAAAACACACAAAAATCAGAGAAACTAACCGAATTAAGAATGAAGCTCTTGTCCCCAGCAATTCGATTCGAGTGAGAAGGTGAGAATCAAAAATCGTTCCCTAGTCCCCAGCGATTCGAGTGAGAAGAGAGGAAGAAAGTGAGAGGGAGATCGAAGGTGAGACGGCGATTCGATGGCGTTGGCTTTACTAGGGTTTTCTGGCGACGTTGTTGGCTTTACTAGGGTTTTCCGGTGACGACGTTAGTGTTTACTAGGAAGAAAGTGAGAGGGAGAGGCCCCGAGAGAGAGAAGGTGATATATGAGCGTCTGAGCGAGAAAACCTTGTTTTGGCCCTATTTTTTCTGACCCTAAACTGACCCGCGAGATACCCTACTTTGGCCCTAATTTTGGGGACCCATGAACAGCCCGCCCCCTTTTCAATTTTGAATGGGCTTTGACCCTAAAAATCCAGTCTTGACCCTTGCAGCCCATAGGGCACCCGGCCTATTGCCCACCTCTAGTCCCCAAGTATCTACATGAATTAATTCAAAAGTTGCAGAAGTAGAAATATTACTTGTTTCAAAGGGCAAGCAGTGCTGTTTAGCCTTTGGACAAACATTACAATCAAACTATCTTAGATTTTGTCTATTATGCAAACTAACATCAGGTATCAATTTCATTCTATTGAAAAACATATGTCCTAGACTTTGGTGCCATACATCACTACTAACTGAAATTAAAGCATTGTTACTGTCTAGAAGTCTTGATTTTGGTACTGTCACAACCCATTGTACCCTCAACTATCATTTTATCATCCAAGATATAGAGTCCATAGGCCTCTTTACCAAGAACCAAAGGCCCCTTCACAAGAAGGCCTGCAAAATACAACCTTGATTTAGTGAAAGTTATCTGGCATGGAAGATCATGACATAGTCTCTTAACTGAAATTAGGTTAAACTTGAAGCATGGGACATACAAAACAATTGTTCAAATCAGACTGTCACAAATATGTAATTGCCCTAGATTGGTCACTTCCACTTTGTCTCCATTTGGTAATGTGATTTTAATAGGTTTTCTAAGGGTACTTGGGTGTTTTAGGGATGCTTTATTATTGCACATGTGATCACTTGCACCAAAGTCTAAAATCCAAACATTTTCTAAATCACACAATTAATTTATTCTATTAGTCAGACAATAATGAGGAGGTGAAGGGATACTACTGAACATTGAGTCATCGTCAAGTTTACTCGAGTCTTGTGTGTTTAAGGTAGCCATAAGTTGTTGCAAAAGCTATTTAGCTTGATCTTCATTGAAGCTGAAAGATGGGACTGCGCTTATGGAACTGCCTTCAGGAGTTGGTGTGCCAGATGCCATAGGTTCTGATTCACTCCAAACATTGTTGGCTATCTTTCTTATCGACCCTTGTTGCTTCTGTTGTCTTTCTTGGTTTCTTGGATGGTTGGCAGGGAACCCATGGAGTCTATAACATTTATCAATATTGTGACCATTCCTCTTGCAGTGATCACAGAACAAAGTCTTCTAGGACTCATTTTTTCTTTGGTCATTGGTTGTCCTTGAAGGAGTAGCTTGACTGCTTCTGGAAGCATATAGTGTTGCTGAGTCTGACAAGAACTGGCTGTTGTCGTGGACTTGCCTCTGCTTCTCCTCTTGGCTAAGGATTGAATTGACGTGACTCAAGGAAGGAAGAGGAGACATCATTAAGATATTTCCTCGAATAGTTGTATAGATGTTGTTTAATCCCATGAGGAATTTTAGCAGCCTTTGTTCCTCAAAGCGAATCTCGATTTGCATGTTTATCCTAGGATCATAGGCACACTTTCCACATTGACATTGTGGGAAGTTGGTGACAAACCCTACCTCATCCCATAGTTTCTTGGCCTTTGTATAATAACTTGCAATATCCAATAAGTCTTGAGAAAGCTTGGAAACTTCTTGCTGTACTGAATAAAGTTTTGCTTTGTTACTTTGCAAGTTAGATATGGGTGTCTTTCCAAGTAACGAAAGTTCAAAGAAATTTCCTGTTCGGAGTGACGATTATCGGAGAAATTGTGGTCGAAAGTTGGGGTGAATGTCCATTGGTTGGGTTAGGAGAGGAAATTTCGGCGACTGACGCAGAGCTGTAGAGTCGGTTCACGTTGGTAAGTTTTTTGTTTTTCCAGTTTTTCAAATCGGGGTTAAAGGTAAGTGCTAGACTTTCATTTTTAGGGACAAAAAATTAGAGTTAGAAGGTTAGTGGTATATTTTTCTAGGTTTGTAATTGCCAATGGTATTCTTGGTTCGATCTTGTAGATTTTTATGGGTTCATAATTGAAAAATAGAAGGTCAGTGATATGAATTCAGTGTTCGTAATTGTCAGTTGGGACTGAATCGTTGCTTTCTGGGTAATTGGCATCTGTGTTTTACATGATGCATATTAGTGATTGTACTTCATGTCCATTTGTGTTTTACATGATGTATATTTGTGTTTGGACTTCGTATCAATTTATGTTTTACATAATGTCCATTATATTTGATGTGAATGTTATATTGAACATAATAAAAAAGGGAGTTATTGTTGGTTTGATATCCCCCCCCCCACCCACCCATCCACCAACAAACATTTAAGGCTTTGATATTTACTGGTAGTTTGTGTTGATGTTCAATGTTTGTTGGTATGGTGAGTGATGTTCATTTTGATGTGTCATGCTATTCGCATTGTTGCAAATGTATGTCCATTTTTGTGCTTATGAGGTTGCTACTAGTTGCTTATGTTAATCAAGTGTGATGTTCATATTTTACGTGATGGATGTTCATGTTGATGTGCAATTGGTTGTTCATATTGGGGTTACTAGGCTCTAATGTTCATTGGTATGTGGTTTGATGTCCATATGGATATATAGTTTGGTCCTATACGATGCATTGGAAGAAACTTGATATCTATATCCCAGGTCGTGTATGTTTATAGATGTGAACATGATTATGTTCTTGTGTTTGAGACTTGATGTGCATTTTGTATGTATGTGATTGCTCATTTATGAAACACTTGATGCTAATTTTGCTTGAGGTCATTTTTCTGACGGGTTTCTTTTTTATCCGGTTGTGCAACATTGTACAGAGGCGACACTTGGAGGTGAGGACTCGACTTCGCTGCCACCTCCCATCCCATTGAGTTACCAGACCAACGATAATGTGCAATAGGTTCCATTGTGTGATGATGAGTCATTGGTTCTATTAGGAAAGTGTCCTAAAATCACCAAATCTCTTGATCTCACAATTATTTGTTTCCTAATTGTATTA
Source organism: Portulaca oleracea (assembly GCA_029582165.1). Lineage (NCBI taxonomy): Eukaryota > Viridiplantae > Streptophyta > Magnoliopsida > Caryophyllales > Portulacaceae > Portulaca > Portulaca oleracea. The sequence continues at coordinate 16,291,804 of CM055890.1, forward strand.
GGATATTATTTAGGTTTCCTTGTTGTGTTGGGTTTCCTAATTGTATTAGATTCTAATCTATTTGGAGTGGGAGTCAAGTTAGGTTATAGGGAGTTCTCCCTATAAATAGGGTGCATGTTTCTCCACCAAAAACATAACGGTAAACACAGAGAGCTAGAGAGAGAGAAAATATTGAGAGAGAAAGGGGTCTCACCAATATTTTCCCCATGTATCCTGAGAGATTGTGAGTTGAGTGTTGAGAGATTGTTATTGTAATCTCCTTTGTGGATCGCATCACACCCTGTGATAGTGATCATGATGTAATCCACCTATCTCATAGTGGATAATTTTACAGGTCGCCGTCCGTGGGTTTTTCTCCGAGTTCTTCGGTTTCCCACGTAATTCTGTTGTTTGATTTTATCGCTTATTTTTTGTTCCTAAATTTTGTCGTAATATCCGTCATCTCGTTTTCGATTCTATTATTCGCTTCCGCTGTTGCCTTGCTACTCACTTTTCTCTAACAAGTGGCATCAGAGCAAGGTGGAGATGGCTTCAATCATGAAGTGCGATATTCCAAAATTTGATGGAACGAGGAGTTTTACTATGTGGAGAGTGCATATGAAGGCGATCTGATTCGGACGGGTTATGGGATGTGATTGAGTATCGACACGGTGATCGATAATGAGCGATGATGAATTCAAAACTCGGAAGGATATCAAGGGGAATCTGACTCCAAGGGAGTGGAAGAAGCTTGAAGATAAGACTCTGGCAGGGATTCAGCTGTGCTTGGCGGAGCACATTCAGAGAGAGGTGATGCATATCGAGAAACCTCGGGAGCTCTGGACCAAACTAGAAGAGCTGTACATGTCGAAGAGTCGTGCAAACAAGTACCGAATGAAGGAGAAATTCTACAGGCTGAAGATGCCCTAAGGTACTTCTATTCAGGCACATCTTAGTGAATTTGATTCTATTATTATTGAATTGGAATCAATGGATATAAAACACACTGATGAGGATAAGGTTTTTCATTTAATTCTGTCCCTACCTGCATCACATAAACAATTTAAGGAAATGATGTTGTATGGGAATCGTGGTGACCTTAACCTTAGTGAAGTAAAGGCTAGTTTACTATCTAAGGAGAAACTTGATATTGATGGTGATAACCAGGGTGGTGATGCTATGGTTGTAAGGGGTAGAAATACTGAACGTAAGGGAAACGGGTCTAGAGGGAGGTCTAAACACCGTTCAAAGTCTAGGAATACTCACAAGAATAAGAAGTGTAACTACTTTAGTAAGATGGGGCATATAGAGTGAGACTGTTGGGCAAAACAGAGAGACCAGAAGCAGGAGAGTAAGGATAATCACACCAAACCTGGTACCTCAAACTGCGTAGAGTTAAGTCAGATGGTGATGGGTTTGTAGTTACGGATGATGCCTTGGCTACCACATCGAGTAGGATAGCTAGAGATGAGTGGGTTCTTGACACGGGGTGCACCTATCATATGTGTCCTCATAAGGACTGGTTAGAGTCTTATGAGAGTGTTGACACCGGGGTCGTAGTCATGGGTAACGACACAGCCTGCAAGGTTGCAGGAATCGGTGGCATCAAAATTAAGACTCATGATGGCATCGTTAGAACTCTCAAGGAGGTTCGTCATATCCCTAACATGACTCGAAATTTAATTTCTTTGGGTACTCTTGAAGCTAACGGTTGCAGGTACAAAGGAGAAGATGGTGTTTTGAAAGTGTTCAGGGGTTCCATGGTTCTTATGAAGGGAATCAGGAAGGGCAGTCTATACATCCTGCAGGGGTCTATAGTGACAGGATCTGCAGCGGCAATCCTAAATCTTGATGAGTCCGACAGCACAAAACTGTGGCACATGAGACTAGGCGACATGGGCGAGAAGAGAATGTCAATGTTGAGCAAGAAGGGATACCTTGAAGGCGCAAAGATCGGCAAGTTGGAGTTTTGCGATCACTGTGTCTACGGGAAACAGAAGAGGGTTAGCTTTTCAAGGGCTAAACATACAACAGCAGGGATCCTTGATTATATTCATTCAGATTTGTAGGGTCCTGCTAGAGTGTCATCACTGGGTGGCAAGCGCTACATGTTGACATTCGTGGATGACTTCTCGAGGAAGACTTGGGTTTATTTCCTGCGGCACAAGAATGAGACATTCTCATATTTAAAGAAGTTCAAAGCTTTGGTGGAGAACCACACAGGCAGGAAAATCAAGAAACTCAGGACTGACAATGGGTTGGAGTTTGTTGATTCTGAATTTACTGAATTCTGCGAGGAGCATGGGGTTGCAAGGCATCAAACCTTGGTGGGTAAACCTCAACAAAACAGGGTAGCCGAGAGAATCAATAGGACACTCTTGGAGAAAGCCCGCTGCATGCTCTCGAATGCAGGGCTTTGGAAGAATAAATCGTTCTGGACAGAAGTGATATCTACTGCCTGCTACCTGCTGAACAGATCACCTCATGCCTCTATCGAATACCAGATTCCAGAGGAAGTATGGACAGGTAATCCAGCTAATTATTCTAGTTTGAGAATTTTTGGATGTCCTGTATATGTCCATGTGAATGATGGGAAGCTGTCTCCCAGGGCTGTTAAATGCATCTTTCTAGGTTACGGGTCTGAGTCTAAGGGATATAGAATTGGTGTCCTGATTTGATGAAAGTTATTCAGTCTAGAGATGTAACCTTTAATGAAACTGCTATGTTATCTGGAATGGAATCTACCGGTACTTCTGATGATGCAGGAAATCAGGAGAAGGATGCAGGAAGAATGGTGTTCGAGGTGGAGGCTCGAGTGGAGGCTTTGGAACTGCAATCAGAGCAACCATCGATGCTCTGAGCCAACTCGAGTTAATGAGCACGAGATTGAGCGAATGTTCCTCGGTGGAGGAACAACCATGCATTGCTAGAGATCGTCCCGGGAGGGAGATCGAGAGACCAGCGATATCTTGAAGAAGATGATGTTATGATTGATTATGGGCTGAGTGTTGTAGAGGAGACTCATGAAGGTGTTGAACCTTATACCTATCAGGACGCCATCTCTGGTCCTAATGCCTCAAATTGTATAGGAGCAATGCAAGAGCAGATGTAGAGTCTGCAGAAAAATCATACATGGGAGCTATGTGAGTTGCCTAAAGGCGACGAGCTCTTCTGCAGTGGGTGTACAAGAGAAAGGAAGGTATCCACTGGTGTAGAAAGTGCTTTGGAAGGCGGATTAGTGGTAAGGGGTTGCAACCAGAAAGAAGGAATCGACTACAGTGAAGTATTCTCGCTAGTCGTGAGGCATACGTCGATCCGCACCTTGCTTGCCTTCGTTGCTCTATTTGATTTGGAGTTGGAGCAACTTGATGTCAAGACAGCTTTCCTCCATGGCGAGTTGGAGGAGGAAATATATATGAGGCAGCCAGAGGGTTTCATCGTTCCTGGTAAACAGGAACATGTATGCAGATTAAGGAAGTCCCTGTATGGACTTAAACAGGCACCCAGGCAATGGTACAAAAAGTTTGATACCTTTATGGTAGGGCAAGGGTACATAAGAAGTCACTATGATAATTGTGTGTACTACAGGCAATTTGAAGAAAGGTCTTTCATTTATTTATTATTGTATGTGGATGACATGTTGATTATCTCCAAGGACATGTCACTAATAAAGAAGCTAAGATCTCAACTCAACCAGGAGTTTCAGATGAAAGACCTCGGAGCGGCGAAGAAGATTTTGGGTATAGAGATCCAAATGGATAGAAAGGCAGGGAAGTTGTTCCTGTCTCAGAAGAAATATATAGAGAAGGTGTTGGACAGATTCAACATGAGAAACTGTAAAGCAGTTTCAACTCCTTTAGCTGCACACTTCAAGTTATGCAGTGAAGCGTCTAAATCTGATTTGGAGGTAAGGAGCATGTCTAATATTCCCTATGCTAGTGCAGTTGGTAGTTTTATGTATGCTATGGTGTGTACTAGACCTGACCTGTCTCCCACAGTTAGTGTGGTGAGTAGATATATGCAGAATCCAGGGAAGGAGTATTGGGAAGGAGTGAAGTGGATCCTTCGCTATGTGAAGGGTACTTTAGAGAAGGGAATCCTGTATGATAGAGGTAGTGATGCAACGTCTGATGTTGCAGGTTATGTTGATGCTGATTATGGTGGAGATCTGGATAGAAGATGCTCAATTTTAGGGTATATGTTCGTCATGTGTGGAGGAGCAATATCTTGGAAAGCGTCAGTTCAATCTATAGCAGCCCTGTCTACTACAGAGGCTGAATATATTGCTACAACGGAAGGAGTGAAGGAGGCCATCTGGTTGAGGGGATTGGTCATGGATCTTGGAGTACCACAGGGTGAGACTGTGGTTTATTCAGACAGTCAGAGTGCTATACATCTGACAAAGAATGGCACTTATCATTCGAAGACCAAGCATATAAGCGTCAGGTATCACTTCATCAGAGATACAGTTGCTGTAGGAGAGATCGTGGTGAAGAAGGTTCATACTTCTGATAATCCTGTAGACATGTTAACCAAGCCTCTATCTATAACTAAGTTCGAACATTGTTTGGACTTAGTTGGTGTTCTAAGCATGTGAGAGCCCTGCGGGGCCATGCCCTGCGGAGGGGTGTGTTGATGGCGACAGTCAAGATGTTTATCTGGACCAATGATTCGTTGATTTTAGTCCAAGGTGGAGTTTGTTAGGAAAGTGTCCTAAAATCACCAAATCTCTTGATCTCACAATTATTTGTTTCCTAATTGTATTAGGATATTATTTAGGTTTCCTTATTGTGTTGGGTTTCCTAATTGTATTAGATTCTAAATCTATTTGGAGTGGGAGTCAAGTTAGGTTATAGGGAGTTCTCCCTATAAATAGGGTGCATGTTTCTCCACCAAAAACATATCGGTAAACACAGAGAGCTAGAGAGAGAGAAAATATTGAGAGAGAAAGGGGTCTCACCAATATTTTCCCCAGTGTATCCTGAGAGATTGTGAGTTGAGTGTTGAGAGATTGTTATTGTAATCTCCTTTGTGGATCGCATCACACCTGTGATAGTGATCGGTTGTACTCCTCCTTTCTCATAGTGGATTATTTTACATTGTCGCCGTCCGTGGGTTTTTCTCCGAGTTCTTCGGTTTCCCATGTAATTCTGGTGTTTGATTTTATCGCTTATTTTTTGTTCCTAAATTTTGTCGTAATATCCGTCATCTCGTTTTCGATTCTATTATTCGCTTCCGCTATTGCCTTGCTACTCACTTTTCTCTAACAGGTTCCAAAAAGGGGGATGATATTTCATAGTATTTATGAAGGGAAGAAGTTCTACTTTTGTGATATATTTTGCGTTACAGGAGCCATCTACCTTTTGATGAGTTTGATCATGTACTTTTGTTGAATCCAACGTTCATTTATAAGTGCATTACTGTTGTTTAGAGTTTTATATTATACAAAGAAGCAAATGAACAACCGATTGTGCTGAAATGAACATCGAGTAATATCAAAATGAACATATGATAATATTCCATTTTGTTAGATATTCCAATTACTTGGTACCATAAATCGTAACTCACAGTCTAAAGGACATCATATCCCCACGACATCACTATGAAAAGTATGACATCAAATATGAACAACAATCAACAAAAATGACTTGATTTAGTCTTAAAATATCAAAAAAGGATCTTTGGCACTATTAAAATGAACATCTTGTAATATTAAAATAAACATCAAAAGTTTGTTGGTGCTATTAAAATGAAAGATAGACGTCTAGTACTATTAAAATGAATATCAAATAACATGAAAATGAATATCATATGTAAATTACCCAGATGACCATCCAACTACACTAAAATGAACAAAAATGAATTGATTTAGTCCAACATCTAATGATGGACATCTGACACTTTTAAAATGAAGATCATGTAACATTAAAATGAACATCCTGTAATATTAAAATGAATATCAAAAGTAGGACATCAATATGATACAAAATATAAAAACTAACATGCTATAAAATTAAAATGAACTTCATGTAACATTGATAAAATTTGATTCCGGCTACATCCCAATGTAACAAAAACTTGGTATCAATTTGGGGCATCAATACAAAAGAAATAGGTCATGAATAATGCTCCGGGCAGTTTCTGATGTCGTGTGTTGTTAGTTTGCCAAAACAATTGCATGTATGTGTACTTGCTTTCTTCTCAGTGGCGACCTGTGTTATCAAGTTCATGCTCATATGATTTGTCTATGCTTGAACCCAATAGACCCACCTCAAACTCATGTAATGATGCCTTCTTCCTAGTCGTCCACCCTTGTTTTCAGCACAAGAACACCTTTCATTCATTCCCTTTGTCATTAGTAGTATGGTTTTGCGGGGTAGGAAATGGGGATTCTGTCTCAGTATCCATCTTTCTCGCACTTATGCCTTGCCAACATGTGATATATATCATTTACATTCTATTAAACCTAGAAACACTTAAAAAATGAAACACAATTATGTTCAAACCAAATAGACAACATGATCAAACCAAATGGACATCATGTTTACACCAAATGAACATCATCTTCGAATCATGTGGACATCATGTTCAAACGAAATGGACATCGTGTTCAAACAAAATGGACATCAAGTTCAAACCAAATGGACATCAAGTTCACCAAATGGACATCATGTAATAATATATTAGATGGCCATCAAAAGTATTATAAAATGAACAATAACAACATTTAATTACATTCAATTACACCGTAATGAACACCTATCATTAGTTATATGCACATTTACTAGTATCAAAATAAACATCGAACCACCATCAATATTAACATCCATTAAAAGTAAGGCGAACATCCTGTTATATCAAGTTGAACATTCGTTTTGTATTTTTTATGTTTCTTACTCATATTGACATCAAAATACATCCACATCATGTAATTAACATACAAAATGGACATCTGGTTATGAAAAAATGAACATCAATAGGAACATGTTACTACATTAAGTTATATCATAATGAACATCAAAACCCAATTTACAAAAAAACGAAAAATTTCTATCACTAAATATGATTCTGAATTACTTGCAAGTAAAACAAACAAAACCCTAATTTTTCCAACACGAACCCAACCATCAAACATACCTTGTGTTGCTGATTTGTTCAAACCCCACATAATCTCCGCCATATCCTTCAGTAGTCGTTTAAATACCTAATTTTTCATCCCAGAAAATGAAAATCTACAACTTACCTTGAAATTATATATGGTCAATTCGAACCCAGTTCCTAA
>CM055890.1:16904064-17341564 GCA_029582165.1 Portulaca oleracea
TATGTGTTATACTTCTTCCTTGCATCACTCAGTTTTTCGCTGTAGTAGGCCACGGGGCGGCCCTCCTGAGACAATACAGCTCCAATACCAACTCCAGAGGCATCGCACTCGACCTCAAACTTCTTATCAAAGCTTGGTATGGCAAGAACAGAGGCGGTGCAGAGTTGAACTTTGACAGATTCGAACGCTTGTTGTGCTGCTGGCATCCAAATAAACTCCTTGCTCTTCAATAACTCGATCATGGGAGCCAAAATTGTACTGAAGTTCTTCATAAACGTCCTATAGAAAGAGGCCAAGCCGTGAAAACTCCTGATGTCGTGTATACTAGTCGGTGTAGGCCACTCTTTGATTGCCTTGACTTTCTCTTCATCAACCTATATCCCACCATCCGAGAGTACATAGCCAAGAAAGACTAATTTGTTGGTGAAGAAGTGGCACTTGGCGAGATTCCCATAGAGCTTCTCGTGAGCTAATTGATCCAGAACTGACGTGAGGTGCTGGGCATGGTCCTCCTCACTCTTGTTGTACACAAGTATATCGTCGAAATAGACAACAACACACTTGCCATTAAGGGGCTTCTAAACCTGATTCATTAGTCTCATAAAAGTAGAAGGAGCAGTAGTTAGTCCAAAAGGCATGACTAACCATTCGTAGAGACCTCCTTTAGTTTTGAATGCAATTTTCCACTCGTCCCCTGATTGGATTCGAATCCGATAATACCCGCTTCTGAGATCAATTTTTGAAAAGACCTGGGCACCATATAATTTGTCCAGTAGATCTTTAAGTCTAGGAATAGGAAAACCTGTACTTGATGGTGATCTTGTTTATGGCCCTGCAATCAATACACATTCGCTGGCTACCATCTTTCTTGGGGACCAACAGGGCTGGAACTGCGCAAGGACTGAGGATTTCCCGGATTATACCCTTTGCTAGGAGATCATCAACTTATCTCTGAATCACCTATGTGTCTCTATGGTTCATTTTGTATGCAGGTTTGTTAGGTCTGATCTTGGGATTAGATCAATCTTATGTTGAATATCTCGTTCAGGTGGTGACAAGGAGGTGGTCGTCTTCTAGGGTTTCGTGTGGGGGGTTGTTATTTGGCTTCTTTTTGTGGCTGGGATCTGTGTTTAGGTCTAAGAGAATGATCTCTTTATGCTCACTAAACTCATGATATTCAGCGGACATAGAAGGGATAGGGTTTGGATCAATCTCTTGGGGTTGGGACGGTTTGGATATTTTAAGTGGAGCTAGGGTGATTTTCTTGTTGTTGAGCCTAAATGTGTAGGTATTGGCTCTTCCATCATGCATCACGCTCCTGTCAAATAACCACGGTCTTCCCAGCAGAACATGACAAGCATCCATAGACAATACATCACACCATAAAGAATCTTGATAAGATTTGCTAATGGAAAAGCTTACCAAACATCGTTGACTAACTTGTAATCCTTCACCCTGATTGAGCCATTGAATGGTGTAGGGCTTGGGATGTGGACTAGTTTCCAGCTGAAGTTTGTCCACCAGGGTCATTGAAGCCACGTTGGTGCAGCTTCCTCCGTCAACGATCAAATAACAGACTTTTCCCTTGATAGTGCAACGAGACTGAAAGATGGCTTCTCGTTGTTGCTGATCTTCTGGAACAATCGAACTGTTGAGGATCCTCCTCACAATGAACAATTCGTGAGCCATTAAGGGGTTTTGGGACGTCATGTTGACGTTAGGTAGGAAGGGTAATGTCTTTGGGCTATTTGTGGAGTTTTAGGGTTGCACTATGTGAGAACCTAGAGCTCTGATACCACTTTTGATGTATAACGGGATCAAAGATTGGATCTTGATCGATTACACATCAATAACACGTGCAACCAATCTGAGGGTTAGGGATGCTTCACGTGAATATGGGATAATGGAGGGTGGATCACGTGAATATCCAGGATCTATTAAAGCTATTTGTGACATGAGGTCTTTTGTGGGAGAAGAGATTATGAAAGGTTGAAAGAGGGTGATGATGATGATTGACGTGAGAGGGGAGAGAGAGGGTGGGGATGGCGTGAGGCCTTTGATTGCGAGAAAGAAGGATGATTGCTAGAAAGAAGGGAATTAGTTAGAGGAGAGAGAAAGTTTGTTATGGAGAGAGACGGAGTTTGTTGGAGCTATTTTGTGAGAGAGAAGGGAGAGGGACGTTTGAGAGAGAGAAGTGTAACGTTTGGGAGAGGGTTTGAGAGTATTGTGAGAGTTGCTTGACTAGCCTTAGGGTTAACTAACTGAGATAGAAGTAACCGGGATAGTTCAAGGGATCTTATCTTGATACAGAAGCACCACAAGAAAGAAAACCCTAGGGCTAACTTGACCTTTAACCTAGTTACAGAAACAACTTCTAGGTTCAGGGTTCAAGCTCTTCCTAAACCACTTGGTTGCCAAACAAAGATACAATAGAAGAGATCAACGAGGTTCTCACGAAACACTCAAGGGGTAAGCTAAAAGCTTCATTCTATTCATGGTTATAAACTGAGGTGCCTTTGAAAGGCTACATGCCTAGCTATTTATACTACTACAGTCCTATATGGACTGGGACTCTTACACTTGGCGTGCAAGCCAGCCATATCCTACTAGGAATCCTCCTACTTGGCGTGCAAGCCAAGGGATCCTAGATCTAAATGCCTATCAACCTACTCCACCTTGGATTAGGACTCCTTATCCTAAGGGGAGTTAGTTATAACAACCTTATCCTAATAGGACTTTCCTTTCCTAATCCAATATTGATTAGTTACAAAATAAGCCAACCTTATCTAGGATAGAAACTAATCTTGGCGCCTAATCCAACTATCCATACGGCACACACACTCACACACACCTTCTAGAATATTCTAGAACACCTTAGAACATTCTAGACTCTTCTAGACTCCTACTAGACTCCTACTAGACTCCTATGACTTGATGCTCAAGTTTATATAACTTACTTGGCATCTTATATGACTCAAAATACTATGACAATAATATAAATCACACTGAAAATACTTAAAAGCTAGAAATGTGAAAGTTACATCTAAAAGACCAAAATCGTGAAATTCAAAACTGAAATGATCAAAATGTGAAATTCACTCTGGGCTTGGTACTTGGGCTTTGGATGTGAACTAGGCGTGATTTGAGCTTCATCTAGGATGTTTGGACATCCTCTTGGAACATACTACACACCATATGAGTGGGCCTCTGGATCTCCACACTGTATCCTTCTTCTATGGCCCGTTCTACCTCCTTGTAAACATATTAGATATCTTGATTTGGGCCTGGTGTGGGATGATTTCCATCACCAACAGATGGTTGGTGACAGATATTTGTTTTATTGGCAAAAGTGCTTATTGACGACATATTTATTATCTGTTGGTATTTGTACTATATTACTAACGAATTAAATATCTATGGGTAATGCAAAATTATTGACTAACAGAAGGTAAACACTATGTTGGTATTATCAATATATTAGATACAATCTTTGTATATCTTGATAATGTGACGACACTTTATTCCACCACACGTTTGGCAGGACATGAAAATGTCATGAACATTGGTACCTATTTTTTCCCTAGCCAATTACTTTACTTTCTATAGAAATTTGGCTCATCCCCTTTTCTTTTCATCTCTCTCTCTCTCTCTCTCTCTCTCTCTCTCTCTCTCTCTCTCACATTCACTCACTCAACCAATTTGCCATTCTTTCTCCTCTTATTAATTATCTCAATTCTTCTCTCCTGCTCCACTTTTGTTCTTCATAGCATAATTCTCTAACCCCTCATTCTCCTCTCTTCTCATTGAATAATCTCAGTTCTACTCGTGTTCCATAACTATATCTTTCAACAGCACCTGCAAAAGCACCTGGTCCTAATGGTTTTGGAACTGTTTTCTTCCAAACATATTGGAATCTAGTAGGCCAGAAACCATAAAGCTATTAAGGAATTTTTTTTATGAATGGAAAACTCCTTAAAAAAAATTAATTAACTACACACTTTTGTTACTCTTACACCAAACATGGAAGAACCGGTTATTCTAAGTCAGTTTAAACCAATTGGTCTCTGCAATACTCTCTATAAGATTATAGCAAAAGTTGTGGTGAAGAGACTATGACCTACTCTAGACAAAACCATTAGTCCTTTTCAAACTACCTTGGTCCCAAATAGACAAATTCACGATAATGTGATCTTGGATCATGAAATTATGTGCAAATTTAAAGAGTCTAAAGCATCCAAGCCTTGGATAGCCCTAAAACTAGATATGAAAAAAAAAAAACTTATGATAGAGTTGAGTGGAATTTCCTAGAGAGAACCCTTCAAGGGATAGGTTTCCCACTTGTCTGGATTAAGTGCCTCTTTGGTTTAACTCTTTTAGAGCTTTAAAAGATCAAAACCTGAAATTATGTCAAACATATAAAATATACAAAATAACTTCCAACTTTTGAAGAGCTAAAACTAGCTCTCACAAGGCAAAAACGGAGAAGCTACAATTTTAGGATTCTGGATTATGCTTCTAGCATAGTTATTAAAATCTCGATCCTGATCTACGATCCTATGATTATATGATCCAAAATCCTCGATGCGATTCTAATATGTACATTTCGATCCATGATCCTACGTGGGTTAATTCTGATCCTCACTACCCCATGGATCCGAGTTAGGATCCCGATTTTAACAACATTGGCTTCTAGGGAGCTTGGGAAAAAATTTAATGATTTTATTGTATTTTCAAAATTATCTCTAATCTTTTCCTTTTATGCCAATTGCAAGATATATATATATATATATATATATATATATATATATATATATATATATATATATATATATAATTCTTTAACCAGAAGAAATTGTCACTTCTTTGACTAACCACAGGCATTAGTAGCATTTTAATAGAAATTGCAGTAAAATTTTCGTAGTTTTTTTTGGAGGAAAAATTCTCATAGTTATTTTCTAAGGCAATTGATGTTTGTTTACTAATTTTAATATTATGCTAGATATATGAAACCATTTTTTAGTGTAATAAATGTCAAGAAAATAATTAAATGTATACATTCAATTTTAATTTATTGTCATAACATATACTTGATGTAAAATTTTACAGAAATAATTAATTTTAAAGTTAACAATATTATATAATATAAAATAAATAATTCACTAGAAATATACTAGTATTAAAAATCATAATTAGTTTTAATATCAAAGAAAATGAATTATTAACTATAATCATTATAAAAGGGTAATTATTATGGTATATAATTATTAAAAGTGGAAGCTTTTGTAAAATAATTAACCCAACACTTGGAAACTGCTTTTAATTTTTAAAAGGACTTCTGAAATTACATCTACTAAACAACTAATAATTTCTGTAAAACGAGTATTTCAGAAACTGATTCCAAAAAGGAATTTCTTAAAAGTTGAAGCTTGGCCAAACATGCTCTAAGTAGGTAATGAAATGTATTTTTTCAATATCACACTCAATAATTGTTAATGATCAACCTTGTGGTTTGATCAAGCTAACCCATGGTCTGAGATAATGAGATCCTCTCTCGCCCTACTTGTTTTTAATGTGTATGGAAGTACTGACTCAATCTTCACTCTCTCAAAGTAAAAATAAAAAGAAAGGATTGGGAATAAAAATATGTCAAGCAGGCTTTAATATCCGTTGCTTACTGACAGACCTAAAACTAATAGGTGTCTGTGTACCGCAAGTGTACGGGTCTGTATAGTAATAAAAATATCGTTCTCTCTCAGGGACTTGTGTTCAACTACGCACTAAACTAGTTCACTACAAAGGATGCTAGGTCGATCAAAAGGTTGTTGTAATGGTTCAGACAATTAACTAAGGAAGCAGGAAATTAAAGGATTTAACCAAGTAATTAAAGGTGTTCAGGGAGTCCACTCTAGTAACTCAATTAATTAAGCGGTGATTCTAGTTCTAGGTAATTTTAGTAGTGTCGGGGTCTATAATCTTTCTAAGCCTTATCACTTCGATCTTTCGATCCTAGGTGAGTTACAGTGATTAAACTATCATTATTTCTCACTATTTAATCTAATCAAAGATAAGAAATGATTATAAATTGACCCTAGGCAAGAATCATTATGTCTAACTATTTTCTAAACCTATTCAATCTATGCAATCCAATAAAAGACTCAAACTGTCGTTCTGTTGTCGAGAATCTAAAACCAAGTAAAGGCTCAAACTGTCGTTCTGTTGCCAAATTACCATGACATACAATACATGCAGATTAAACGACTATATTAAAACCTAAAACTGAAATTACACACTATAAATTAATTGAAGAACATCGAGTTTATCCCCTAAATAAGGAATCTAAGCACTCATAATAATAAAAACGAGGAAAACAATAATAAAATCTAACTAACGAAGCATAAAGTAAATAGAAATTAAACCGAACGTTCGGGTCGTCGAATTCGATCTCTTCGTGTCACTCGATTCGATCTCCTTCTCCTCCTCTTTCGTTCCTAATCTACTAGAACGGTTCCCCGAAGCGAGGAATTACAGAGAAAAACCCTAAGGCTAAACGGCGGAAATAAAACTCTCAATCGTTAATAGTCATTCAATTGAACGGCGAAGTAGTCTTTTTATAATGCGCGATTAGGGCACAAAACGCGGCCTGCGTTTTGCCCAAAAGTGAAAGTCTCTGTGAGAGGGCGCTGGCTGCGCCTGAAAAATGCGGCCTGCGTTTTGGTTCTACTCGCTTTTTGATGCTTCTGGATGAGGTGCAGGCTGCGTTTCTAAAACGCTGGCTGCGTTTTGTCCAAAAAGTGAGAATCTTTCGCGAATGGGCTTGGGTCGTTCTTTCTTCTTTCCTTTCTTCTTCTTCAGCTTCCTTTTTTATTTTCTATGATTTTTGCTATTTTTCCTCCAATTTTTCATGCTTTTTGATATAATTCCACTGATTCTTGCAAAACACACCAAACTCGCGAACAAGTATATAAATCACAGAAATTGACATAAAAATACGAGATTTCGGATATAAAAAGCATGAAACTGACATGTTTTGAGCCCTAAAAACTCTATATAAAAACGACTTATCAAATCCCCCCATGCTTAGCTCTTGCTTGTCCCCAAGCAAGTTAAGAGCCATGCTTGGATTTATTTTCAATGAGTATAACACTCTAAACTCTCCTTCTTGCTTAATGTATGCAAGGAGTTTCACCTTTCTCCTCAACAATATCAAAACCTCCACTGAATACAACCAGGTCAAAGTTTTCAGAACTTTAAATTGAATCTCCCTGATCACCCTTTTCTTTTTGGAACTCTTTTTCTCTTTTTTTTTTTATTTTCTTTACTTCCTCTTTTTTTTTCTTTTTGGTGGGTGATCGGGGAGAAGAAAACTATGGAATTATAACTTTGACCTCGATATAATATATGAACAACATAACCAAACACCAATTATTCAAGAGGTGGGACATTCAGTTTCTCCCAACTTGAAACAATAAGCACAATCTCTCCCAAACTTCATATTTTTGTTCATAAACACACCAAATCAACTGTTCCTTCTAAAAAACGACAAACTCTCATTCAACCAAGCAAGGCAAAGGGATACTGAATATCAAAGGCCAAGGCTTGTATCGTCAGGGTTCAATCATGAAAGAAGGATAAAAATAGGCTAGGCGGGGTAAAAAGAACGGTAAATATAATGTAAGGAAGGCTATTTGGCTATGTAGTTTAACAAAATAAAATGAATGCCTTAATCACTTTGTCACAGCGTGCAATGCAAATATGTAGTCTCAAGCAAGATGCAAAGCAAGTTCTAGAGATGCAACTAATAGTGGAGTCACTCAGGGAATCGTGAATTGATAAAAGTGATCAATTCGTAAATTTGGTAATGTGGACTGACGGGATGGGGCTCGATCAACTAAACTAAGTCCAAAGATTTGCGGCACGCATATTTATACTTTCTAAGATAGTCAAAGCAGTCAAATGCAACTTTCATAACTTGACTCAAAATCAGAAGATTTGAAGGAAAATGTTTCAAAAACTTTTGAGAACTCATCCAGACTTTTCTAAGCGAAGCAAGCTAAACTGAAAGTAAGAAAGGTTTACATATCATCACCGAAGGTGTTTCCGGTTTTAATCCTAGTCCTATCCTATATTTTTTTGGTTTTTTTTTTTTCTTTTCTAATTTTTTTGGTCTTTTTGGATTTTTGAATAAGTGGATGCAAAAGATAAAAAAAGAAACAAACTAAGAAAAGAAATAAAGGAAAAATCTACATGCTACTAACTAATGCAATCTAGGTGAATTCAATCCTAAAACTAGAAAGAAACTAGGAAAAGAAAACTAAAAACAATTAAAGAAACACACAAACTAAAAACTCAACAAAAGAAAACACACTAAAAGTAAGAAAAATCAAAATAGAAACAAAATAAAGACGAGAAAATCACTCTAAAAACTGAAAAATAAGCATGAAACAAGAAAAAGAAAAACGAAAATAAAAGAAAAATAAAACGAAAAACAGAGAAACAAGAAAAATATTCACAGAATATTCAACCCCCCATGCTTAAATGTTGCATTGTCCTTAATGCAGAAGACAACGGTGAAGGGTAAGGTCAAGTAAAGGATCAAGGATCCTCAGTCGGTGGGGAAGGGGCGGTTTGATTTAGAGGTGGTGGAGGTAAGGTTCGATCAACCACGGCCTGCATAAGGCTCTTTTAGAAAGAGAATCATACCTCGCTTATACATCCCCTTTGAAATTGAAAGGGTTGGAGCTCATTGAATCCCGAGATGGGGTAGCTTTTTGTTTTCCCTTCTCCGCAGCTGTAGCTTTCCTTTTTCGGCTCCCACCGGCTCCACATCATCGGGGTCACCGGCCGTGAAACTTGGGTTCTTCGTTCTTACCATCTAAACATCAATCGAATGTGAGCATAATAATCATACGTACTTAGACACCCCTATGCTTGCTTGATACATAGAGGGTAACAACTCTAGTTCAAGCAAGCACTAAAGCAAAGTATAGTAGTCAAATTCGCTCAACAATCCACATATAACTCAAAATTGGACCCAAATTTCAACACCTTAAGCTTATTTCTATCAATGTCATAAAATTTCACTTACCAAAGCAACAAAAATATCATTTTTGATTAAACTTACTCATCCTAGACAAACAACTAGTATAAAAAACAAACTCAAGTATCATGACATCCTCGAGTAGGAAATGTGGTTTACTGAATAAATTCAACAAGTAGCTTGAGAAATTATGAATAATGACACCACAAAATACTAATGATTGACTATGAGAGGTGAGGTGAAGATTACAACAAAGTAAAGATTAGTTTAAGGTGAAATCTCAACAAGAACTACCACCAGTTGAAAAACCTGAAATTTTCACAGAGTAAGATTTATGACAAATCTAAACAGTCATACTCCTCCCATATTTACACTTTAACAACAAGATTCAAAGTCCTTATCTCAAACACTTATTCTACTCCTTAAAGACAATACAAACCAACTCCACGCTCCCAAACAGAGGTTCAATATGTTCAAACATCCAACTCATCAAAGTTCATGTCATTCTGTTCTAAATACAATAAATTACTTCCACATTGCATGACAATCAATAAAGACACAAACTTTTCCAGATCAAGCAACCAAAAATTACTAGCTAGTATCAAAAATTACTCAAGTAGTGCACCAAACCTAAGCATGAACAATGGTGAATTTAAACTAAATTTCAAAGCATAACTCATGAAAATTGCATAAACTCACCAAGAAATACTAGCTAATAACAATAGAGGTGAGATATAAGTAAGAATCATACCTCGAATCTATTGAATGCAAGAAGAAGATGAAATTGCAAGTGAAATAGAAAACTAATATCGAGACCTAGGGTTTGGTCTGGAACGAGTTTTGTGGGGTGTTAGGTGAGAGGGATGGTGCAAAGGAGTTAAGGGGAAGTAGAATGGAGATGGGAGGAGAAGAAGGACGAGGAAGAAGAAGAGAAAGGTGGAGGAGGGAGTAGCGTTGTGGGGTGCTAGGGCAAAAGCAAGGAGAAGGTTTTGTTTTGAAAGAAAGAAAAAGGGGGCCTCGACTAAATTAAAAGAGGCGGGCAAAACGCAGCCAGCGTTTTGCGAAAATCACGTACCTGAACCTTCTGGACGAGGCGCAGCCAACGCTTTGAAAACGCTGGCTGCGTTTCTCCACCTTATGAAGGTAATTCAATTTTTCTTTTAACTTTTTACTTGTTTCCTCCCTTTTCTTTGTTTGCTCCTTATTTTCCCTACAATTTGACATACCAAAAATCCCTACAAACATCTACCAACTCAAAAATTATTATGTTAGAGTCAATAAATAACCAAAAACTTGACTAAAAATTTAAAGAATATTCTAACTATCAAAGAGAAAATAAGAAACGAAAACGAAATTTAGCAAAATCGAACGGGAATTTTATAAAAAAAACTCAAGAAAAATAAAATAGACTAGGTTAGAAGTTCAAAATCCGGGTCTTCGTTCCGGATGCCGTCAAAGCCCTTAGTAGCTTGTCAAACTCTCCTCCATGCGGTTTGCAAGCTAACAGGTTAAAGATCAACTGAAAACTTATAAAATAAAACGTTAGTAAAGTTCTCAGCAATAAATCAAATTCTCTAGAAAAATCAAAAGATTCAAAATATTTGGTCAACACAATTTTTCTAGGATAGTCCTCTAGGTATATATGATAAGGATCGAGGTAGGGCTTATAATTTCTAGACTTACCTTAGGACAACTCATTAGAAACTTCGTAGGTTTCACAAAAATTAACCTCATATCCCATGTTAACATGATAATCTAAGGTTCTTTGATTAGGTATGGGTTCTTCAAGGATCCCTGGCGAAACCGGAGGTGGTAAACAAGGAATAGAATCATCGAAAAAATCATCGGGATCAAAGAGTACAAAGTCAGCAAGATCCTGGCTTGGAAAATTTACTTTACTAATAATCACATCACTAGGTTCCTCATGAATAAAATCAACTGACTCATGATAAAAATCATCTTCGTACCTAGTATCTAACCCAATAGGTTCGCTCACCTCATATCCCGTCATAAAGTCGAATTTTGCTTTGGCTAGATGTGCTTTGACTAGCCTTTGAGGAAACGATATGGGCGGTATATAAACTCTTTGGCTAGTTACTGGTCGGTCACCTTGTTCTATCTTATCCCTTTGGGTAGTAATATCTACTGAAGGTTCTTTTTCAGGTTCAGGCTCTCTACTCTCAGGTTGGCTTCTCTTGGGTTCATCTAATTGTTTTTCGCTCCTAAGAGTCAAAGCATTACATTGTTCTATTGTATTCACAATAGAAGAGTTAGGGGAGGTGTCATGGTTAGTTAATTGAGTCTCTAGAGTTTTGTTTTGATGGGCCAGGACCTCTATCTTTTCTAAAAGATTCTTAATACTCTCTTTTTGTTCCTGCTGGCTTGACACAAGACTTTTTACTATAGATTCTAAGTTCGAGTTTTGGTCAACAGAGTGGACTTGTTGAGTTCGGTCGTTACAGGCTATTTTCGTAAGACATGCTGAAATCTCATGCTTGGTCGAGTTATGTGATGAAAGTGAGGGTGCAGGTGAGTCCTGGAGGTCTATTTTTTTCACCAAAGTATCAATTTTAGCAGTTAATAAAGAAATCGCATCAATACTTTGCTTACCTCCCGCACTATGGCGGGGTTCCGACCATTGACGTGGATTGTTCGCCAAATTCTCAATCAAATCCGTAATCTTCGGTATAGTCTTGTTCATAATATCTCATCCAGCTGCTGAGAGGATGCTTCTTCTTGTCGATTCGTTTACTCCGTTGAAAAATGACTGGATTGGAACCCAAGGTTCGAATCCGTGTTGAGGACATTGGCGGAGAAGGTCCTTGAATCTATCTCAAACTTCATAGAGTGGCTCGTCAGGTTCTTGGGTGAACGTCGAAATCCGGTTCCTCAAGCTAGTAAGCTTGCTGGGAGGAAAATATCTTGCCAAGAACGTGTTGGCAAGTTCGCTGAACGTGGTGATTGAGTTGGGAGGGAGCGAGTCAAGCCACTCCCATGCTTTACCTCCTAAAGAAAACGGGAAGAGCCTCAGTTTGATAGCATCTTCCGAGACGTTGTTGGCTTTGAAGGTATCACAGGCTTGGTTGGAGAGGCGTAGGTGACGGTTTGGATCATCGCTTGGATGTCCATGGAAAGGTTCCTTGGATACTAAGTTGATTAGCGATTCCCGCAGTGCGAAGTCATCAGCTACAATGGCGGGGACTACGATTGCGTATTGGGGTTTAATGGGTGTCATGTACTGGCCCAGTGTTTGCGGTTGATTGGTCATCTCTTCCGCTTCGCACCTAGCTTCTTCTTCTAGTTCTTGTTCTTTCTCCAGTTCTTTGCCGTTTGCTTCTTTCTCGTAGGGTTCGTCCAGTCTCGGGATCGAATCTGAATGAGAAATCTTTTTATGTAAACCTGAAAAAGGACAAAAACAAGAAAATATATTGAGGTAAATCAAGAAAATCAAGAATTGCCATACTTTTGGATTTTAGAAATTTTTTAATTTTTATTTGATTTTTTAGGGTTTTTAAGAAAAGCAATAAAAACCTAGTCAACCAGAGTGCGTTCGTCTAATGACGGTTGGGGAAACAAGTCCCCGGCAACGGCGCCAAAAACTTGACAGACCTAAAACTAATAGGTGTCTGTGTACCGCAAGTGTACGGGTCTGTATAGTAATAAAAATATCGTTCTCTCTCAGGGACTTGTGTTCAACTACGCACTAAACTAGTTCACTACAAAGGATGCTAGGTCGATCAAAAGGTTGTTGTAATGGTTCAAACAATTAACTAAGGAAGCAGGAAATTAAAGGATTTAACCAAGTAATTAAAGGTGTTCAGGGAGTCCACTCTAGTAACTCAATTAATTAAGCGGTGATTCTAGTTCTAGGTAATTTTAGTAGTGTCGGGGTCTATAATCTTTCTAAGCCTTATCACTTCGATCTTTCGATCCTAGGTGAGTTACAGTGATTAAACTATCATTATTTCTCACTATTTAATCTAATCAAAGATAAGAAATGATTATAAATTGACCCTAGGCAAGAATCATTATGTCTAACTATTTTCTAAACCTATTCAATCTATGCAATCCAATAAAAGACTCAAACTGTCGTTCTGTTGTCGAGAATCTAAAACCAAGTAAAGGCTCAAACTGTCGTTCTGTTGCCAAATTACCAAGACATACAATACACACAGATTAAACGACTATATTAAAACCTAAAACTGAAATTACAGACTATAAATTAATTGAAGAACATTGAGTTTATCCCCTAAATAAGGAATCTAAGCACTCATAATAATAAAAATAAGGAAAACAATAATAAAATCTGAATAACGAAGCATAAAGTAAATAGAAATTAAACCGAACGTTCGAGTCGTCGAATTCGATCTCTTCGTGTCACTCGATTCGATCTCCTTCTCCTCCTCTTTAGTTCCTAATCTACTAGAATGGCTCCCCGAAGGGAGGAATTACTGAGAAAAACCCTAAGGCTAAACGGCTGAAATAAAACTCTCAATCGTTAATAGTCGTCCAATTGAATGGCGGAGTAGTCTTTTTATAATGCGCGATTAGGGCACAAAACGCGGCCTGCGTTTTGGAAACTCTGGTTGCGGTTTGCCCAAAAGTGAAAGTCTCCGTAAGAGGGCGGTGGCTGCGCCTGAAAAACCCGGCCTGCGTTTTGGTTCTGCTCGCTTTTTGATGCTTCTGGACGAGGTGCAGGCTGCGTTTCTAAAACGCTGGCTGCTTTTTAGAAACGCTGGCTGCATTTTGTCCAAAAAGTGAGAA
Source organism: Portulaca oleracea (assembly GCA_029582165.1). Taxonomy (NCBI): domain Eukaryota; kingdom Viridiplantae; phylum Streptophyta; class Magnoliopsida; order Caryophyllales; family Portulacaceae; genus Portulaca; species Portulaca oleracea. The sequence continues at coordinate 16,917,866 of CM055890.1, forward strand.
TCTTTCCCGAATGGGCTTGGGCCGTGTAATTTGGGCCGTTCTTTCTTCTTTCCTTTCTTCTTCTTCAGCTTCCTTTTTTATTTTCTTTGATTTTTGCTATTTTTCCTCCAATTTTTCATGCTTTTTGATATAATTCCACTGATTCCTGCAAAATACATCAAACTCACGAACAAGTGTATAAATCACAGAAATTGACATAAAAATACGGGATTTCGGATATAAAAAGCATGAAACTGACATGTTTTGAGCCCTAAAAACTCTATATAAAAATGACTTATCACTTACATACTCTTTACAGATGACAACCAATTATTTGTAAAGGATCTGAATCTGCTTCAAAAACCTCAAGGCCATCCAAGATAAACTTAGTATTAAGTTTGGGCAGTTAATAAATTACCATAAATCGACTTTGATCTTTTCGGGAACATCTGCGCAAAGACACATAGATAGAGCCAAAGTGGAGCATATGGTTCACAAAGGATCTTCAATATTCCTACTAAAGAGCCCCTTGCTGTGCAAAACCCTAAACAGAACGGGTCGCGACGATCCCGACGCTTATTGTTTTGTGTTGTTGGGACTTTGCTAGTGCCTTACTTTTTAAAAGATTTTTTGGAATTGTTTTGCACATTTAATGAATAGTTAATTGTAATATCTTCTTTCCTTTACCACGAACACTTTGCAAATATTCAAACCAAAATTAAAGAGAGATCTACCACTTGCTCTTTCTTCATTAAACTTGATTATCCCATGTTCAAAGCGTGGGAGCTTGAAAAAGGAAATTTATGTTAAAAATATTTATCACACTCCAAAAGTTGCATTAATCTCATTGTAAGACCACTACTCACACATAACAAGTTTTCAGGTTTTGAAAAACCATGGTATAGGCAACATGAATAATGCATTTGTTTGAAAGAGTCGCTACCCAACATTTTGAAAGGAAATGCCAAGAAAACCCAAAGAAAAGACTCTGCCTATGAACTAAGTTACCGAGTTCGGGGGTAAGGTTATGGGCTCAAAAGATAAAAACCTTTGAGTCCATCTCTCACTTAAGGAAAGACTTCACTAGAAGTTTAAAAATGTGCATAAAATTTGGAAGGGAGACAAGTAAAGTATCACATATTAAAAATCACTCAACATGCATTGAATAAAAAGACTAACATATGAACATATTATAACATTGCAAAACCATGAATGGTTACATGATTTACAAGAATGAATAATAAGATTATACCTAAACAAAAGGTGTTCGAGAACCCTGCTTAGCCTTCAGTAACGTTACTTTCAATCTTCAAGTAATAAGAACGACTTTTTGTGGCTTTGGGATGGTTTTGTGGTACTTTTTGTGGTGTTCTGTAGTGTTTTTTTGTGTTTTTGTAGATTTGAATGAATGGAGGGATAAAAGGAACTACGATAGGGAGATAATGGTGAGGTTTAGGGAGAAAAGGCTTAGAGAGATTAGAAGAGATGTTGAGTTTAAGGAGAGGATTGAAGAAGACGATGGTCCTCTTTTATTGATTTGGATGAGTTGAAGGATGAAATGGGTTAGGATATGGTACGTTTACAAAAAGTGGTTTAGGGAAGACTTTTGAGGGATGATTAAAGAAGATGGGGATAAGTAAGAGAGGAGGAAGGATGTGTATTAGTTGGTTGTTTGATAATGGATAATAGTTGATGGGAGAAAACATAGGATGGATATGAGAGAAGGGACGAGGTTGATAATGATTGTTGAATGCCCCTTTGAGCTATGGAGAGAGGGGTATTTATTGGATAAGAGTTACATGCATTCGGCCATCATCAACACCAAGGTTAACATAAAAGTCTCAAAGGTCATGGACAATCGTGCGGACACTAAGACAACACATGGTTTTTGATGGACAGTAGGCTGAATATAAGTAGGTAATTGTGGATGGTGTGATGACCACGCGACCATGAGGGAAAAACACATGTTTTTAGGGGAGAGCATAACTGGTTAACCGCATGTTCGGTTAACTACTTTTGTGGTTTCTGAATTTTGTAAACCTAAACCTAAACCACATTGTGTGGTTAATCGCAAACTGGTTAACTGCAACTGAAACTTGGAAACTAAAACCGTCGGTTACCTGTATTGAAAATACGGTTAACCACTTTTGTTATTTAATTTACAGTTAACCACGGTAAACCGCCGATTTTTGAGATTTAAAGTAACAACTATGTGGAAAAAGTATTTATTTTGAAATTTCATATTTGGCTACTAAATTTATCAAAATTGGATAACTATGGTTAATCGCTTCACAAAAATGCAAAACCTAAATCTAAACTGGTTAAACCGGTTTGGTTAACCTAAGCCACATTTTTCAAAAATCTCAAACGGTTAACCAGTTATACCAGCTTGGTTTTTATGATTTTGCGGTTTGGTTTTTGGTTTAGGTTTTTTGAGCCTACCTCTACATGTTTTGTTTTTGCTTGGTCGGTGTGGCTGGGAGAGATGCTTGTGGATGGTGGAACACTACCAAAAATTGGTTATTTTCTCACTATAAATTCAGTGGGAAAAATAAGAAATTTAGTGGGAAAAGACCTTTTCCCACTGTTTTCCCACCACTGAACTCAGCGGGAAAACAAGTGGTAGTTGATTGTAGTTTCCCACTGTTTGGAACTTACAGTGGGAAATTTCTCACTGTTTTACCTACTGTATATTTCCGTGGGAATATTCACACCAATTATGCTTTGGTGGAAATTTTCCCATCGAACTCATTGGGTAGAAAAGTTCCCACTGAACTAATTGTAGTTGGACATTTCCCACTACAATAAGTTCAATGGCAAATTGTCCATTGAAACTATTTCAGCGGGAAATTTCCCACTGAACTAATTGTAGTGGAAAATTTCCCACTAAAATAGTTCAATGTGCAATTTCCCACCAAAACCATTTCAGTGGGAAATTTACCACTGTATTAATTTTCAGTAATCCCTCTTCACACAATTTAACAATGTGTCCATATTTCTTTACAACATCAACCTTGAGATATATACACATTCCAACCCAAAATAAATATCATTCCCAAAAGTAGGGATACTTGAATAATCAAGCAGTACCAAACTACCTAGTACCAAAGTCCCTCCTTGAATTAATATCACTAGTGAACTTGTGACTTTGCACAAGCGTTATCACCTGTTATTTCCTACAAGCTGTTGGACGAAGCTTGGATGGTGGAGTTGGTAGCAGGATTCAAACTTGTGACTTCGCTGATGGCCAAGAAGCCATCAGATGCATGCATAGTCTTTTCTGCCACCTCACGTACACTTTTGCATGTAATTTGCATGCATTGGGTTTTATGTAAGTTGTGCATGTAGGTTCCGAGCTTCCCTTATTTTCATATTCCTTTTTATAAAAATCAAATAATGAATATTACAAAAAATACAAATATACACCAAACTAGACAACAAATCCTGGTGTTTATAGAGAGCCCCATTTTGATTAAGTTCGAGTAGACGAGAATCAAAGTAGTTATGATTGTTGGACACTTGTCTTGGATATGACTTTGGATTGCAAGCTTGGTGTGATGCTTGGAAGCTGAAAGTCCTGTGTCTGACTGTTTGATAAATGATGTTAATCTCGAACAAGAATGATGCTCTACTTGACTGTCATGGAGGATGCGATTTGTGTTCAAGCTTGTTTTTTAGCCTAAATATTACCATATTCACATAATATTCTTGATTGTTCCAACAATAAAGTACGTACTTTATATTTGTTTTCATTCCTTTTTAGGTTCCGATAGTGAAATAAGCAAGTAGTGCAAAACTAACAAAAACACAATGAAAAGAGTCGTGTTTCGAAGCTTAATAGACCAAGCTTGGGAAAGGACCAAGACCTAGGAGGAAACAGAGGCTCCCCGAGCGAAGTCGGAGGTAGAATCCAACTCCAAGGCCAAGGAGAAGTTAAAACGAAGAAATTAGGGGAGTCACAGGCATGACGTTGCAGGTTGACTCCTCCGCCAAAATCAAGGCCGAGAGAGCAGACGAAAGTCACACTCGTGATTGACAAGTCACGGGCATGACCCCCAATTAAAGGATTATTTCCACCTACAGCAGCGTCACGGGGGCGATAGTCAGTGTCACGCGCGTGACACCCAAGGAGAGAAAACTTGGAAGTGCGCCGAGTCACGAGTGTCACAGTTGAGTCACGTCCAAGACACTTGAATATTAAAGCGTCATGCCCAGGAGCGCCTTGTCACGGCCGCAAAGGTTGAATTTTCCTAGATTAGTCACGTCCGTGACATCTATCTTGCCTTTATGACTGATCTCCGGATAAGATTTTGAGAATCGCCCAAAAGAGAGTCACGACTGTGACGTCCGGTGTCGTAACCATGATAGAACTGCTCAAACGTCATGTGTTGAAGCAAAACAAATATGTTTTGTTTAGTAAATGTGATATGTATGTAGAAACCTTCCCTATCCAGGACAAAGGACATTGCCACCATCTACAACAAGAACATTCACTCGAGGAGAAGAGTTTTAAAGTGAAAGGCAAAAGAAGCAGTTGAAAAGGGAAGTAAATTTGTTTAGCAAAATCAATAATTATTATCTTCCAATCTCACTTTAAATAAACTGATTTTGTCGTTCTATTTTGCAGGATCATAATCTTCAATGGAGGCAACTCGAAGAAAGGAAAAGATTGCAATTAAATGGGAAGATCAAGATAAGGAAGAAGATCTCAAGACAAGCAAGAAAAGAATAATTCCAACGGCTCCTAACCTGCCTATAAATAAGAAAGACTCAAGGCTAAGAGAGTCAGCGATTCCAAGCAAGAAATCGAGAGCTAGAAAAATTAGTTTAGAATTTTTCTGAGTTTTTCTGTCATAGCGTGTTTTCTGCTGTAAAGCCAAGGTCATTGGCGTGTTAAACTCTTAATCCTTAAAGGATCTAGGATTAGAGAGTGTGTTCAGCACCAAAAAGAAGTCGATGTGTGTTTGTCCAAAGATACTTTGAAAGTGCCCTTCAGTAAGGCACTTCCCGAGCAGTTGCTGCAAGGACCTTACCCCTTGAGCAACCAGGTTTACTTACTCTATATTCTGCTTACAAATAACTAAAGAAAGTTTATCATTCATATCTGTATTGTACTTTATATTTTGAAAAGTTATCTCTTGATCTATGCAAGCTAGATTAAATGAATTAACGTCCTTTACCTTAAGTATTTGCATAATTTTTCATAAACCCTATTCACTCCCCTCCCCTCTAGGGTTCTTTCAATGTATATAAACCTTGTCAAATTATTTGATCAGGGATGGAGATATAGTTAGAGACTATCTTAGCACAACATTTTATTCTCTCACAACTTTATTACGTCATTCTAGTACGAGATTCAGGGGTTTATTTTCGCTCTTGAAACATCTTGAAGTATTTAACAAATAATTTTCATATTAGTTTTTGGGAGTAAAAAATGAAAATTGTTGCAAAACTATTTAAAAATCGCAATTTATTATGTCCACTCGGAGCATCTGCTCCGGCCAAATACTACGATTGTTCACTCTTATTATTATGATTGTTCACTCTTGTTATTATGATTGTTGATTGCAAATATCGTGGAGCATATACTCCAAATGCATATGTATGTATGTATGTATGTGTGTGTGTGTGTGTGTGTGTGTGTGTGTGTGTGTGTGTGTATAGGTCAGGCGCTGATGGGCAAATTGAACTATAGAACGTATATATATATATAGTATTTTTGTAATAGTTTCTCATAAATAAAAAGAACTAATTTTACCAGATACTTTTTCTTCGAGTAAAATTAACTCATATAGCTAATTTAAATAATGAAAATTCTACCATAGTTGATTTTTTTTTCTTCAACTATGGTAGTTGAAAGTTTCATATCATTAATTTATCAAAAAATAAATTACATTTGTTGAAAGATTTATGTCTCGGGCCGGCTAATTGTTGTAATACATTGATTTTTTTTTTTTGGTAAAATGAATTGTACTTGCATGTATTTTTTTTTTTGGTAAAATCAATTATGGTAGAATTTCTTCAAAATACTAAATTTTGTAAAAGTTTATATATCAACTAATAGGATTACTTATTGTAATCTACATATGTTTTGAGGGTTTTTTGCTTTTTGGACCCCGAACTTTGGGGGTATTTATTTTCTAGACCCCCATATTTCAAAGTTTATATTTTGGACCCTATACTTTGTCTCCGACAACAATATGGACCTTATACTTTGTCTACGGCAACAATATGGACCCCCATATTTTAAAGCCATTATCGATTTTTTTTTCTTTCGAAAATTTTCCAGCCGCAACTTCTTCTTCCTCTTCTTGCACGATTTCCAACCCCCATATGAGCATAAATTTGCCAAAAAAGTTACAAAATTGACTAAAAGTTACCAAAATTTAACTTTTACCCTGCTGTTTTTTACCATGAATTTTACACACCCTTAGCTGTCAAAGTCTAGTCAATTACAAAACAACAATCAAAAGAAGGAAAAAATGATAAAAGGCTATATCGGGAAGTTTAGGCAACAATTAGGTCATCGTTGGAGTCAAACATAACTTTGGGCCACATTTTTTGGGTCCACAAAGTATAGGGTCCAAAATAAAAACTTTGAAATATGGGGGTCCAGAAAATAAATACTCCCAAAGTTCGGGGTCCAAAAAGCAAAAAACCCTATGTTTTGATCAATATGTATTAATTTTGATTTTTTTAGATTAAAATAAGGGTAATTATACATTTCAATTATCATAGTTGAAAAAAATTTCAACTACAATAAAATCTCCCAATAAATAATTATCTAATAGGTAATCTTTATAACTAAGTGAAATAACCCTAGAGGCGGTTAAATAGGGTTGTAAAATAAAATTCTGCACTTAATCAACACAAGGACGTTAATAGCAGTTATATATCTAAATAATACTTCTTTATCGATAAACTCAAAGTGCTAGAAAAGAGAGGAGGTTACAAACTCGGTACTGTCAAGGACAGTGAAGTCCTCAACAAATGCTTATAAGGGTAGAAAATTCAAAATGAATTTCTGCAAAAATGGCCTCACAGTTGAGGGCAAGAAGAAAAGCTTGAACTAAAATGAGGTCACTCACTCACTTTAGCTACATGACCCGGAGGTCGTCACCAGTTGTCACTCAATTGGTTACACAACTCACCACTAATTCCCTAGTGGTTACAACTCAGAAAAATTTCTCATAAAGTTTCTTACAACTCAGAATTCTCAAAGAAATTCCTACTATCGATTTACTTGCTTGGAGATCGTTACATTATTCTTGAGAGGTTTTGGTTGTATTTATGCTTGTGCTTCTCTGATGGCAACGGTCTCCTTCCTTTGAGGTTGATTCTTTCCTTTCTTGTTTGATCTCCAATCTTCTTTTATTTGGTAGTTGGGAAATATCATTTTTTCCGTTTGATATCTACATTAGGGTCTCCTTTCTTTGAGAGGTTGATTCTTTCCTTTCTTGTTTGATGTCCAATCTTCTTGTTTGATATCTACAATAGGAGATCAACTTGTCATAATAATTAAGGAGAATTAGAATCAAGGAGATAGATATAGTATAGAGATAACTTCCCTGATATAATCTTGATTTTGCTCTTTCAAACAAAAATATTGCGGTAACGATGGAGGTCCTCACTAAGTTGGCTTATTCACTAAGAACTAGCAGTGGTTTGTAAAGTAAGGCATAAATCAAATTAACAATGTCAACACGATTTCCTCAAACAGAAAAAAGGGAAAATAGCGAATTGCATGTCACATGTCATGCTGGTTGTATACTTGTATGTTTACCTCATGTATAATATAACTATATAATTCCTCTGTCCTAAATTATTTGTCCATTATTTCAATTTAGAATGTTCTAAAATTATGTCCACTTTATTAAAATGGAAAATTTTATTTTATTGAAATGGTTAAAATGCCTTCAATTTGAATTTTGATAGTGTTTAAATATGAGAGAAAAAAGAATAAATTGTAATTTTTAAATTTAAAACTAAATGTATTATTAGTATTTTATTGTGAATTGAGATTAATTTATTGATTTATCTAAATACATGTTAAATCAAATGAGACAAATATTTTGAGCGAATGGAGTACATATGAACCTGGCAGTCAGTATTCCTTATGTTCGTATTTTACGTTGACCACTAAAATTAGTTTGCTCTCACCAAAAAAAAAAGACATATTTTTAATTAACCTTTTTTGGGGATCGTAATTAACTTAGTTTTTAATAAACCGTGTGTGAGCGTTGATTGACCCTCAACAGCGAGAATTACCCTTTACTTTTTAAATAAAGTGCATATATATACACACACCAAAGTAGTTTTTAGAAATTGAAAAGAGTTAAAAAAAATTTTTACTTTAATTAATTACTCTTTACGTTTTAAATAATATATATTCAGGAGTCAATAATTGGTTACCTCGTAAGGTTATTTTAATCAGAATTCATTTAAAATATTTCCTGGACTTTGCTTCATAAGACGGATTGACCAAATAATTCTCCCATGGTCTGTCACGTAACATCAAATTCAGAAAATAATCACCAACAACTATTGTTAGAATGGGTGCATGAATGTTGTAGTAAAATAGGTTCATATAGCAAGTATTTAATTTTATAGAAGTTTATATTTCAACAAATAGGATTACTTATTGTAAAAAGTCTTTTCATCAATATATTTTGATTTTGATTTTTTTTTATAGGTATTATTTAGAGTAATTATATATTTGAACTAATATAGTTGAATTTTTTTTTTCAATTGTATAGGCTAGAATCTCCCCGTATATATAACTATTTAGGATAAGCTTTGAAAAGAAATACATAATGTTTTAAAATTTTAATTAGTACTATTGCTTAATTTTAATTAGTACTAACTCATGTTTAATTTGGTTTTATATATTACAAAAGTAAAATTTAATTGAATTGAATTTTTAAAATTTTGAAACTAAACTATAATCCAAATGAGTAATGGCTACAAGTACTAAAATTAATTTGGTTTAGTCTAAATTACTACTTCCTCAGTTCCATATCAATTGTTCGTTGACGTCAGTAATTTCTCAACATTTACAATGTTCTAGCATACGTAAGGTTGTTACAATCGAGATCCTAGTTAGGATTGATGGGCATAGTTAGGATCGGAATCTTAGAATCGGATCGAGGATCGTAAGATTCTAATACAATAGGAAAGTATCAAAAAAAGTTCTATGATAGTTAAAATATTAACATTTTATTCACTAGTAATGAAGCAATACTTTAAATTGTATATCAGTTAATAACTTCAATACAAAATTTATATTGTTATGAAAATTTTTTAAAGATGATAATGTGCACAAACATTATCAAGTTTCGGTAGTATCTGTTGAGATCCAAGGGAGGAGCCCACTTCAACCGAGGCACATGGTACACAAGTTAAGTAAGGTTCCATCTTAAAACCAATTGGTGTTAAGAGGAGTAGCCCACTTGACTTATATACCATGTTCTTTCTCTTTACTTTTTCGATGTGGGACATTTACTCATGGGTGAATCCCAACAATCTCCCCCTTCACACATGAGTCTCTCCCCCTTGATCGGAAGCCTCTTTTGCCCAAGGTTTCAAGTCACCATCAGGAGCCCATCATAGCCGCACCTTACTCTATAGAGCCGCACCCTACTCCACCTGAGTCTCATGCCATCACTCTGTCTCAAGAGTCCCAGCCGCACCCTACTCCATCCGAGTCTCATGCCACCACTCTGAGCATTCAGGAGACCTAGCCGAGCACGCGCTATGGTCCCTGCTCCCGTCCACGGTGATCTTCCCGCACCTTGCCTGCGCCCAGCCGAACGAACCATCGGCTCTGATACCACTTGTTGAGATCCAAGGGAGGAGCCACTTCAACCGAGGCACATGGTACACAAGTTAAGTAAGGTTCCATCTTAAAACAAATTGGTGTTAAGAGGAGTAGCCCACTTGACTTATATACCATGTGCTTTCTCTTTACTTTTTCGATGTGGGACATTTACTCATGGGTGAATCCCAACAGGATCGTGGATTGAATCGCAGGATCGTAGAACCATATTACGATTCTAACATATAATATTCAAGCAAAACCAGGATCGTACGATCATAACTACATTAAGATCCTAATAAGAGTTGGATCGATGGAGGCATTTTGGATCGTAAACTTGTAAAATCGTTGATCCAGATCGGGATTTTAATAACTATGAGCATACGAAAGTACTATCATTAAATTTATAACAAAAAATATTGTCATAAGAATATAATATTGTAATTTTTTGATAAAATATACTAGAAAAACTCTTAGTCAAAGAGAGGAATTTTGACAATTAATATGGAATGAAAGAAGTATGTAAACTACTTCCTTCATTCTTTAATAATTGTCAATTTTTCAGTTTTTGAGGATATCAAAAAAAAATTAGTTGATGGTTTATTCGTAAAAATATTTGTACTTTGATTAATTATATAATTGTGTTGAAAATGATGAAGGTAAAAGAAAAACATGGTAAAATAATTGTTGCATTGAAATTGTAAATCGGTATTTATTATAGAAATTTAAAAATTAATTGAGTAATAGATATTAAAGAATACAGGTACTGACATACTACCTCTGTCCCTGTTTAACTGTCCATAAAACTACTTTTACGATACCAAGAAATATAGGGAATGGAACAAAAACATTGTATATTGTCAAAAATGTCCTTGGAAATGTGCAAAAAGGGCATTTATAAGGGATATAATGGGAATTATAGTTATTGAAAATGTAAAAGTTAAGTAATTGGACAAATAAAAAGGGACAGTGAAATTAGTTAATTGGACAAATAAAAAGGGACAGAGGTAGTGCACTATTTTTATCCCAATTTGTTTCTCACACTAACCACCTTTAGAAGACCAAGGAACATTGGTAGTGAGATGAAAAGTTTATAAGTAGTCAAAATCACCCTACAAAACCTCTGCACAAAAAAAAATACTATTGGATTAAATTCTAAATAAATTTTTTTATTAGAGATAAAATAGGAATGAAAGTTGTTAGAATAGTAAAAATGACAAACAAAATGTGACAGTGAAATTAGCCTGACAACTATGTGGGGATCGAGTTAATAGCGAACTACCTTAATACATGAAGGGAAAAAAATTCAAAAAAATCATGGCAACAATTTAGTTTGGGATCAAGTTGCTTTATGGTCTCGACTTATTTATATAAGTTAATTACATAGTTTATAAATTATTTTATGAGCATCGATATCTTATTTTTATGTTTAATTATTTATGTTTAATGTTTTGATTATAATAAATTAAATTTTTGAACATCATATTTTCAAAGATATATTTTTTTCATATTTTCATCATGATATATAATTTCATTTATTTTAAATGGTATATATAAATTTTAGAACATGATATATAATAAGTGTTTTGAATATTTATATATAGTATAATTTTGAACATTTTATATATAAGAATTTTTGAATACTGAGATATTGGGATCACAATACTACATGGTCTTGGAACTAAGATCTAAGTGCCGGAGAGTCAATTATGTTCATATTAAACTGTATATATTATATCCAAAGGAAGCCCTTTGACCTAACATTATTATTTTTAAATTTTATGAAGATTATTGTGCACGAATCGAGTTAAGCATGCGTCTAACTCTGTTACCAACTTCCCAAGCGACACGTACACAAAACTTTGAAATCCAGACATAAAGAAACCCGAATGAATGATTTGACCTCAGTTGATGCAAATGTGATATTCTATTCCTCCAAATTAAATTACCCTTCACATTACCCTTAACTTTTACCTTATATCTCGCGTGAACTAACCCTTCAGCCTCCTATATATATAAACCGATTCATCTTCTTCCCCCTCATATTTACCTTACCCAGTTACCCCAATACCTCCTAAAACTGATGGGGAGGAGTGTTAGGGCGATGATCTTGTTAGCGACCACCATGGAACTGCTGATGTTGGCGCTAACCAGCAGTTATCAAAAAGTCAAAGAGATAGAGGCACATAATGATGAAGAAGTAGCTCTAGTGATTTCTCCAAAGAGGGTTAGCCGATTCTTGGCACAGACGAGCAACCAGCAGCAGCAGCATATGCATATGCATATGCATATGCATGGGAGGAGGAGCCTGAGGCCAGCGGACCATTGCCACAAAGACTACGAGGTATGCCAGCTTGAGTATGGTGTCAACTCTACTTGCTGTGGGAACAAGTGTTTTGATCTAACCACCGATAAACATAACTGTGGGGCTTGCCACAACAAGTGTAAGTTCACCAACACCTGCTGCAATGCCAAATGTGTTGACTTAGCCTATGACAAGAGGAATTGTGGGAGTTGCAACAACAAGTGCTTGAAAGGACAATACTGCATATATGGGATGTGTGATTATGCCTAAAAAAATTCCATCATCGATCACAACCCTATTAGAGAACCATAATTTATGTTACTATCAACCAATAAAGACCCACAATTTGGTGTCATGAGTGGTATATCCATCATTAAATTTTCTTCTTTAAGTTGTAATTACGCCTTGTCAAGGAATTTTTTTGGCAATATTTGTGTTTCTTAAAGCAATAACTACTATTTTAATCGTATTATGGTTTGTGTTTGATTGCCAGCTAATTAAGGAGTGGGGTACGGCACCGATTTGGTGTTATACATAATGACGAATTGATATATATTACAATTTGTACACTTTGAAGTACTTATTTAGGTTTGATAAAATTTGTAAGAGTCAAGAATAATGATAGATTAGAGGAGAAAATATAATCGGGATTCAACTTCCCTGCTTCCCAAAAGAAGCAACACAACCTTGATTTTATACATAATTATTTCAGAATCCTAACTCTAGTAAACTACAACTTTAACGTAAATAACAGAAGACACGATGAAGAATATATCAACTAGGAGTCTACAGGTGGTAGTAAACACCAATTAGGATTCTAGTAGATGCTAACACTCCCCCTCAAGTTGGAGCATGTGGATTAATGATGCCCAACTTGGACTTCAGATATAGGAATTGATCCCTTCCAAGTGCTTTTGTAAATATATCTGCGGGCTGTTCCTTAGTATGTATCTTGAACAGACTCAGGAAACCACTTTCGATCTTCTCACGAATGAAGTGACAATCAATCTCTATTTGTTTTGTTCTCTCGTGATAAACCGGATTTGCAGCAATATGTAGGGCAGCTTCATTGTCGCAGAACATCTTTACAGGTTGTATAGAAGATAAGCCTAGAGCACTTAGAAACGTTCTTAGCCAAATCAATTCACATGTGGCAGAGGCCATGGAACGATATTCTGCCTCAGCGGACGAGCGAGACACAGTAGGCTGCTTTTTAGTTTTCCATGATACTGGAGCTCCTCCAAGAGTAACAAAATATCCCATAAGAGACCTTCTTGTAGTAGGACATGCTCCCCAATCAGAGTCACAATAGCCGACTAGTTGCAGATTGGAGTCCTTTGGCAATAAAATCCCTTGTCCTAGTGACCCTTTAATGTAACGGACCACCCTTGTTGCTGCTTCCATATGTTCCTCTTTTGGGTTCTGCATGAATTGAGAGAGGATGTGGACTGCATATGTGAGATCGGGTCTAGTTATGGTTAGATAGATCAATCTTCCAACGAGCCTTCTATAAGAGGTTGGATCTCGAAGATCTTTCCCTTGTGCAAGGGCAAGCTTGTGGTTCTGTTCCATAGGAAAGTCCATTGGTTTTGCGCCTAACAAGCCGCACTCGTCCACTGTTTCCAGAGCATACTTGCGTTGACAGAGAAATAGGCCCTTTTGTCCTCGAGCGACCTCAATTCCCAAAAAAATATTTCAAAGGGCCCAAGTCTTTAATGCTGAAGCACTTGTCCAAATAAGTTTTGAATTTTTGACACTCTCCATTATCATTAGTAGCCAGAATAATGTCATCAACGTAAACTAGAAGTGCCATAAAAACATTTCCCTTTTGATATGTAAAAAGGGAATAATCAGCATAAGACTTAATAAAACCATACTCACACAATATAGAAGAGAGCTTCGCAATCCATTGTCTAGGTGCCTGTTTAAGTCCGTAAAGTGACTTTCGCAGCCTGCAAACTTTATCAGGTGTAGAGGCTAGATAACCTGGCGGCAACTTCATATATACTTCCTCATAAAGGTCTCCATGTAAGAATGCATTGTTTACATCTAGTTGATGCAATTCCCAACCTTGAGCTATGGCAACCGAAAGAAAACAACGAACACTTGTCATTTTTGCAACTGGGGCAAAGGTTTCATTGTAATCAATACCTTCCTCCTGATGATCCCCACGAATCACCAGTCTGGCTTTGAATCTTTGAACAGATCCATCAGCATTGTATTTCACTCGATAGACCCACTTGCATCCAATTGGCTTTTTTTTTGTAGGAAGATCAACAATCTCCCACGTTCCTGTCTTGTGTAGGGCCTGCACCTCTTCATTCATAGCTTCTCTCCACCTACTATCTTTGACGGCTTCATGGAAAGATCTAGGCTCATCATCTTTCATAATACCCATCAAAAAAATTTTATGTGATGGTGAAAACTTTGCACAGTTTACATAATTATGCGGGGGATAAGGCGTACCTGAGGACACTTTTTGGTGAAGAGAATCAGTAGTGACGGGGTCTTTAATACTTGCATTATAACAAATATAGTCATTCAACCGGCTTGTCGGTCGCCGGACCCGTTCGGACCGTCGTACGTCCAACACAGTGGGTTCTGTGCTTTGAACCTGGATTGTATCTCTGTCATTTAAACCCAACTCAGTACCCAAGGTGGAGGAGCTGGGCCCAATCTCAACTGCCCCTTCTGAGCTACTGGGTTGATTTGTTTCCCCATCTACAAGCGTAGTGCTCTCTGGCCCATGTTCATTTTTCCTTTGATCCAGCACACTAATTTGACTATTGGATTTGGCCACCAACTCATCTCCTTTTATTTCTTTGCCTAGTTGATCATCATCTTCCCATAAATTACTTCCACTCCTTAATTGTGTCAAATAATTATTCTTTTGTTTTTCTAGGCACTCCCCTTCATAAGGAAACACATCTTCAACAAATTTTACATCTCTACTTTCAAAGAAAACTTGGGTGTCCAAGTCATATAATTTCCATCCTTTTTTTTCATTGGGGTACCCAACAAAAACACACTTACGACTACGAGGAGCAAATTTTTCGTCAACCTTATTTTTTGCAAAACATAGGCATCCGAACACTTTCATATGATCATAATTAGGTTTTTCATGAAACGTCAGTTCATAAGGGGTCTTTCCTTTTAGGAGTATGCTAGGAGTCCGATTAATTAAGTACGCTGCTGTTTTTACACATTCCCCCCAAAATTCTATTGGTAGGCTAGCTTGAAACCGCAGGGCTCTCGCAACATTTAAGAGATGTCTATGTTTGCGCTCAACTCTACCATTCTGTTGAGGTGTATTGACGCAACTCGTTTGATGCAAAATTCCTTTTTGGGCAAAAAAATCATTCATGATTCTCGATTTAAATTCTGACCCATTGTCACTCCTAACAACTTTAACAGTCTTTTGAAATTGATTTTGCACCAAGGTTATGAAATTTCTCAAATGCTTGGCAACTTCACTTTTATCACTCATCAAATAAACCCAAACACTTCAACTAAAATCATCAACCACAGTAAGAAAATAGTGTGCCCCACATGAGGTGGAGGTTCTATATGGGCCCCATACGTCTACATGAATAACCTCAAACAAAAACTTTGCCTTATTCTCACTAGTAACAAAATTATTTCTTGTTTGCTTTGCTCTCAGACAAACTTCACATACATCATTAATAGCACTAATAGGACTTATACCTTGCAACGATTTATCCAGCAGACTCATTATCTCCTTTGAAGGATGCCCCAGTCTTCTATGCCAAAGATCTCCGGTGCGCACAACATGAACCCTGACTTCTTCTGGATGCTCCTTGTAGAAGTAGACCCCGTCTCGCTGTTCACCCATACCAATCAGAGTCCCCGAGGTACGGTCCTGCAAGATACATGAGTCCTCATCAAATAAGACTGTGCAGTTTAAATCTTTACATAAGCGAGAAACTGAGCTAAGATTACAACTTAATGAAGGGACAAAAAGTGTCCGATCTAGTTGCAGTTTATCAGCTAGTAAGATTTTCCCTTGCTTGTTAGCAACTATATTTGCCCCGTCAGGCAAATCAACCAGTACAGGTTGTATGTTATTGATTTCCTTCAAAAAATTTGCATCACCGGTCATATGTGTGGATGCACCGCTATCGATCAGCCAAGGTGGTCTTGGATTACCTGTTAGATTTTCTCCAATCTTGGCCCGATCAATTAGGCTCAAGATTTTTTGAACTTGTCCCGGTGTAAAGTCATTTTCTAAAAAAGGCCTGTTTGTTCCAGGCCCAAACGCAGCATCATGCGTGACTTGACTCCTTGGATTTTCCTGTTCGCCGTTTCTCATCGACCAAGCTGCATCTGAGGAACTGCTGCCGCCAGGAGGAGGACCAGCGGCCACAGCAGCCACCGTCTGAGTTTCCCGCATCGTTCCTCGTCCTCCCCCTGTCCGTCCGCTGCGACTTCCGCCACGACCTCCGCGCTCTGTGTTCGACCACCTCGTCTGCCACCACGAGATCCCCAATTTGCTGGGTATCCAATCAACTCAAAACATCCGCTTGCTTCATGTCCGAACTTTCCACAGTGACTGCAGGTTGGTCGTTCTCCCGTGCGTGATTCTTGCCGCGCGCCGACGTTGAAAGCTCCCACTGATTCCTTTCCTTCACGCCCTCGCAGTAACCTCCGATGCTCTTCTTCTTGCTGAATGAAATTGAAGATCTTCTCCAGTGAGGGAAGAGGATCCATGGCAAGAATTTGGCTCCGCAAGTTTGAATATTTTTCATCATTCAAACCCATAAGGAATTGATGGGTCCGTTCTTTCTCCAAAAAGGCAGACAGTTGAGATTCCAGTTCACATGTACAATTGCCACAGTTGCACCTGGGTACTTCCTCATAGTTGCCCAATTCCATCCACATGCTTCGCAGCCTAGCGTAGAATTCTCCTACATCCAGTTGTCCTTGCTTGCACCCATAGATCCCTTCCTTAATTTGATAGATTTTCGGGGTGTTGGCTGCCGAGTAACGCCTGCACAGATCATCCCATAAGGTTTTGGCGGAATCAGTATAAGGAAGAGTGGAGTGCAGTTTCGGATCTATCGAGTTCTGCATCCACATGTACATCATTGAATTTACTCTTTCCCAAGCATCTAATTCGTCGCCTTCTTCAGTTGGTTTCCCGATGCGCCCATCGATAAACTTAATCTTGTTTTTCGCCTTCAAAGCAATTTGTACTGATCTCCTCCATGTCTCAAAGTTGCCTCCATTGAAAATAACTGAAGTGATTGATGCTCCTGAACTCTCTGAGGGGTGAAGATAGTAAGGTGAGTCAGGGGTGATAACAAAGGGTTTTGTTTGTGGCTTTAATTGAGGTTGAGGTTTTTCCTCGCCGTTCCTCGATTCATCATCGTTGCTACTCATGATTGTCGATTATGAGTTAAAAACCTTGCTCTGATACCATGATAAAATTTGTAAGAGTCAAGAATAATGATAGATTAGAGGAGAAAATATAATCGGGATTCAACTTCCCTGCTTCCCAAAAGAAGCAACACAACCCTGATTTTATACATAATTATTTCAGAATCCTAACTCTAGTAAACTACAACTTTAACGTAAATAACAGAAGACACGATGAAGAATATATCAACTAGGAGTCTACAGGTGGTAGTAAACACCAATTAGGATTCTAGTAGATGCTAACAAGGTTCTTCAAGAAGTTAATTTTTATTAAACTTCATTAAGATTTATTATAAATTTATCGTAAATGTATCAATATTATTCAAAAATTAGTCATTGATATTATTTAGATTTATAAATTTTTAAAGATAATTTATCAATTAAAAATGGGCTTATTAATTTTAGTATATGCGGACCTTGGTAGGTCCTTCACCATATATGGTATGATTTGCGATATAATGACTATTCTTGCATGATGTTTAAAATGATGTTTGTCTTGATACCTCATATAGCTATTTGAGCTTACTAGGCAGTCATATTGCAGATGGTAAAAATTTGTCAGCCAATCAAAACTCGTCACGTGGAGATTAAATGATTTTAACTCGGCCAATTATAATCCGTCATGTGTCAATAATTATGGTGGATTATTTAATTATAAATTAATTGATAGTATATTTTTGACCAATTAAATTATAGCACGTGTCATGTGTAAAGCAGTTTTGTAGGACCTCGGTATTGTCGTTCTCTCTCATGGAGCTAGGGACCTTGGCTAAAACTAAGTGACTCTAGATAAGGTTTAAGATCACAGGATAGCAAAGAGGTTGCAATGACGAACAGAACAAACACAACTATGGTTCAGTCAAATGGGAACTATGGGTGTCGGGAGATTTAGGGACGCGAACGGTGATTAGGAAGAGGGTTTCGCAACTAGAAAGCAACAAAGTAGTGGAATAAAGTGACAATCCCGTTAAAATAAACCCACCGAATTTCCTTTTCCAAGGATAATCCGGATTAACTTCCTACAAGCCCACCACGAACCCGGAGGGTTAAAGAAACGAGACTCTCTAGTTAGGTCCTATTCACTTTCGTGAATAGAATACTAACTATCCCAATTCTGACCTTCCAACCCAAGTGTTGGATGTATTTGGGATCTTTTGTACCCCAAATACATCCCACTTGAGGGAAGAATAGGAGTGGGAAGTTGATTCCACTACGAATTACCTCCTAAGTTGCTAACCCAATCTAAATACACCATTCACATCCTTAGTTTCTCCCTAACCCATAAGGGTTCTAGCCTCTAATCATCTTATCTAGCATACTAAACATAATAATAACTTCATTCATGCTTCAAATAGAAAGTATCTAGAAATTCCAAGCAACAATAGCAACAATCAACAAACACCAAGTAATCTAATAACAAAAATAGAGATTAAAGAGTAATTAGATGAACTAAAGAGAGTGAGGGTTAAGAAATGCTCATTAATTTGATGCCAAAAGAAGATGCTTCAGAATAATAAGAATCCAATGCTCCAAAAATAATATAAGTCTTCAAATCTTCAATAGAAATCCAGTAAAATCTAGTGCAAGAACAATAATCCAAGTATAAATTCTCACTAATCACTAAGGAATCACTCTAATTGAAAGCTAAAATGTGATAAAAGTTTCTCTCTAAACTCTCTAATCTGTCTAATCTCCCTAAAATTACCCCCCGAGCTCAAAGACCTAAAAACAATATATACAAGCTAAGTTAGTTATCAAAACTCGTCACTTCATTAAGCAGCAAAATGCGAATCTGCAGGGGACCGTAGGTAGGGTCTATGAGACCGTGGCTACGGTCCTGCGTAACTCCTGCAGATTTCTCTCTTCTTCGCAGCACAATAGGCGCGGTGTGATATGACCGTGGGTGCGGTCTGGCGATTTAGGTCAGGTGAGATTTCTCTCCTTCGCACCGTCGTGGGTGCGGTCTCCTAAGACCGTGGGTACGGTCTCACTCGGGCACTTCACCTGCTGCTCATGCCTTGCACCCACAGTAGCTGCGGTCTCCTGATACCGTGGGTACGGTCAAGCTCGGTCGCTTCACCTCCTTGTCATGCCTTGCACTCACCGTGGGTGCGGTCATCAGGACTGTGGGTACGGTCAGGCTCAGCTAACTTGATTCAGCAAAGTCTAACTTTTTATCCTCTCGATGTGTCCGACCTTCCCGCTTCCTTTGCCTTTGCCTTGACCATGACTCGGGAAATCTCGGGATTCCCAAAGTAGCTACAAAATGGCCCTTTTTACCATGTTTTGAGTAAAAACTCTTGAATCTACAAAATAACCAAAACCATATTAAAAGTTATTAAATTAAACCACAAAACGAGTCAAAAGCCTAAGGATTTAGGCGGCATTTAGACACAAAATTGGGTCTAAACACCCCCCCCCACACTTAGACTTTTGCTTGTCCCGAGCAAAACAATACAAAAACTACCTAAACTAACACAAACTTCTCTGTCGTGGGAGAGAAACGAGTGCATTTAGCGTATGCACCAAGCCCTTTGAACCCCCCGACAGCCCGGATGGACGAGATGGACTCGTGAGGGTTTGTAGCGGCTATACCCACAAAAGCCAAAGAAAAAGGAGAGAGGGAAAGTGAAAACAAAACTGAAGAAAACAAAAGGAAAGAGAAACAAAAACTTTGATTCAAAGGATCTTGCAACCTTAACTAAGAAAACGTTATTAAGCCTCCAAAAGGAACCGTTATGAGCATCTCACAATCCCCTATCCCAAGCAAAAGTCAGTCTTTGAGATTTTCGATTTCCTACACCTAATGCCAAGTAAAACCCCATGTGTATAAGTGCTAGTGGGTTCTAACCGAATCCAAAAGACTCCAAGAACTCATGTCCGAACTAAAAACAACGAACAAACAAGGCATGAGTTGCCCTTTCCCGCATTTGGTCGCCCTTGGCTTGGTGAGGGCCGTAGGTGATGCAAGGATAGGCCCCACACCTTAAGAAGCACAAACTTTCTTTTTCTTTTTGGTTGGTTTTATAAACGAAATTGCTTTTCTTTCTCTTTTGTTTTTCTTTTTAAAAGTCGGTATTAGCCTTACTTTCGGGAATTGGACGGCCCAAATATGGGGTTTACCCTCCCAACACAGTCTTTTCCATACACACCTCCGTCGAGAATTCGGAATAGGAGGAGCTTAAGGGGTAATAGTGCCGTACCGCTAATACCGGGCCCGTGTAGGTTGGCTAATTGTATGGTGGTTAATGTCATTCAGTGACACGCCCCACTTAATCCGGTTATTGTAGCTTTTGCTTTCTTTTTCTTTTTGTTTTGACTTTGCTTTTGCTTTTATTAAACGGGAAAAAGAACAAGCTCGGACACAAACCCCTAGAATCTCCCGACTTCAACCAGAACGTGAAAGTAATCGGGGGTTTCACTAGACACTTGATGAAGGACATCTAAAGACATAACTCATGACTCGTACCCAAGCCAGGGTTGAAAAGTGCTCAAACCGGTTTCTTTTAAAGAAGATTAAGAAAACAAAGCTTTCACTCCCTTTTAAAGCTTTCACTCCCTTTTTTCTCCTTTTTCACACAAAAGTTTTTCAAATTTTAAGCAAAAACTCGGAAAACAAAAACCAAAAATCTAGGTGATCTACCCTCTAAAGCAATTATCTCCCCCCCCCCCCACTTAAAACACCACAATGTCCTCATTGTGGGAAGGTGTCACTTGAAAGGGGTAGAGAACCTAAAAAAACAAACAAGAACATAACTAGCAAAAAAAAACGGTGGCGACCCGAGCCCACACGGCTCCAACAGCAAGAAAATCCCAACACAAACACTCAAGGGGGTTCGCCACCTAAAAGAAAAACAAGCATGCGACAGATCATGAAGATAATTCACATAGAAAGCGTAAAGTGGAAAGATATTACCTTGAGCTCTTCAAAAATGTTCAAGCGATGATCCGAAGTCGTCGTTCAAGTGAATCACAACGATATTAGAGCAAAAGACGACTTTACACATGACAAAATCCGCATGCGAGATCGAAAACAAAATCAAAGAAAACTAACTAACTAAACCTCTAACAAAAAGGAACTAAAAAGAAGAAAGGGAAAACTATAAACAAAATATACATTGCCAATGACATACCTTATCCCCGAATCTCACTCATTGAGGCGGGAAATAAGGGTGAAACTCAACACAAACTAACCAGAACAAATCAATTTATTTCATTTCGTTCGGACAAACAATTCGTACATTCCCCAGAATCGATCATTCACAACCAAAATACAACCAAACAAAGAATATCATCATACAACCCAAAAAAACAATACCCCAACAACAACCGAAAGACAGCTTGCAACAACCAAAACCCGAGCATCCTAGAAGCAATACCAAAACATGCCAAAAGAAACCGAGACACCACTTACCAAAACAACAAAGCCGTCGCATCCAAACACTGATGAAGCATCCCCCCACACTTATATTTCACACAATAAAGTATGTAAAAACTAATGACAAAGATCGGGTGGGGGCGGGAATGCTTACAAACGGTCCTCAAGCGGATCCTCCCGGAGGAGGACGGGGTTGGAGTTGCGATTGGATGCCAACAAGAATCTCTTGTTGGGCCTCGAGCATACCTTGCAAATCCTCGATAAGGCTTTGTTGGTTTTGGATGAGTTCTTGCTGCACTTGAAGTTCATCGTGAAGCTCTTGGAGTTGATCACTAATGCGCTCTAAGGTGTCATCATTTGCTTGGCTAGGCCCCACTTCTTTTCCTTGCTCTCCTTCATCGTCCCCTTCCTCATCTTCTTCTGCTTCTTCGTCACCTTCCTCTTCGGGCTCCCAAGGACCACCCACCACATAGCGCCCCCGAACTCTTGGCCACAAGATCAATTTCGTCGATCGGAGACATCTAATCGCTCTTCGGCATGCTCGTCAGCCAAATGAACCACGACGCTATGGGAATCGTACCCGTGGCGGTAAAGTGTTTGTGTTTTGTTCTTTTCCAAGAATTCCAACTTCCGCAAACGAACACCATCGATGGGATCGGGAAAGTATCGCGGAGTCCACTTGGCAAGATAGGACTCGAAGCCTTGCTTCTTGAGGAAATGGCAAATAATGTGTCCCATGCCAAGGGTTATGTTTCGGGTTTCAAGGCTTATCTCCCGAAGACAGTGAAGAATACAAGAGCCGGTGGTTACACGACGACCATGGATTGCGTTGAAGAGAATGAAGAGATCGTCCTTGCGAATGTTTGACCTTCCAGCGTCGCGGGCAAAGACGGAGCTTGAAATGATGCGGTGAAAGAGGCGAACACTCAAGTTGCAAAAGTCCTGGGCTTTAGAATTGCTTGGACAATGGACTTGCAGTTTACGAGTCCAAAGCTTGGGATATCGTCTCCACCAACAGGTGATAGCTCTCACAGCTTCTTGCTCGTCGAATTTGACACTTTCACCATAGAAGATACCATCCAAAGGAAGACCGAAAGTGTTGCAAAGGTCTTGAACCGTACATTACACCTCCTTCTTGGCAACGATGTAAGAAAAGGTGGCCTTAGAAGTACCATCCTCCCGAACCACTAGAGAGCTCAAGAATTCGAGCACCGGTTGGTCGACAATAGGCTCGTTGATGGTAGCGAAGATTTCCCAACCCATGACTTTAATGAAATAGTCTATGCTTGGCTTGCAATACACATCCTTCGCTGTGTCCTCATGATACAAATCCGGAGCATATATTTTCCGTTGCTTCAACCGTGCGTACCTCGCCTTGTGCATTTCGTCCCTTAAGATGACCTTCACCTTCGGGTCATACTGAATCAAAGAGGCTGGTTGACCTTTGTAATGGGTCTTATCAGGCTCTTCCGAAGTGGATGGAGGAGGGGTCGGTTCTGGCTCGGTTCGGGAACTCTTTGCTCGACCCATTGGAACGAACAAGAAGTAACAACAAGAACAATGGGCACACCAAATAGCAACAACAATATCCAAAATCACCCAACAACAAAAACAATATGTCTGAACTCTTAATTCAATCGAGTACTTCACCAACTACACCCCAAACAACAAATTATCACACCCAATTCGACACCCCCTACACCTCAACCAAAAGCATTCAACAATGTCCAAGGAGCAAAAGACGAATCTTGTGCACAAAATATTCAAAATTAGCTGGAAAACTAAATTTGATGCACCAAATAGCAAGAGGTACCTGAGTTGAAGACTTGGAAGTATTCCCTTAAAAATTTCGAACCCCACAACGAACAACACCCAGAATTTGCACTTGAGAAGCTCCTTAGAAGGTGTGAAAAGGGTGAAGCGCGGCTAGGGCACAGAAATCGCAGAGATGGTGAGTGGGGAAGATGGATTTGTGAGAGAATTGAACAATTAGGGCAAGGGAAGGAAGGTTTGGTGTGAGAGGGAGTGTTTTCGAGTGAGGGAGAAGGAAAAGAAATGAGTGAAAATGAGGGAGAGAAGCGTTTAAACCCCGACATTTCGCTGCAGTTCGATATACCGTAGGTACGGTCCCCTGGACCGTAGGTGCGGTCTCACTGGCCAGATCTTTAGGGCAAAAATGTTGTTCTACGGCCGTGGCTACGGTGAAATTTACCATAGGTACGGTGTAGTTGCTGGGCCAAAATTAAGAAAAACTTGCCATAACTTGATCGTGGCTACGGTGAAGCCCACCATAGTTACGGTCACCTTCGGTCAAAAATCTGGGCAAAAGTGGTGTTTTGGGACCTTGGCTACGGTGAAACCTACCGTGGGTACGGTCCCCTTTGCCCTCTTCCCAGCACCTACAAGACTTACAAACTTGGAAAAAATGTTAAGTCCTAAAATTCTACTCTCTCATTATCAACTCTCTTTTCTTGCTCACTCAACAACTTCCAAGGACACCTTTCAACACTCAAAACTACCATGAATCATCTCCTTCACAAATCTTCTTTTCACCCTCAATTTTTTTCCAACTTTTTTCCAGTTTTTTTTTTTCTTTTTCTCAACCTTAACAAATTAAAAATGAAAATAAAAAAAATAAAAATGCAGAAAATAAAAGGAAAACACTAAAGGTAGGGGAAGTCACTTGTACCTCTCCCGGGTGCTTGTTTTAGGTCCTAGCTTGACCTAATCCGGCCACTCTTTCACCTTTCAAGGTTGGCGAGGAACACCACAATCGTCCCCGCATATTCCTCTCCCATGGTGTATGGCTTAATCTTTGATGTGTTGACCTTGAAATATTCCCCCTTTTCATTCTTAAGTTCGACAACACCGGCGGAAAGGATCCTTACTATTTCAAAGGGTCCGGACCACCTTGATCTCAACTTACCGGAAAATAGCTTGAGCCTCGAATTGAAGATAAGGACTCTATCACCCACTTTGAACTCACGACAGTTCAATCTCTTATCGTGCCATGCTTTCGTTCGCTCTTTGTAGATCCTATTATTTTTATAAGCATGACGTCGCAGCTCCTCAAGCTCCTCCAATTGAAATAGACGACTTGCCCCGACTGCCTTGAGATCGTAATTCAATTTCTTGATCGCCCACATCGTCTTATGCTCGAGTTCTACGAGAAAGTGGCATGCTTTCCCGTAAACTAGACGGTACAGGGTAGTCCCAATCGGCGTTTTGAAGGTGGTGCGGTATGCCCACAAGACATCGTCTAATTTCTCTGCCCAATCCTTTCATGAAGAGCCAACCGTTTTCTCAAAAATCTCCTTAATGACACGGTTTGAAATCTCTACTTGCCCTTGCGTTTGGGGGTGATAGAGGAGTCCCCGCTTATGATTGATACCATACTTCGCTAGGAGAGACTCAAACTTTTTCTCGACAAAATGGGATCCGTTGTCGCTTATAATAACCCTTGGGATGCCAAATCTTGGGAATACAATCTTCTTCAAAAATCTTGATACAGATTTGCCATCACATTTTGGACAAGGAATGGCCTCAACCCATTTCGAAACGTAGTCCACCGCCACTAAGATATATTGGAAACCTCTTGATGACGGAAAGGGATCCATGAAGTCCAACCCCCATACATCGAAAACCTCTACCTCTAGGATGAAATTCAATGGTGCTTCATTCTTCCAGGAAATATTTCCAGACCTTTGGCATTTATCGCATTGCTTGACGTGACGTTGGGCATCATGAAAGAGTGTCGGCCACCAATAGCCAGCTTGTAAGACCCTCGCTGCCGTCTTTTGCGACCCACCATGACCTCTAACCGGGAACTCATGGCAATGTGTCAAAACGGATTTCACCTCGCTCTCGGGTAGACATCTTCTGTACATCCCGTCGTTGCACAACCGGAATAGGAATGGATCGTCCCAAAAGAAATGTTTTACATTGTGAAAGAACTTCTTCTTTTGATAAGGGTTCAGATTTGGAGGAATCACCTCGTTGGACAAGTAGTTTATGATGTCGGCATACCACGGGCTAGAATGCTTGATGGCCATGAGTCGCTCATCCGGGAAAGAATCCACGATCGGTTAGGTATCCTCCAAGTCAAAAAGGATTCTCGATAGGTGATCGGCTACTACATTCTTTGTGCCGGCCTTGTCGCGAATTTCCAAATCGAACTCTTGCATAAGCAAAACCCACCGGATAAGCCTCGGCTTCGTTTCTTTCTTCCCCATCAAATATTTAATCGCAGCATGGTCCGTGTACACCACCACCTTGGAGAACATAAGGTACTGCCGGAATTTGTTGAGAGCAAAGATGATTGCCAAAAGCTCCTTCTCCGTGGTCGTGTAATTTCTCTGTGTGCTATCGAGCGCATGGCTTGCATAGTAGATGACTCTTGGCTTCTTCTTTATGGTTTGAGCCAAACACGCTCCCACGGAAAAATCGCTTGCATCCGCCATGATTTCGAAGGGTAATGTCCAATCCGGGGGTTGAACCACCGGAGCGGAAATCAAGGCTTGCTTTAACCTATAAAAGGACTCAAGGCATTCATCAGTAAAAAGGAATGGGGCATCCTTACACAAGAGATCAGTTAGAGGTCGAGCGATTTTGGAAAAATCCTTGACGAACCGGCGATAAAAGCCGACATGGCCAAGGAAGCTACGCACCCCCTTAATGGAAACCGGGGGTGTTAGGCGCTCTATAACCTCAAATTTAGCCTTGTCTACTTCGATGCCCCTCGAAGAATCAAATGACCCAACACAATACCTTCTTCCACCATGAAGTGGCATTTCTCCCAATTCAACACTAAGTCAACTTCTTCACAACAGATTAAAACTTTCTCCAAATTCAGCAAACAGTCATCAAAGGTATTACCATAAATAGAAAAATCATCCATAAAGACATCCATGCATTGTTCAATGAATTCACTAAAAACAGCTATCATGCAACGTTGAAATGTTCTCGGCGCATTACACAACCCAAAAGGCATACGTCGATAAGCAAATGTACCATACGGACAAGTGAAAGTAGTTTATTCTTGATGTGCGGGGTGGATTGGAATTTGGAAAAAACCTGAGTACCCATCTAGAAAACAGAAATACGAGTGACCCGCCAGCCTCTCCGACATCTAGTCAATAAAGGGGAGAGGGAAATGGTCTTTCTTTGTTACTTTATTTAAGTGGCTGTAGTCAATGCACATCCTCCAACTGGTGACGGTACGGGTACTAACTAGTTCATTCTTTTCATTCTCAATCACAGTCAACCCACCCTTCTTAGGTACACACTAAATCGGGCTTACCCATTCGCTATTTGCGATGGGGAAGATGATCCCAGCAGCTAACAACTTTACTACTTCCTTTTTTACCACCTCTTGCATATTAGGGTTTAATCGACGCTGGGGTTGCCTAGTTGGTTTTGCATCCTCTAACAAATCAATTGAATGCATGTTGATAGAAGGGGACAAACCTTTCAAATCCTCTATTTTATAACCTAATGCACCCCTATGCTTTCTAAGCAAATCAAGCAACTTGGACAGATCAGAATCATGCAGTTTAGCATTTACAGTAACAGGACAAGACTTCTCATCATCCAAGAAAGCATATTGTAGGGAAGGGGGTAAAGGATTAAGCTCTAAAGGAGTAGAGGATTTAGTTAGAGAAGAAGATATACCCTTGTAGATCGCATCTTGAATCGCCATGCACTCAATATGAGGCTCGTCAATAATAATCTCCTCATGCATGGGTGATGAATCAAGAAGGTTAATGAAGAAGGTAATATCGGTGCCGTCGGTCTCAAATTGGAAAGATTCCAATAGACAAGCTTCCAAAGGATTGTCGCAAGTAGATTCAAGTAGATGAGAGTCCTCAATATATTCATCTACAAGGACTTCCATCATATCGATAGCATAACACGAGTCCCCATACGAAGGACCTTTCAATGACCCCTCGAGGTTAAAAATGATGCTTTCATCGTCGACATTCAACGACATACTACCATGCTTCACATCGATTATTGCTCCCGCCGTAGCAAGAAACAACCTTCCCAAAATGATGGGAATGTTGTTGTCTCCCTCTATCTCCAAAATCACAAAATCACATGGAATCAAGAATCGGCCCACTTGTCCTCCAATATTCCCAAAGGTCTTCGCACGGAACGGTCGGCCAATTGGAGATTAATTGTCGTAGGAGTTAGATCGTCGAGATTCAACTTCTTGCATATAGAATGAGGCATGACACTCACACTAGCTCCTAAATCACAAAGAGCACGACCAATCTGCATGTCACCGGTGGTACAAGGAATAGAAAAACTTCCGGGGTCGGCTAACTTCTCCGGTGATTTGTTGTTAATAATAGCACTACAATCCGTCGTCAAGTGGATAGTAGATTTCTCTTGAATTCTCCTTTTGCTTGTGAGAAGCTCCTTCAAATGCTTCTTGAAAGATGGGACTTCGGAAATAACATCAAGAAATGGAATGTTTACTTGAAGCTTTTTGAGCATCCCGATGAACTTTGAAAACTTCGCATCGGACTTGGGCTTTGCTAACCGCTCGGGAAAAGGAACCGTTGGTAGCTTCGGCTTCTCAATGATTTGGATTGGCTCTTCTTCCATCATTCTTCCTTTCCCTTTCCTTACTTTCTCCATCTCCTCTCTTTCTTTACTAGCTTCTCCCAACTCCTCCACATGAACTTCCTCATCTCCCTCACCCAAAGCAAACACACTCTCCCATTCCTCTATCAAATCCTCTTCTTCCGTGATACCTACCACATCACCCTCTTTGTCACCCAAAACATCCTCTTCCACCATCCTCGGCCCTTCAATCTCCCTACCACTCCTCAATGTAATAGCATTAAGTTGCCCCTTGGGGTTCGGTTGAGGTTGGCTAGGGAGGGATTGAGTAGGTTTTGAATGTTGTGCTATTTGAGCCATTTGTAACTCAAGATTCTTTATGCATGCTTGGTCCCTATCTTGAGCTAAGGACATCTTATCTTGAGTTAAGGAGATCTTTTGTAGGATTTGCTCAAAGGAAAATTCTTGTTGTGGTGGTTTGGACACTTGGGAGGTTTGACCATGGTGAGGGTTTTGTTGGTATTGGCGGCGGTTTTGGTTTGAGAAACCGGGGGATGGGTTATGGTTTTGTGGAGCTTGTTGGTTGTAGGCATAATTCCTACGAGGACGAATGTGATTTGGGTTGGGATAGGAAAGGTTATTGTTAGGATAGATAACTTGGACTTGCTCGGTTTGATATTCCTCACACCTTTGCAAAGAATGTGGCCCTCCACAAAAATCACACACAAGAGCTCAGGAGTCCGGAATAATAATAGGTACCTCTTGAGCTGCCTTTACTTGCCTCGTAGTCTCTTCCAAGGCCTTCTTCTGTTGCATCTCTAGAACGGCGTTCATGAGAAATTTGATAGTATGATTGCTCTCTAAAGAAGGACCTCCATCTCTAGGACTACGGCCGCCTCCCCAATGTGGAGAGTTTTGAGATAACTCATGGAGGAACACATTTGCTTCTTCCGCCGTCTTCTTGAGGAACATGCCTCCCGAGGCATGATTAATGGATTCGCGCAAAGAGCTACTCAGCCCGGAATAAAAGTGATGCAATAATAGCCAATCCTCAAGATTGTGATGTGGACACCTCCGTTGGAGACCCTTGAATCTCCCCCATGCTTCAAATAACGACTGATCGGATTCTTGTTTGAAACTCATGATGGCTTGCCTTAACCAACACGTCTCATCATTGGGGAAAAACCTTTGAAGAAAGTCGCGACTAAGGGCATCCCATGTAGAATAGGTTCCCGGCGGACACGTGTTGAGCCACAATAATGCTTTTCCCTTCAAAGTGAGAGGGAAGAACTTCAGCTTCATGTATTCGGCGGTGACTCCATTCATTTGTACGAAACCGATGCGTTGCTCGAACTTGTTGATTAGGTCGATGGGATTTTCATGCTCTCCTCCATGATACGGAGTGTTGTCAAATATCTCCAACAAATATGGTTTGAACTCGAATAATGCGTTTGGTGGTAATGCAGGTAATATGATGGGATCGCCTCCCGTACCCGACGATGGTAAGGAATATGATGCTAAGGTACAGGGTGGATCTTGCTCTTCGTCAGCCATTGGAATTTCGATCGTCTCTCGCTCCCTTTGTTGTCTTCTTCGTCTCGAGCCGGCGTTAGCTTCGCGAAAAATACTTTCTGGATTCGGATTCGGTGGAGTTATAGGAGTTTGGCCTCGTCGAGATCGAGTCCGCATGCATAAAAGGAACAAACATAAGAGTCAAATTCCCAATAACCAAGGATAACAAAATTTCAATGATCTTAAACAACCTATAGACAAAAAGCTAAGCTAGGTGCGCTTGCTCCCCGGCAACAGCGCCATTTTGTGTAAAGCAGTTTTGTAGGACCTCGGTATTGTCGTTTTCTCTCAGGGAGCTAGGGGCCTTGGCTAAAACTAATCGACTCTAGATAAGGTTTAAGATCACAGGATAGCAAGGAGGTTGCAATGACGAACAGAACAAACACAACTATGGTTCAGTCAAATGGGAACTATGGGTGTTGGGAGATTTAGGGACGCAAACGGTGATTAGGAAGAGGGTTTCGCAACTAGAAAGCAACAAAGTAGTGGAATAAAGTGATGATCCCGTTACAATAAACCCACCGGATTTCCTTTTCCAAGGATAATCCGGATTAACTTCCTAGAAGCCCACCACGGACCCGGAGGGTTAAAGAAACGGGACTTTGATTCCACTACGAATCCGGATTAACTTTCGTGAATAGAATACTAACTATCCCAATTCCGACCTTCCAACCAAAGTGTTGGATGTATTTGGGATCTTTCATATCCCAAGTACATCCCACTTAAGGGAAGAATAGGAGTGGGAAGTTGATTCCACTACGAATTACCTCCTAAGTTGCTAACCCAATCTAAATACACCATTCACATCCTTAGTTTCTCCCTAACCCATAAGGGTTCAAGCCTCAAATCATCTTATCTAGCATACTAAACAGAATAATGACTTCATTCATGCTTCAAATAGAAAGTATCTAGAAATTCCAAGCAACAATAGCAACAATCAACAAACACCAAGTAATCTAATAACAAAAACAGAGATTAAAGAGTAATTAGATGAACTAAAGAGAGTGAGGGTTAAGAAATGCTCATTAATTTGATGCCAAAAGAAGATGCTCCAGAATAATAAGAATCCAATGCTCCAAAAATAATATAAGTCTTCACATCTTCAATAGAAATTCAGTAAAATCCAATGCAAGAACAATAATCCAACTATAAATTCTCACTAATCACTAAGGAATCACTCTAATTGAAAGCTAAAATGTGATAAAAGTTTCTCTCTAAACTCTCTAATCTCTCTAATCTCCCTAAAATTACCCCCCGAGCTAAAAGACCTAAAAACAATATATACAAGCTAAGTTAGTTACTCAAAACTCGTCACTTCATTAAGCAGCAAAATGTGAATCTGCATGGGACCGTAGGTACGGTCTATGAGACCGTGGCTACGGTCCTGCGTAACTCCTGCAGATTTCTCTCTTCTTCACAGCACCGTAGGCGCGGTGTGATATGACCGTGGGTGCGGTCTGGCGATTTAGGTCAGGTGAGATTTCTCTCCTTCTCACCGTCGTGGGTGCGGTCTCCTGAGACCGTGGGTACGGTCTCACTCGGGCACTTCACCTGCTGCTCATGCCTTGCACCCACCGTAGCTGCGATCTCCTGATACCGTGTGTACGGTCAAGCTCGGTCGCTTCACCTCCTTGTCATGCCTTGCACCCACCGTGGGTGCGCTCATTAGGACCGTGGGTACGGTAAGGCTCGGCTAACTTGATTCAGCAAAGTCTAACTTTTTATCCTCTCGATGTGTCCAGCCTTCCCGCTTCCTTTGCCTTTGCCTTGACCTTGACTCGGGAAATCTCGGGATTCCCAAAGTAGCTACAAAATGGCCCTTTTTACCATGTTTTGAGTAAAAACTCTGGAATCTACAAAATAACCAAAATCGTATTAAAAGTTATTAAATTAAACCATGAAACGAGTCAAAAGCCTAAGGATTTAGGTGGTATTTAGACACAAAATTGGGTCTAAACATCATGAGTGACACAAATATTTTTCCATTTTTTAAAGGAGTTAAATGGACCCAAAGGCTAGCCCATGTTCTCTATAAATAAAGATTATTCTCCTTAAAAACATACAAAGAAGACTCAAAAACTCTCATACTCTCTCTCTCTCTCAGACAAGAAGTACAACAAAGTTTAAGCTCAAGTCATTCATTCGTAGGAGAGCAAACCACTTTCTCTTAATCGGGATCAAATCTCTATGGCCTTCATTCAAGACCAGATTTATTCAAATTTATATTCACTTAAGAGTATATTCATCCAGGATTATATTCATCCAAAACCATACTTATTCAAGACTCGTTCAAGTACATTCAAGGAGATCAAATCGGAGGAGTTACATTTTCATTTTGTAACAAATATACAGAGATTGTATCCAAAATTATTTGAAATTAATACAATTATATTTGTTCACTAATTTCTTGTGTTTATTTATTTTAGACCTGAAAATTTGTGTTTATAAATTTTGGCACGCTCGGTGGGAGTGTTGGACATCTCTACCTCTAATCTCTTTCTCAAGAACGAACTATTCATCATTCAAAGAAGATGGCTTCTAAGAACAACATCTATCATGCTTCGAAGAAAGTTACTCAATCCAAGTCATAAGAATCAGTAACAAGTGCAACATCCAATGGAGTAATCACTAGAAGCCTGGCCAAGACTGCCACTATTGACGCCAAGAAACAAGTTGGTGTGGGTGCCCCATTGCAAATCTTTGACTCTAACTTGCGGGGGGCAAACCAAACTGTTTCGACTCAAGTCGTTAACCCCAAGAAGATAGTCACTCAATGGACGTAGAAAATCCGCCATCAACCATTGAGTGAAGAGGATGAAGACTATGAAGATGGCAAGGAAACGCCAAAATCACTAAGGGATCCGCTCTCCTCTGATTCTGATACCGACTCTATCGACACTGTTATTATGTTCGTCATGGTCACAATTGCTATTAACTATGAAGAAGAATTCAAGACTATGAAGGCCACACTGGTAAGACTTGAGAAAGAAAGCGAGGAAAAGACTGAGCATATTAAGCGACAAGATGAACAGATCAAGAAATTGACAAAGAAGTTAGAAAAGTGACCCGCTAGCAAATTCAACGAAGGTTCGGGAGATGAAGATTCCAACAGTTGATCATCCGATCACGAAGATTCCTACGAAGAAGAGAAATATGAAAAAAGGTTTCGGCTTGGGCTTATTGTTTGTGGAGCAGATCCAAATACTAGTAGCCAATGCGATAAAAGCTCAAATCGGAGGAGGCTCTCGCAAAACTCAATTGTACATGAAGCCTAACACGAAGATAATTGACGCCCTTCGCGTGCCTTACGGCTATCAACCGCCGAAATTCACTCACTTCGATTGTAAAGGGAATCCTAACCAACATATAACTCATTTCATCGAGACTTGCAATAATGTTGGGACCGAGGTAGATCGACTAGTGAAGAAGTTCGTTAGAACCCTTAAAGGAATCGCCTTTGATTGGTATACGGACTTGGAGCCCGAGTCCATTGACAGTTGGGGAGAAATGGAGCAAGAGTTCCTTAATCGATTCTACAACACTCAACGCACTGTCAGTATGACGGAGTTGACTAACATGAAGCAGTACTAGGAGTCAGTCTTGGACTATATTATTCGTTGGAGGTCACTCAGCCTTTAGTGCAAATATCGATTGTACGAAGCCTCCGCTATCGAGATGTGTATACAAGGCATGGAATGGGATCTACTTTATGCTTTGCATATGAGTAAGCCAACAACTTTTCAAGACTTGGCAACGCGAGCACATGACATGGAGCTCTAAATTTTCAAACATGATGCAAGAAGACCAAGTCTCAAGGAGAAACAAACTTCACTTGGGGGCATGCCAAAAATAATTCTTCCATCCTTGAAATTTGAAGAAAAAGAATATCCTTTTCTTATTGTGATACACCTGAAATATTTGATAAACTTCTTGAGAAAATAATTATTAAATTTCCAAAGTTGAAGCATCCAAACTAAGCTAAAAGAATCAATGACCCTAAATACTGCAAGTACCACAGTATCATTAGTCATCCATTGGAGAAGTGACAAACTTTTAAGGAGCTTGTCATGAGGCTTAGAAATGAAGGCAAGATCATGTTCGATGAAGACGAGAGTGATGAATCCGATTGAACTTATTGCAAGTTTTCAAGTCAAGTTAAAAACAAAAAAAAGGACTCAAAAGTAAAAAATTCAAGACTTCCAAGTCATCAAATCAAGACTCACACGTCAAAATTCAAGATTTCCAAGTCATTCACAAAAAAAAAATAAAAAATAAAACTCACAAGTATAAATTCAAGGCTTCCAAGTCATCCATAAAAAAAAAATAAAACTCACAAGTCCAAAACTCAAGACTTTCAAGTCATCCGAATCAAGACTCCCAAGTCGAAATTAAAAACTCCCAAGTCAAAATCCAAGACTTCCAAGTCATCAACACCGAACACTTACAAGTCCAAATCCCAAACTTTCAAGAAAAAGACTCCCAAGTCAAAATCCAAGACCTCCAAGTCATCATCACGAAAGACTCGTAAAGTCTAAATTCAAGGTGTTCAATAAAAAAAAAAAACTCGCAAGCTAGTCATCAAATTTAAAGACTCCCAAATCAAAATTCAAGATTTTCAAGTCACTAAGGCAAGAGACTCCCAAGTCCATGAGTTACAAGTCAATAGAATTTAAGACTTTCAAGTTTAAAGCAATCCAAACTCAAGACTCTTAAGTCAAATACTATCAAGTCAACAAAGTTCAAGATTCAAGCCATCAAAGATTGTTGAATTTCCATGGTCGAGATGTTCGAGGCATCAAAGATCAAGAGTATCAAGGGCATAATGCAGACTCATAGAAGGCAAGATATATATGCTCAAGATGGGCCAAAAAGATGTCCCCTATTGAGGAAGACAATCAAAGGTCACTGCTTGTCTTTTGATCGCCAAGATGTGTTCAAGACGGGCCGAATTGATGTCCCCAACTAAGGTGGACAATCAAAGGTCACCACTTGTCTTCTCCTCATCAAGATATGCTCAAGACGGGCCAAATTGATGTCCTCAACTGAGGGGGACAATCAAAGATCACCGCTTGTCTTTTGATCACCATGATATGGTCAAGACGGGCCGAATTGATGTCCCCAACTGAAGAGAACAATCAAAGGTCACAACTTGTCTTCGAATCGCCAAGATATGCTCACGGCGGGCAAAATTGATGTCCCCAACTGAGGGGGACAATCAAAGCTCACCGCTTGTCTTTTGATCGCCATGACATGCTCAAGACAGGCCGATTTGATGTCCCCTAATGAGGAGGATAATCAAAGGTCATCGCTTGTCTTCTGATCGCCAAGATATGCTCAAGACGAGCCAAATTGATGTCCCCAACTGAGGGGACAATTAAAGGTCACCGCTTGTCTTATGATCGCCAAGATAGGCTCAAGATGGGTCAAACGATATTGCAGCCACATTTCGACTACGAAAGCTCAAAGATGGATTAGGTCGGGAATCTCTGTAGACATGAGAAGTAAGTTATGAAGATGGCCCATTTGTTTTTTCACCCAGTCAAGGAAATAGTATGTCATTCGAGACATACTTAAATAGTTACGTGAATCATATCGCTTTGTAAGAATGGTTGGTGAAGCACGAGACATTCCACCATCGGATTTCGCGATGATGCTTCTAAATATCCATTATGTCGTATCTCTTTGTTCAACAAACCTCCTCTTTATTTGACAAACGTTCGCCATTTTGATCGGATGGTGTAGTAGGAGGGTACACAATACACAAAAGAAAAAAGCCAAGTTAGTACTCAGTTGCATAAAAAAAATTACCACAGGGGTTTTACCGGTGTCTAGATTCAACATGGATCAATTATTCATGATTTCATACAAAATCGCCTTAAAAAGTTTAAAAAAGAGAGAGAAAAAAAAGAATTTTAAAAAAAAAACTTTGAGTAGTTGAGGATTTTACCTGTGAAGCTAATTAAGGGGCTTCCCCGAAAGACTTGGCTTGAATTCCAATAGTCCAAACCAATGAGAATCTTTAAAATCATCATCGGGTCAGGATATAGCCTTGAGCAATCTCATCCACTACATGAATCAAGAAAGTAGATGCGGTCTTTGAGCCTCCATGGTAGAAGAAGAATTCTGTGAGCATGCAAAATATGAGGGCTCGAACCTTCATTGTCGACTGTAGGCACTGGGTTTTAGCATAGTTTTTGTATACTTATAATGTAATTTTTTTATTATTCCTTTTTATGTATTTTAGTTAGGAAATAGGTAAATAAAGAGGAGCCAAAGCCGAAGAAGTTGCATTCATGCACTCGACGTTCGCAAGTTTACATGGACATCGCATGCATTATGATCACTTGTGAAAGCCCCAACCTAAATCACGCACAACTTTTACGTACGAAAAATGCTAAACCCTAGCCATGCATACCATACATGGTCTACGTAAAAGTGACATGCAAGAAGATACGAAAGGTCCCAAGATCGAATCCTCATGTAAGCACCAAGTTATCCAAGTTTTAAGCTAAAATGTGCAAAGTTAAACACATTCACACTACTAGCCGTCCAATTATGAATGGGAATTTTAACACATGCATGATTCACACCTCCACCGACCAAGGATGCATGGACAAAGTCAAGATAGACTCTCCCTTTCCTGTAGGTTAATCGACCTTTGAGGGTTTCGGGTTTCGTACCTTGAATCTTCCTCCATGAAAGCCTCTGTCCAAAGAATCATGTGATGCATTAATTTAAGTTCGATCGGACTTCAAAGTCGATGAATCCAAAGTTACCAAGTTCATGCATGTACATTAATTCCCTCTTTGAACATCCTAAAGCCTATAAACACTGCCTAAAATTTTGAAGCAAGGCACATACTACTTCCTCCCTACACCATTCTACACTCATTCATTCACTCACATACTACATCATTCTCTCTACTCACTTCTAATCGCTCCATTTTCTTACATCTATTCTCTAATCTTATCGTATCCCCGAAGGAATACAAGGCAAGAAAGGAAAAACTAACAACTAATCATTGTTTACTTCAATTTAATAAACAAAACGAATTTCAAATTCTGGAAACAACATAAACTGAATATTACTAACTAAGTCTAAACATAAACTAAACTTTATTCATAGGACTTCTAACTTCAATGTCTTCACTTATAGAACCCGTTCCCATCAAATAACTCTTCACATGAAAACAAAACACTTAAAAACATGAGGAGGACTCAATAATGTCTACCCCTAATTGTCAAACAGGTTGAAATTCATTTCAATTTAGGGGGAGAAGTGAACAAGTCAAATCATTTAACAAACTAATTTCCCCCACCATCCATAACCATCTTTCACAGATTTATTAAGTGGGCGAAGCTTGCTTATTTTCCCCTCGAAGTCCAAGACTTCACATATAATCATTTCTCAATATCATCATATTCTCTCTCAATCTTTGTAAGAACCAGTTTTTTTTTTTTTTTTGTATGTCTGCTTCCATTATACACTCTCACTTAGTTAGTCCATGTGCGTATTCATGTTACGGAATATTCGGGACTACACCAATCAGAGTGGTGTTAAGTAATAAGGTAAACATAACCTTTGCTATTCGGGCTTACGGGGCTACTTCCATCCTTGAATTAGTACCCAACTCCCATGGGTACTCCGTCGAGAAGTCTCGGGTTTCCCGGAGTGAGTTCCAGGAAGGGCGTCATCTCGATAATGGCTCCTCCAGAGTTACACTGAATGGTAAGATGAGTTTGGCCTTCAATGTTTAAGGATTATGAAGCAACTTCCATCCTTGACTTAGTACCCAACTCCCATTGGTGCTCCCTCGAGAAGTCTCGGGTTTCCCGGAATGGGTTGGAGACTGGAGACTAGGAAGGGAGTTATCCCAGTAATGGCCCTACGAAACTCAAGGCCAGACGTATTATTAATATTGATCATAGATTAACGAGTCAACACGGCCTTAGCTCATCGAGGGTCCGAGGCCGACTTCCAACTTTCAAGGTTCATCTCCGACTCCCTTTGGTGTTCCCTCGAGGAGGATTACTCGGGTTTCCCAACATGGGTCGGGTGTGCCTTAGTTAGGGTCTTCCTTTGTAACGCCCCGAAAATTCATTATATAAAAAGGTCAAAGTCAAGAGTAACGTTAACGATAAATTCATTATATAAAAAAAATTTAACGACTTCGAACCTTAACGACAGAAAGAAAACTCCGGGTTCAAGAACAACATTAACTAGTTCAAAACATAGCTAACTACTACAAACTTCTAACTTCAAGTCTGGTGACCTCACATCTAGATTCCCATCCCTCCATATTATTGATCATCACCTGAAAACAAAACATTTACAACATGAGGGGGGAAAACCTCAATAATGTCTACCCGTAATAGTCAAAACAATTACATAATTCATTTCAATACATTTTAAGGGAAGGGGTAACAGTTCAAACATTTCAAAACGTCTTTTACCCGTCAACCTTACCTGTTTCTATATTTTAAAGCGGGCAGGGCTTCCGTATTGCCCCTCGAAGTCCAAAGACTCGCAAAACATACATATTTCATTCCAACAACTTCCCATATCATTCTCATTCCCATTCTCACAATCCACAATCACTATTCAAAACCGGATGGCCATCGCACTTCACAAATCAAACTACCAGGCGTAACTTGGTCTCTTGACAGTCACTCTCACAGGTAACGACCTGATCTTAGGGAGACTGCCCGAACCCGCATTATACTCATATCCTTTAATTTAGTCAGGTTTACATTTCCAGTTCATTTCAATCATAACCAATATTTCTAAAATAAACCACTTTCATTACAAACACCAAAGGACTGTCCATAATTTATGAATCAGAGTACAAATCCTTCTTAACAAAACAGACAGTCGAGTTTCAGATAAGTCCCCTTCAGGATGCAAGTTCCAAAAACACAGTAAAAACCAATAAAACAGTTAAAAAGCATCCACTGGGGAT
The DNA here is from genome assembly GCA_029582165.1 of Portulaca oleracea. Taxonomy (NCBI): domain Eukaryota; kingdom Viridiplantae; phylum Streptophyta; class Magnoliopsida; order Caryophyllales; family Portulacaceae; genus Portulaca; species Portulaca oleracea. The sequence goes on from CM055890.1 coordinate 16,956,876, forward strand.
TAGGGCATAGACATTACCTGCAGAAAGTTACTTCACTCAAAAGACGTACACGAAGCTACTGGTTCGTTTCCTCGCTCGAAACTAATAATCAAAAATATTTCTAAATTCAAGACTCGCTCGCCAAGATAGCTAATTCGTTATGTTCTACCTTTCCCAACTTAACAATTTCTTACTAACATCACATACTATGCATATCTAACTACAAACGCAATAGCGCGATACATACATCACATCTTTTAAACTTATGTACTATACATCACTTTTAGGACAAGAGGCATACATGAAGTTTTCACACATAAACTATATCATTCATACTTCTCATTATTCATATCTATAACCTAATAAAAGCAAGAATGAGTAACTGTAGATTGCTACAGTGCTTCATGGGTAGGATTGTAAATTTCTTTTGATGACAAAAATGTCAATTGATCTGTCATATTTTGGTTGATTTATGCTGCCATTTTCGTCACTTTCTTGAGCCTTTCAAATCGGCAGCATTGCCAGCCCACACCCCTAAACTCCTCTCCTCCCTTCTCTCTCTTATTCCTCTCGCTTTCTCCCAACTGTTTTCCTTGTTGCTCAACCTCTCCTCCTATGGTGGGAACATCTCTTCTCCCATGTTGCGTTTCACCCAAAGCCCTCAACATGAAACATCGGACGACACACGAAAAACCATTGTCGCGCCGCCGTCTCCACTGTTGCCATCGGTATCACGGGTAATCTCTCTCCCTTCTCCTTTCTCTCACACACACTCAAGATTCTAAATATTTTCAAATTTTTGGGTCTTTTCTACATTTTCCTGTATACATATTTTCAGATTTTGGGTATTTTTCCCTCATATTCTTCGGTTGGAATTGGAGACTTGTTGGATTATGATGAAAATTAGACTAGACGACTTGATATGCGACGACAATTTGTTCATTGGAATGATTACCTCCTCTACTGCAGAGTCATTAGATTTCATGGATAATGTGTTAGAATGAAAATTGGGGTTTTTTCTCGTTCTCAGTTCTCACTATTTGTTCATATGATAATTGATCTGCATCCTATAAGCAACCAACAGAAAGGTGAATAATGTTTGAAAATTAGACTAGACTTCCATTTGCATTTGCATCTACATCCTTCCTTCACTTTTATGCATGTCTTAATTCTTTCTTCCTCTGACTTTATTATGTACCCTACCACTTTGCAACTGATTGAGGCATCAAATTATCAAATCATAGGAAAAAGGAAATTATAGACAAAACAGCTGTTATAACTTCTAAATGGGGTTAATTAGGATTCTTTTAGTTATTAGTTTTGCATCTTTTTCTTAAGTTGGGCCCTCTTGTTCTGAAAGTGACAGGCTAATCAACAGCTTGGAAAGGGTTGTAGTTGTGGTTAGCTCAAAAATTACTCAAACTTTAGTAATGTGTTTGTGTCTGTTTTTTTACTTTTTTCATGGTAGTTGGTTTTTCATGCTGCCTTTAATACTCTCTCAATTTAGAAAGTTTCATGCTGTCAAATTCATGAGTAAAAAATAGTTGGGTTAAAGTTAATTTTTGGTAATTTTTGGTAATTTTTGGCAAATTTATGTCAATATATCACAATTAAATTTTTTTTGTTATTTTAAGTTTAGTAATTTTTGTTAAATTAAAGTAAAAACTGGTAAATTTGGGTAAATTAGAATTATCATGAATATGACAGTTAGTAGAAACTCTACCTTGAAAATTGGCATTGGAGTAGGTTTGGGCTCCGGAACCAATGTGATGTCTACGTCTTAAAAGCTAACCCTACAAATAACACCAAATTGTAAATAATGTTGACTTTGAAAATGTTTGCATCTCATGTATTACCTCCATCTCAAATTATTTGTCCTTTTATCTAACTTCTTTCTCCTAAAATATTTGTATCATTTACAATCCCAACAACTATAATTCATTTTCTATCCATAATTAATAAATTCTCTTGTCACTTTTTACAATTTCAACAATTATTATATTCAATTAAAGTAGGGGTAGTTTGGGTGAATTATAAATTTTTTACCTCAACTCCCAATATGCATTGGTCTTCTCAAGTTAGGTTCAAGTTAGGTAAATGGACAAATATAATGAGACTTTGACCCTTAAATGTCTTGTAGTTGTTATAATGGTAGATGTTATGTAATTTGTTATTGAATTTTGTATACCTTGAGTTCTATTGTCGTCTTCCAATATGTTATGGAGGAGCACCCAATCTAATATTTTGATGTACATTTCAGCAATTTTTGTAATATATTGCAAATTTTAGCTTGATAAGTCCTTCAACCCTAAATTGAGAATGAAAATCTTTAAATTTGTTCCTATCGAAAAAGGAAATCTTTAAGTTTGTTACAAGAATGGTGGAACGTAGGGGTATATTGGCTTCTTGTGTTAGTGTATGATTTGATGATTCTCTGTGTAGCCATGCCACTCTTTTTCAATCAATGTATCTCAACATTATTGCTCCTAAGTTATTTCTTTTTTTAGTTCTCTGATTCTTGAGCAACCTTCTTTGAGATGAAAATTTTAGCTAGATCCTAATTGATTGGAATATATTGACCAGATTACTTTGCACATCCAGGTAATATTGGCTACAAATTTAAGGTAATGCCTGTGCAAGAAGAGTGTCCGGAGAAAAAGGCTTAAGGTTAGTTTTCTCAATGATTTCAGACTTTTGCTTTCATTGCATTGGCTATTTCAATCATTGTAGTTGAATATGAACTATAACTTAAGCCTCCATTAATTCAGTCCATTGTGAGTCACTAAAGACTTTAGCTTTCCTGTTAGTTTTGGTAGATACACCTTTTCATGATTATTGAGGACTCATGGGAGACATAGAGTCACATAAGGGTCTATATAACCTATTAAAAGGGGAAATGACCTCTTGCATCTCCACTTTAGATTGCTACAATGCTTAAGGGTATTGTTGTCCATTTGCACTATCCATTTGCTCTTGATTTTACGGTTTCCAATCTCCTCCTCTGTTACTCCACGCCTACACCGACCTTTCCATCATGTTTGCTCCATTCCCCTTTACAAAGCCTACCTAAGTCTCTCTCTCTCTCTTCAATTCTTCATGTTTGCTCCATCCCCTTTACAGATTCCTACTTAACTCAATCTCTCTCTCCCATGACTTCAAGCACACATTTACAAGGTGGTTTTGTTTTGTCCACCCAAAGTTCTTGTCATAGGCCATGAAAGTAAGTTCATGCATTTTTATTCTCTCTCTATGTTGAAATTTACTTTTTTGTTGGATTATTGGAGTTTTCAAGGTCTTGGTTGGATTTTGCCTTCTGGGCAACTTGAATTTGAGTTCATTTATCTTGATTGAGCTTTGGATTGGTGTAGATTTGTATGCTCTTCATCCTTTGGTGTTTTCCTTTTCACTCTTCTTCGTACTTCAACTCTACCTTTCTTGCTCCATTTCCATACCTCATCTTCTCTCCCAAATCCAATTTGAGATGGGTGACTCCTTTCCCCATGAAAGCTTGCTAATTACATAAATGAACAAAACAAGATGATTATGGAATTGAAGTGAATAATCAAATGAGGTTGGTCATTATTAGTGACAGAAATAATCGAATGAGGTAGTGATGGTTCATAGAGCTAATTGTAGTCATTGTTTAAAAAAAAAAGATTATTGGATGATAATACACTGAACTTTAGGGGTATTGGACAATAATGCACTGAACTTTTTTCTTGGACTCTAATACACTGAACTTTGAGGGTATTGGACACTAATGCACTCAGACCAATTCAACTGGTAGTTGACGCGGTGTTGTCCCACTTTGGGTATCGTTTTTCTATTTTTTTCCAAAAAAAAATATATTAGTCATCCTGCTTATGTGTACTTTCTTACACAGCAAAAAAAAATTTCTGAAAAAAATAGAAAAACGACACCTCAAAATAGGATAGCCACCGCGTCAACCACCAGCTGAATTGGTCTGAGTGCGTTATTGTCCAATACCCTCAAAGTTCAGTGTATTATAGTCCAAGAAAAAAGTTCAGTGCATTATTGTCCAATACCCCTAAAGTTCAGTGTATTATCATCCAATAATCCAAAAAAAAAAGGCAGGTTAGATATTAACCCAAGCTCTTAGAGGATAAAGAAAATGTTGAGTTAATTGATACACTCCTTTCCCCATTAAAATGTTGTTGCTGCTACTACTATTGTTGCTACAATTAGTGTTGCCACAACAACTGCTGCTACTATTATTAAAACTACTATTGCTACTGTTGTGTTATGGCTATGGCTATGGCTACTGCTATGCTATTGCTATGGCTACTGCTACATATTGTTACCGTTATTGTTACCAATGTTGTTACTATTACTGCTATTAGTACTATTGCTGTTGTTACTATTTTTAGTACTAATCTCTTATTTCTATTACTGATATCGCAATTATATTATTGCTAATAGCTTACAAGTTAGGAAAAACAACAACACAATATAGAACAACGGGCACTCTAAGGATATAATGCCAACCAGAGAAACCATTATTATGATCATTTTTTTTAAGGGTTCAAAGCCAATAAGTAGGGGTGAGCAAAAAAAACGGGTACCCGGATCCAGATCCAGATCCGGTTGGATCTAGTAGATCCGGTTCCGGATCTTAGCTATCTGGATCCGGGACTGGATCCTAAAGTTAGGATCCATTTACAAATGGATCCGAGACAGGATCCTGACTTGAAGGATCCGGATCCGGATCCGGGATCCAGGATCCATTTGATTATTCAATATCAAAATTAATTTAAGTCACCTCTTCAGTCAGCCCACAGTCTGCTAAAGGTCTAAAGCCCATTAAGAAATCCTAATTTTTTTAATACTTAAATTTCCCTAAACTCTCACTGCCTCACTAAAACATAAGTATTTGGTCGCATGTTTTCATGGTTATTTTAAGTTGTGCTTTAATGTTTATGTTACGGTTTTAAAAGGTCCCATTTTTTTATGTTTTCTTTGTGCTAGTTACTTATAGGTGCTAGCTCTCTTTTTATGTATGATACTCCTGATCAGTGTCCGGACACGGCGATGTCGATCGCTCGCGATCACCCAATCCAAACTTCGATCGGTTTGGGCATGCGCGTGTATGAGATGCATTGCATCGATCGTAAGGGACCAAATACTTATGTTTTAGTAACTTTCATGTACTTTACCTTTTACGTTGATGAATCAAGTTATTTTATTCTTGTTTATCCCTTTCCCCGTTTTCAAAATGAATTTAAATGCCGGCACTAAAACCGTTTTCGAACGGTTTGACGTGTTGGAGGTTTACGTACTGAGTGTTTCCCCACTCATTTTTGCGTATGTTTTAATGTTTTGTTTTAGGCAGTTCGAGCTCCCTGGTTAAAGGCAAGGATAAGCAAAAGTTGGCGTGTACCCAAGCAAGGTAGTCTCGAATGGAAGTTTGGCCGACTCTGGTGGTTTCCTTATGGTTAAAAGACCCCCTTAATTATGAAATATGGGATGTAATTATTTCTCTAATGGTTGTATAAGTTGAATTATTTATGTCTTGGTGGTTTTTAAGTATGAAGTTTATGTTTAAAGTTTGGTTGTGATTATTGTGTACTTAAATGGTGTATTTGGGTTTGTTGCCTTGTCCCGAGTTGGGACGGCGCTAATACCTCCCCCCTAGGTGTTCCGCTGCGCTAATCACAGGCTTAGTGTTTGTATTATGTTAATCTTGTGATTAAGGGTGTTGGGGTGTTACACTCACACTTTCAAATTACAGCCCTCACCTGCTCACTCTGATGGTCTCTTACCGAAACCCTAACTCGATAACTCCCTCAGTCCCTCTTACTGCCTTACTCTCTCGCACACTTATAGTAGCCAGTAGGTCAGCAGCCCCTCACTGAAACCCCAACTCCCTCTCAGGCTCTCACTATTCGAATGCCGACAACACTGTTCGAAAACCCCAATCATCCCTAACTTTGTGTTTTATTGTTGGATGAGATATTGTATTTTATTCTTGTTCGAGAGTTATGAACTAGCTAGAGCCAATGACGCATTGACTTGGTGAAACTATTTTCATATTTCAGTATTTAGGGCAATTATAAAAATCTTGGACAGTTATCATGTGCTTTCAAACTGGGTACCCGGATCCGGATCCAGATCCAGTGGATCCGGGACTGGATCCTGATTTTAGGATCCAGCTTGAAATGGATCCGGGACTGGATCCTGATTATAGGATCCATTTCGAAATGGATCCGGGACCGGATCCTTGAATTTTTTTCGGGTACCCGGTATTGCTCACCCCTACCAATATCACAACATATATGGTACTCAAGATTTCACAACATATATGGTACTCAATTTCAAGTGTGGTTAGATGTTGAATAGTTAGTAAAAGTTATTTGATACACTCACACATATGAAAGAAAATGAAAAGATCAAGTAGCCAACCTGTGAGCTTGTCTATCCAGGATAATTGTTACCTTTGGCCTTTGGGTGAAATGAACTAAAACTAGGGACTCAGGTCAGTTGAAGGCCTATAGGTTATTTGATATTTCAAATATATGAAGTACGAGTGAAATGAACTCTAACTTACTACATTCAACCCTTAGCCTCTATTCTTTAAACTTTAAAGGGATAAATATCACATTAACCAACACAACCAAAATGGATGCATTTTTAACCATATTTCAATGAAGCATTAAAAATATATGAAGAATAAAGTAGTATAAACTGTAAATGAAGTATTAGAGGATGATGACAAAAATGGTTTGGCTAATATCACTTTTAGGGTGATGTATAAGGTATCCATATTTGAATATGATAAATTTTCTGTACATTTTCTTTATAAAGTTGTTATATTTTTTTTGACTTCCTAAATAAAATCGGTTCACCAATAGAAACTAATATTGTAGAAAGATCACCTTTTGTTATCATATCAAGAGCTAGCTAGATTAAGTCTTCGTAGGAACCTGGAAACTCTTCTTTGTGATCTTGGAAGTCACTTTGAAAGAAAAATAAATGGAGCATCGACAAATATAGACTACCGATCTTTGTCAAGGAAGTTGTGACTGCAAGTTTTGTTAGAATGCTAAATCAAAGGATATGGGCACCAAGGTTTGCTGCTGTCTCCATTTTAGTCTTTTTGTACAATTAATTTTGTGTTGTATATTGACTGCAAGTTAACTGTGATAGAAAATTGTGAATGAGCAATATATGGGGAGCAATTGTCAATAGTTGCAGCACTTGATCAACTTTCTTCTCCCCATTCTTGAACGAATGGACTAGGTCCAGACTGTAGAGATGGAGAAAGAAGCCAACTTTAAAGGTTTTCTCAGTCAAAACTTTTGTTGCTTATAAGTTACACCATTGATTTTTTTATTTTTTTTGTGGTTTAATCCCTTTACTCTGTATTGAAAATCATTCTGTTATGACACATTATACTTACTTGACAGGCCATAATATATCAGAAGGCGAGATTAGAAAAGTTGATGGTGGCTACAACAGTATTTGTTGCTGCTATGTTTCTTGCCCTGCTAGATGTTTACTATTGCTTAATAATTTTGTTGTAATCAAATTGTCATTTTCAGATCTTTTGATCAAGGTTAACTGCAAGACTCCAATTTTGGATTTCAACAGAAGTAGCCGAAATTGTTCATATAACTTGTCTCAGATGACTTATTGATGTATTCATTACTCCGTTCAGCAAGGTGCTTGATTGGGAATTTCCTTTGATATGTTTACAATGCTTGTGAAGTTGTGCCGTTTTTTAACTGTTTCAAATCTCTTACTCCATTCAAGCATTAATATTTGCTCGTAATTTTTTCATAGGTGGGATTCTTCTTTGTGGTCCCCCTAGAGTTGAGAAGATTTTATTGGCGAAGGCTATGGCAAATGAAGCTGGTATAAACTTCTTTTCGATTTATGCTCTCAGTTTGTCGAGATATATGTTGGTGTTGGTGCATTGCGTGTACGCGCACTTTATCAAGAAGCAAAGGAAAATGTAAGAAGTATATTAAGCCTTTTTTACTAGGTTTCTTTGAATGTGATCTTATTTTTGAGTTACACTTGTACACGACTGCCTTTATGTGAATCTGTAAACATATATGTGTGAAATTCTTAGCATTTCGTCTTTTTTACATCTCATTATTAAAAGGAAACCATTTTTTCTTTCTTTCTTTCTTTCTTTCTTTGTTTCTTTCTTTTTTATTTCTTTTTATTTTTTTTTTGTAGGGAGCTGAAGATGAAGTCAAGGATGCTGACCTTATGTTGACGGTAATACCCTTCATTTTCCTCCTATCAACTAAATATGTAATCAAATTTTAGGTCGGCGAGGTTTTAAGAGGCAAATTGCTCGTCTATGTTGTAATCCAGGCAACTTTGATTCTGTATCGACTACTGTGAAGTTTTCAGTCTGTGCTTTGGCAAGTTTTAGAGCGAGTTTACTACCGTTTGTTTATTCAAATTGATCATACATAAATTATGTCATGGTTTGCCAAAAATTTAGATCTTTAGTTGCTTTTACGAATGAGGCATAGAAACTCGAGGCATTGTATGATATATGATGAATTTGATATGTTTGAATGTCGGTTTTCTACTTCTATTTCACTTGTTATGCTTACATTGTTGCTAAGGTGTTTGGTCCATCTTTTAGCTTTTTTTATTCAGATCATGTTTTCTATTCTTGAGTCAATTGAAACATTAGTGTTCTGAAATACCATATGCATGTTCAGACTTTTGTTGTTCTTTATTTCCTGCAGCAAGGGAAGACAAGGACAAATTAATTATATGGTTTCTAAACTCACACGCATCCTGCAACCATGCTTGGAAGGCAATGCTAGAACTACTATCATCTTCACTTTAAGTCCTGTACGTAGCCATGTGGAGCAGTCTAGAAACACTCTATCGTTTGCTACTTGTGCTAATTAAAGAGGTGGCCACAAATGCACAGGTGAATGTTGTCATGTCTGATAAAGCAATGATAAAGCACTTGCCAAAGGAATTAGCAAGGCTGGAGAGTGAGTGTTAGTCCAACACCCATATCATCATCTTGTAGTTGTTCAGTGACGATCAGAAAGAAAGATATTAAATTGAAATGGTATTTAGTTACAATTACAATTTCCAATTCCTTTTTTATCTATGTTTTGATTATATGACTCGTTGATCACAGCTCCAAAGATCAATCATCAATGTTTGACCATATATTATGTACTCGATGAACTTGCTTAGTTTACCCGATTAGGAAGGTTGTCTCATTGCTGAGTTTAGAAGAATAGATAGTTTGTTTCAGCTAGAGCACATCTTTTTGTTTCTTTCATGACCTGTCTGAACTAATCCATGGGCGTCATTTATCCTTGGTTATATTTCTTTATGCCAAGATAAATGTCTATGGATTATCGAATCACCCATTTTGCTTGTTGAAACCCTTGATCATGGCACACATTACTAAACTTTCAAGACATTTCCCTATCATTTAGATGGAGAAGAAGATCAGGGAACTATACAAGTAAAGAGATCCTTGCTCAATCCCGAGTAGAGGATTTGTTGCAATTAATTGGAAATGATCAATCAAAATACTGTCTTGTATAGGAATATTCTTCAGGAAGACAGGAATAGTAGATATATAGAAGATTTTGACAAGTTCCATAGAAGAGCAGATAACTCTGAGTTCTTGTTTTATGTGTTGGGATATAAGTTGAAAACAAATCGATATGCTTGGAAAATAATATTTGTGAGATTAGATCATGACTAATTTAGTTTGTGGTTACTATGCTTTACAAATATACTCTATCGTGTATGATTTGGGGTCCACTGCGCGCAACGCGTGCATATTTCGGCTAGTAATACCTAAAATCTAACTTGTGACTTGCATGACACTATTCACATAAATTACCAAATTGCTATTATTCATGCAATAACCACACTAAGCCACTATAGCATGCTTTACTAACTAGGAGTTGCTCTTTTAGGGTTCCTAACATATTCCTAGGTCTCCCATGTCAACTTGAAACAACCCTAAAATATTTCAATCCTACCAAAGACATTTAATACCTCAACACATAGGGTCTCAACAAGGACTTACAAGTCTTAATAGATACATAAAATAATACTTCTCTCATAACATAATAATATTAGGGAAAAGGCATAAGAAATTTACTTTCAACATAACTTATTACATAATACGAAACCTTGCATACTAATAATGTTAATATACACCAATGTGATAAAAGAACTTTTATTCATAAAATAGCCTTACAAAAAGAATAGGGTAAACAAATTTAGTCACTTCTTGTGACAAAGTAATAAATTTCAACTTAATTACTTGATACTAATGATAGTACAACTCTTAAAAAAACATTTAAAACTTTAGTACACAATAATAAGTTGAAACCTAAAAGTTTTATAAACTAAAATAACATTTTTACGTAAGTCTTAATAATAATGAAATAGATATTATCGCAACCTTTATATTAAAATCTTAATAATTTCGAAAGGATCAAAGATACTTACTAGTAAAGAGATTTTTAAAGAAACAGTAATAGGGATTTATTTATAAATGAAACTTAGTAATACTATTTCTTAATAACATGAAATATTTTCCAAACAATAGGCCTAAAAACATTATGAAAACATAACATAAACATGAAAACCTTGTATTAATAATATGAACTTAATAATTTAAAGAAGTCAACAATACTTACTAAAAAAAAGGAAACTTCAAAACAATATTAAACCTAATAATAACATGAATACCTTGATAACAATAATTTATGATCATGGAAAACTTTTATAACATAAACCCTAGTTTAAACAGGGAATAGGGGTAATGTACTACACTAAACAACATGGATTACTTAATACTAGCATGGATGCTATATATAGACAATACTATCAACCAAGAATTAATCATATAACTTGGAACCCATACTATCACACACAAAAATACATTAACCCAACCCTACCACCAAAATCTAAAGCACACATCATGCATTCCAGATTACTATCTACATACATTTAGGAGTATCAACTTATTCATCAAAATACAACACAACACCCATACTAATAATATTATAGAGAGAGAAAAGGAAGTTTAGGGTATACAAACAAAGGGTCCAAGCAGATTACGCACAAGGGGTCGGCAGCTGGGTGTTCGGTCGGCGGCCGGTCGTCGGTGGTCGGAGCAGGGCCGGTCGTCGGTGGTCGGACGGTGGAGCAGTCGGGTGGTCGAGAGCAGCAACAGCATCAGCTTCTAATTTCGGCCCGAGTTCATCCCGTCGGAGTTGGACGTCGCCGGTGACTGGGGAGGTGTCGTCGGTGGTCGTCGGTGCTGCGGTGGTCGACGGGAAATGGAACGGTGGCGGCGGCGTTTTCAAGCTAGGGTACGGGAGAGAGAAAAATGGAGCTTGGGAGGTCGGGGTGGGGTGGGGTTCCGAGGAGCGGTTGGTCGACGGGAAATGGAACGGTGGCGGCGGCGTCAGGTGGTGGTTGGAGGTGGGTCGAAGCTGGGCGGTGCTCGGTAGTGCTCGGTGGTGTGGGTGTTTGGGGTCGGGGTGCACAGCAGAGGGAAAAGAAAGGAGGACTAAGAAGAATAAGGAAGAAGAGAAAGAAGAAGAAAGAATGGAGGAAGAGGGAAATGAAGGAAGAAGAAGAGTAAGAGGAAGAAGGAGAGTTTGAGAGGAAGAAGAATGAAGGATGGTATCGAACATGGGCATGCAGCAGCAACCAACAATACTATTATAGTACTGTAGCGTAGAAAGAGAGATGGAGAAAGAGAGAGAGAGAGAGAGAGAGAGGAAAGAAAAGAAGGCACACGTCAGGTGGGTATTGGCAAGCCAAATGGTATGCAAAATTAGTGGGTTGTGCATTTGCATATTCCGTTAAAGACTTGGGGAAGGGTTTTGGAAATCTGATAAAATGAGAAGGGTGATGTCACTTTGATGACATCATCAAATAAACAAAATTCTAAGAAAAATAATAATATATCCACATGAATTAATACGATAATAAAAACATAAAAATCAGATAAAAATTTCTCACAGCTGATAAAAACAATTTCTACCAATAACCCAAAAATTTCCTAACTAATATTTTTAAAACTCTAAAAATTAAAACGAACTCATTCGCAGTCCCAAAAGCTCCGTGTAAACTCATTCCCAGCAGCCAGCCTTGTTGTGCAAAACTCAGCAGCTGCAGGAGCAATTCCAGCAGAAACGACCGGCTTCCACAACCAGCAGCAGACCAAGGAGATTACAGCAGCACCAGCCCACCAACAGCATCTATTTAGGCTTTCTACACCTTAGTAAGGCAAGTCCTGGCCAGCACAGCCACTCATTCCACCAGCATTGGCCATTCAGGTCAATTCCACTTCCCAGCAGCATCAGTCCAAGCAGTCATCTTTCTCAACTCTATATCTTTGAATTGAGTGAGATTCAGCAAAGGTTCCCTAGGAGATTTTTATTCCTTGGCATGTATTTTCCAAGATCAGGCCAAGTCCCAGCATGTTCGAGCAAGATGTCATTAGGATTCAAGCACCAGAACAAACAATCCCACAAAGGTTGTTTGTTATCAGTTTTTCCAGAACCCCAGTTCTGGGGCTAAGTTATTTTGATTCACCATCAATGAGGGTTATTTAGGTCTTTCCTAACCTTCCTTAATTTGTTGAGATTATATCCAACTTAGGAAAGGCCCGGAAAAGTAACTGAGGTTAGTTAAAATTACCCTCCCAGCTAGGAAAGGTTCTGATTGGCTGAAATTGCCAACCTTTTGGGTTTTGGTCCAATTAGGAGCCAGCATTGCTTTTCCTTTTATTTTCCATTGTATCCAGATTGTATTAGTTAGTAAAGATGTAATGTGATGTATTTGCTTAAATTCAGCAGCTTAGGATTAATCAGGGAGATTAGCAGGTTACTTATGTTTAAGGGCCTCTAATCAAACTGTTTAGGATTAGCTATATATAGGCATGTATCCAGCAGCTTGCAAACTAATCAGTGATATTTTCAATAGCATTTTGAGTGTCTTAGTTGAGCCTCTCGTTTGTGAGTGACAGTAAACTCTCATTTGGTTGAATCTACTTCAGTATCTAGGATTGGCATTCCTAGTGGTGTGTGTAGAGCTCGATTGCTTCTGTGGTGGTGTGCCTGTATCCACTGAGGTAATCAAGTCCTTGCCCTTGTGTTTATTATGTTGTGTGTCTGTATTAGAGTGAATACAAGTCTATCCTTTGATTTCCTTGTTGGGTTGTCATCTATTCCACCTAATTGCACCCAATTAGCTTTGTTTGAAATCATCTGCAGTGTGTGTGTGTGTGTGTGTGTGTGTGTGTGTCTTTATGGTGTCTGTAAATTCTATACTTTGATCTTTGAGAGCTTGCATACATCATCTTGTTACCAGAGCAGTGTTCTATCTTGGAATGAGTTGTTTGTGATTATTTGAGATGGCCGGAGCTAGTGGAACACCTCAGGAAGTATTAGAACAGACCTTGAAAGATAAGGAAGAAATGGGGCAGAAAATGAAGTTTTAAAGTGATCAGCTGCAGTATTATATGTAATTGCATAAAGTTGAGCTTAACAAAAAATTACTAAGGGGTACCCTAATTTTTGGTGAAATGTTTTTCTGGTACCCCAACTTTTAAAAACTAATTTTGGGGTACCCTAACTTTTAGAATTAGAAATAATTAGGTGAATTTTCGGCCAATGATTTGAATTCATCAGTGAGTTTTAGGCGGGAAATTGATTAAGCATTTTTGTAGACGAAAATGCCCTTTGTTTTTGTGGACGAAAATGATTTGAATTAATCATAGTTTCGCCAGAAATTCACCTAGTAATTTCTAATCCTAAAAGTAAGGGTACCCCAAAATTAGTTTTGAAAAGTTAGGGTACCAAAAAATTGTTTCTTCAAAAGTTAGGGTACCTCTAAGTAATTTTTTGCTGAACTTAATAAGGAGACTAATGAAGAGTATGAAGAAGGAGAAGGTGAAAATCCTTTTAGTAGAACAGGAAGAGGAGGTCGAGGTCCTAGGCCTATTCACAGAAGGAGGAGATATGTTAGAAGGTCACCTAGGATTAGTGAACCAGAGGATAATAGTGGAAGTGAAAGGGAGGAAAGAAGGGAGGACAGGAGGATAGAGAAGCTAGATTTCAAGATAGACATACCTGAATATGCAGGAGAGTTAGATCCTGATATTTTTCTTGAGTGGTTACAAACTGTGGAGAGGGTTTTTGATTTGAAAGATGTATCAGAGGAGAATAAGATGAAGTTAGTAGCTTTGAAATTGAAAAGGTATGCTTCTACTTGGTGGACTAATCTATAGAAAAGAAGAATGGAGATTGGTGAAGACAAGGTGAAAACTTGGGTTGAAATGAGGCAGAAGCTGAAAGAAAAGTTCCTTCCAGGGAACTATATGAAGGAAAATTACTATAAGCTGCAACATTTGGTGCAGGGGAGCAAATCTATAGAGGAGTATACCAAAGAGTTTAAGCACCTTCTTTGGAAGTGTAACATGTAGGAGAATGAGGTGCAAACTTATATTAGGTACCTTGCAGGTTTGAATGACAGTATCAAGAATGTTATTGAGTTGCAGGTCTATGATTCACTTGATGAGCTAAGTTCTTTGGCTCACAAAGTGGAGCAGTAGAAGAAAGCCCGAGCAAAGGAGTATAGCTGCAAGTATCCAGCCAATTCTTATGCCCAAACCAAGCCTAATCCCTACAACAAACCTTACAATCCCCCACAAAGAGCCTATCCACCCCCACCCCCACCTCAAGCTAGATATCCAACCCCAAGACCACCTCAAAATCAACCACAAAATGCCCCGCAAAGAACCCCATCCTCAACCAGCAGAGCTTTCCTAGAAAGGAGATGCTTTAGGTGTCAAGGACTTGGACATATAGCATCAGAATGTCCAAACAGGAGAGCAGTCACTTTAGCTGAGTATCAGGCAACACTTTTGCTTGATCTTAAGCCATTTGATGGAGAAGATCAGTATGAAGAACCCCATGGAGAGCCAGCATTTGATGAGGTGGAGGTTGAAGCAGGGCCTGATGAAGGAGAAATGCTTGTGATCTGAAGGATTCTGAGCAGTGCAGCAGTGGATGGAGCAGCAGAGCAAAGGGAGACTATTTTCCACACCAGGTGCACAGTTGATGGAAAAATTTGTTCTTTAATCATTGATGGAGGTAGCTATACTAATGCAGCCTCTGAAACCATGGTGAAGAAGCTCAATCTGGCTACCAGCACCCATCCAGCACCCTATACCATACAATGGTTGAACCAAAGTAAAGATATCAAGATTTCTTCTAGATGCCTTGTGAATTTTTCAATTGGTTCAGCTTATAGAGATGAAGTTTGGTGTGATGTGATCCCTATAGATGCCTGTCACTTGTTATAAGGGAGACCTTGGATGTATGACAGGTCTGTTAACCATAATGGAAGGGCAAACACATATTCCCTTTGTCTGAACAGCAATAAGATCACTCTTACCCCTCTTAGACCATCCCAGCTCACAAAAAAAACCAAAAACCTTATTGTTGAGCCAGCTCTTGATGTCATTTTGCCAGCTGAACAACATGAGTTCAGTGAACAAAGTGATCTCATTTTGCTTGACATTGAGGAAGACCTACCCCCACAAAATGACCATCCTCTATTCCAACCTATCCTAAACCAGTACCTACATGTCTTTCCTGAAGAAATGCCCCAAGCTTACCCCCTAAGAGAGACATACAACACAAAATAGATCTTATTCCAGGGTCTGTTTTGCCAAACATACCTGCTTACAGAATGACCCCAATTAAGACCAATGAGGTACAAAGACAGGTTGATGAGCTACTGGAGAAGGGTATGATAAGGGAAAGTCTGAGCCCCTGTGTAGTACCAGCCTTATTGGTGCCTAAAAAGGATGGCAGTCAAAGAATGTGCATTGACTGCAGGGCTATTAACAAAATTACTGTTAAGTACAGATATCAATCCCAAGGATTGAAGATATGCTTGATGAACTGCATGGTTCAGTGGTGTTTTCCAAGATAGATCTGAGAAGTGGCTACTATCAGATCAGGATATGTGAAGGGGATGAATGGAAGACAGCCTTCAAGATAAAAGGAGGGTTATTTGAGTGGTTAGTCATGCCTTTTGGCTTGACAAATGCACCATCCATATTCATGAGGCTGATGAATCATGTTCTAAAGCCATTGATTGGTAAGTGTGTTGTTGTATATTTTGATGACATACTTATTTACAGTCAATCTGAGATGGAGCATGTTGACCACCTAAAGAGTGTGATGGAGATATTGAGCAGGCAGCAGTTGTATGGGAATCTAAAGAAGTGTCAGTTCTTTACAAGTCAAGTCACCTTTCTTGGCTACATTGTAACAGCAGCAGGAATTCAGGTGGATGAGAAAAGGTCAAGGCAATTAGGGAATGGTCTGTTCCCAGTTCTATTCAGCAAATTAGAAGTTTTTATGGTTTGGCTTCATTTTACAGGAGATTTGTGAGGAATTTCAGTACCATCCACCTATGGTAGGGCTAGTGAAGGGAAAGAGTTTCTTTTGGACTCCAGCTACACAAAGAGCATTTGAAGAGATCAAGAGGCAGCTTACATCAGCACCAGTCCTGGCTTTACCAAGCTTTTCTAAGGTTTTTGAAGTGGAGTGTGATGCTTCAGGTGTTGGCCCAGAAGCAGTTCTGACCCAAGAAGGCAACCCTGTTGCCTATTTCAGTGAAAAGTTGAATGATGCCAAGAGGAAGTGTAACACCTATGATATAGAGTTCTATGCCATCATTAGAGCTCTTCATCATTGGAGACACTACCTAATTGGAGCAAAGTTCATACTGCATAGTGATCATGAGGCTTTAAAGTTCATCCAAGGGCAGCATAAGCTCAATACCAGGCATGCTGCTTGGGTAGAGTTCATGCAGCAGTTTCACTTCATGATCCACCACAAGTCTGGGAAGCTGAATAAGGGAGCTGATGCTTTGTCAAGGAAATATTTGTTGTTACAAGTCTTAGATGCTAGGGTACTTGGCTTTGAACAATTGAAGGTCTTGTACAAGGAAGATGGAGATTTGGGTGAGATATTTCAGAAGTGCCAGGGACACCCTCAGAGTCTGTATCACATAGACCAAGGGTTTCTTTTTAAGGGAGCAAGATTATGTATACCAAAGAGTAGTTTCAGGGAGCTACTACTCTCAGAAGTTCATGGAGGGTGCTTAGCAGGCCACTTTGGCATTGAGAAAACCCTTCTCGTGCTAAAAGAGCACTACTGTTGGCCTAAAATGAGAAAAGAAGTGGATCATTGGGTAAAAAGTTGTGCAATATGCCAAGTAGCAAAGAGCCATAGCCTACCTCAAGGGCTATATACCCCATTGCCAGTCCCTACAAGCCTATGGGAAGATGTAAGCTTCAATTTTATTGTTGGTCTACCTAGATCACAGAGAGGAAAAGACTCAGTGATGGTGGTGGTAGACAGGTTCAGCAAAATGGCCCATTTTATTCTATGCCACACCAGAAATGATGCAGTAAGAGTGGCAGAACTATACTTTCAAGAAGTTGTAAAGCTTCATGGGATCCCTAAGAGTATGGTGTCTGATAGGAATGCTAAATTTTTTAGCCATTTCTAGGTGACTCTGTGGAAGAAGCTAAGGACCAGGCTTAAATACAACACAACATACCACCGATAAACTCAGGGACAGACAGAGGTGACCAACAGGACACTTGGAACTCTATTGAGATTACTGATAAACATAAATAAGACAGGATGGGACACTCTTTTGCCCCATGCTGAATTTGCATTCAATAGAGCCCCTTCAAAGGCAACTGGCCTTTCCCCATTTCAGGTGGTATATAGGAGAAATCCTATCACTCCTTTGGATTTATCTCCACTAACAAATTCTATAAAGTTCAGTTATGAAGCAGGTACACATGCAGAGAAGATCAAGAAGCTTCATCAGCAGGTTAGAGAGAAAATCATTAAGTATTCGGAGCAGGCAATTACTTCAGCAAATAAGCACAGGAGAAAAATGGTTTTCCAGCCTGGAGATCTGGTGTGGATACACCTAAGGAAGGACGGGTTCCCAGAAAAAAGGAAAGGAAAGCTAGTTCCAAGAGCAAATGGCCCATATGAAGTCTTGGAGAAAATAGGAGACAATGCATACATGTTGGATCTTTCAAAGGACTATGGAGGGAGTGCCACCTTCAACATTGCAGATGTAAGGCCCTATTTTCCAGAGCATCAAGACCTTCCAAGTTTGAGGAAAAACTTTCCTTAACTTGGGGAAGACGATGGAGACCATCCAGCATCAGTCACAGCACAAGCAGTTCAGGGAGGTTCAGACCAAGAGATGGAGGATCATTCAACACCAGCAGCAGCACGAGCAACTTCTACAGCACATTCATCACCAAGGGAAGCTTCACCAGCATCATACGCACTTTCAGCAGCAGCATCACCAGCAGCCAGCCTTGCTGTGCAAAACTCAGCACCTGCAGGAGCAATTCCAGTAGAAACAGCAAGCTTCCACAACCAGCAGCAGACCAATGAGATTACATCAGCCACCAGCCCACCAACAGCATCTATCCAGGCTTGCTACACCTTAGTAAGGCAAGTCCTGGCCATCACAGCCACCCATTCCACCAGCATTGGCCATTCAGGTCAATTCCAGTTCCTAACACCATCAGTCCAAGGAGTCATCTTTCTCAATTCTGTATCTTTGAATTGAGTGAGATTCAGCAAAGGTTCCCTAGGAGATTTTTGTTCCTTGGCATGTATTTTCCAAGATCAGGCCAAGTCCCAGCATGTTCGAGCAAGGTGTCATTAAGATTCAAGCACCAGAACAAACAATCCCATAAAGGTTGTTTGTTATCAGTTTTTCCAGAACCCCAGTTCTAGGGCTAAGTTATTTTGATTCACCATCAATGAGGGTTATTTAGGTCTTTCCCAACCTTCCTTAAGCTGTTGAGATTATATCCAGCTTAGAAAAGGCCCGGGAAAGTTACTGAGGTAACTTAAAATTACCCTCCCAGCTAGGAAAGGTTCTGATTGGCTAAAATTGCCAACCTTTTATTTTCCATTGTATTAGTTAGTAAAGATGTAATGTGATGTATTTGCTTAAGTTTAACAGCTTAGAATTAATCAGGGAGATTAGCAGGTTACTTATGTTTAAGGGCCTCTAATCAAACTGTTTAGGATTAGCTATATATAGGCATGTATCCAGCAGCTTGCAAACTAATCAGTGATATTTTCAATAGCATTTTGAGTGCCTTAGTTGAGCCTCTCGTTTGTGAGTGACAGTAAACTCTCATTTGGTTGAATCTACTTCAGTATCTAGGATTGGCATTCCTAGTGGTGTGTGTAGAGCTCGATTGCTTCTGTGGTGGTGTGCCTGTATCCACTGAGGTAATCAAGTCCTTGCCCTTGTGTTTATTATGTTGTGTGTCTGTATTAGAGTGAATACAAGTCTATCCTTTGATTTCCTTGTTGGGTTGTCATTTATTCCAGCTAATTGCACCCAATTAGCTTTATTTGAAATCATCTGTAGTGTGTATGTGTGTGTTTGTGTGGTGTCTGCAAGTTCTATACTCTGATCTTTGAGAGCTTGCATACATCACTCGACTACACTCTACTAGAGGTCCTTTACTGGTTACACACTCACCAATATCAATTTATTACACACTCAGAAATCATCAGTGATTTCCTATAGCACTCATCTCTAGATTTCTTCACATGGAATCAAATGAATGCTCTATGACACAATAGGGTAATTTATAGCCTTGGGCTTCTCAACTACTTGACTTTTAGGGAGATTTCAAGAAGATTTGGTCATCAACGGTTTCTTACTTTTCAATCACTAATTACTTCCCTTAGATTGATAACTCTACCTTCAATATGCTTGATTTGATTTGTCTTTACTCTTTATTTTCTTTCTTTAAGCATCCTTTTTTATTGCCTTCCTAAATCTACATAGATAACAAAAGTAGTTAGTTTTCAAAATATCATATAGGAATCAAATATGAAAGAGTATGGCATATACGCTTCCCTTGCTTGCTTTAGTAGTTTTGTCCTTCATATAAAAACTCTGTCTGAGGTCCTTGTCAAAGCTCTATCTAAGGTCTTTGATGGATGCTGAGGTAATGTCCTTTACCCTAATGATAACACATTCTTCCATCCATGGGAGGAGGCATTCTTCTCCTTACGCGCCTCGAGTTTGGGACACGGCTTCTTCAGATAATCAAAACTCTCCCCCATTATTGAACCAGACTTGGAGTTGCACCTGGGTGGGAATGATGCTGATAACTTGATACAACTTAGCGTGCCACCTCTCATAGTAAGTGAGCAAAGGCTTGTCATCTCCCTGACAGATTGCCATGACATCTGACAGAGTCACTTTGTCTTTTTGGACTTTGTGGTAATGGCCTGTAAAGGCTTTTCTCAAAGTTGTCCAGTCTCCCTGAATCTCCGAAAGAAGAGTGTAGTACCAGTTCAGAGCCTCATCGTTCAATGATGACAGGAGTAAATGCTTTTGATGTTCAGTCCCTATGCCTTGCAGTGGCATCACCCTATTATGTTCCAACACATGATGAGTTGGGTTCTCAAATATACTAAATTTCTTCAATGGTATGTACGTTTTTCTTAAGATATTGGCATTAACTTCAGTTGGTGGTTCAAACTCAATGAACTGATTAGCAAATGCAGGCATCTAACTCAATGCATTCTTGAATCTGTCAAGTTGAGCTTTCATATCTTGGATGACCGGGTCATCTTAGAGTTTTGTTGTCGGCTCAGACTTGATTTGGGCAAAACAAAGGGTAGCTACTAGAGGTGGTAGCATATCATCTGCCACATTGTAGACACCGTGTTTTAGCGTAGTTTTTGTATACGTACTTTTAATTTAATTTTTATTTCTTTTTATGTACTATAGTTAGAAAACAAGGAAATAAGGGGAGCCGAAGACTAGCATGCATGCACTCTACATACGCAAGTTTACGTGGAAAATTGCATGTATAACTTTTACGTACGTAAGAAAAATGCTAAAACCTAGCCATGCATGACATGTATAAGCTACGTAGAAGTGACATGCAAAGGAGCTACATGCTAGAAGTCTCATGATCAGATCCTCTCACAAAAGCATCAATTCACTCAAGATTCAAGCTAAAACATGCATGCACCGTCCAAGTTTGAAAAGCGAATTTAGCACATGCACATTTCACATTAGCACCGACCAAAGATGCATGGACAAAGTTGGGCTCATCCCCTTCCTTCCTCCAAGGCCGATCGATCTTTAAGCTGTTCACAACCAGGTCCACGTTCCACAGCATTGCCGACCACCAAGTGCATGGATTCACCCCCTATAGTCCGATCAACCCTTACATGATGACTCCTATGTGGTTGAATTCATGCATGCATATTCCCTCTTGAAGCACCCTATAGCCTATAAATACTGCCTAAACTCGAAGCCAAGGACACACACTACATCCTTCTATTTCCTTCCTACACAATATCATTCTATCCTACAACATATTCTTTCTACACTCTTATTCATTCATTCATTCACTCACTCCCTTCTCTCTTCTAGTCTCAACTCTACTACTTTCTATTCCTAATCTCTACACCATTCTTGTTATCATTCTCACTACTCTCTTACCCTCCTAAAACCTAAACACATATCCATCCAAAATCCCATAAAAAGCACCCCCAAAAGCCTCACAAAAGAGCCTTTTCCTTCCCTTTTCCTACCTCTTTCTTATCCTAAACTTTGATTCTATTTGGCATTATCTAGGGAAGTGTTCAAGGCTTCAAAATAAGCATCTTTAAGGGTGAAATTCAAGCATTCAAGAAGGATTAGGCAAGGTTCCTTTTAAAAACATCATGTAGGTACTTTGTGTGTTTCTTTCATAACATAAAGTGTTGTATATGTTGTAATTCTTTCATTCTTTTGCATGTTTAATAAAATAATCATGTAAAGTTTCAATCTATCTTCCTTCCAATCTTTACTAAAAGAAAATTTTACAAACTTTTAGTAGTCTTTCCTTTAATGAGAGGCGAACTCAAAGGTTTTTACCTTTCGAGTTTGTAGCCTAACCCCGAATCCACTTCTTGGTTCGTAGGCAGAGTCTTTCTTGTTTTCTTTTCAATTTTGTCTTGACTTTTGGCCTTTAAAAAAATCGAATGGCGACTCCTTTCAAACCAAAGAGTTTTAAAAAGTAAACCCCAACAAAAATCCCATATCCCGCAAAAGTTTAGAAGTCTAAACGATAAGAAAAATGTTCACAAGATTTTTGGCGACTCCACTGGGGAGTTTTCTAAACATGGGTAAAACTTGAAAAGAGTTTGGTGTGTTTTAGAATTTTTGGAAGGAAAATAAATTTTAACCTTACATCTTTAAGTCATTGTTTTTAGGCATAAAGCATTGCATATACTGGGCTACTCCTTTGCCATGTATTTTGGCGTGGGTGCACTAAATGTGACGGTTTAGGTTTTTCTTTTAACCACAAAATATAACCCATGAGATGTCGGACCGTTATACTCAGAATGGTGCATTTACACCGATTTGAGCCTTAATCACCACATCCACTCATGCATCACTCTACGAGGTCCCCGCTCGAGCCTCCAAGAGCAACACCTTACACATTTGAGTTGAATATATACAACAAAAATGCACCGGGGCGAGACATGAGCCGATAAGCCTTTATCTAGCCAATAAACCCTCTGTACATAGAACCTTGGTTTAGGATATTCTCTCATGTTGTATCCTATGTGAATATGTGTTTCTTTATGTTGTAAGAGTCGACCCCAATTTAGAGGTATTATTTTAGTCCGTATAAAAATAATTCGGCTGAGAAGAGATATGTTTATAAACCGGGTTAACTAACCTCAAATTTTATAATCGCTTAGTTGGTTAGGGCCATCCATGTTAAAAGGTTAATTAACCTAGTCTATAAGGTAATTTAACTCACCTTTAATGATTTTATTCGGACATTTACAATATTCTCCTAATTAAGGTCCAAAAAATTGACTAATTATTCAACCCAAGTTAGTGGGTATTGTCTTAGCCCACATAATTGGAGCGTTACCGTCACATGCAGGGGATGAAGATTAGCTTGAGTAGTGAAGAAGAATCAATAATCGACAAGAAGCCTGAACTCCCAAAGGATTTGGATATGACCTTGTGCAAGGAGAGTCCACAACCCAAGGCCTAACACCCCACCATGATTATCTAGGAAAATCCACCAATAATCACTAAGGGTCCGTTTGGACCTAGGAAAACATGATAGAAAAAAATCTCATAGAAAAAAATTAGGAGGAAAAAAATTTTGGGGTAAAGTAAATTTCTTTCTCTTGTTTGGTTCAAGTAAAATTTTGAAGGAAAAAAATTGATTTTCTATTCAACTTTCTTTTCCTTGTTTGGTTAGAAGAAAAATGTATAGAAAAAAAATTTTGCATGAAACTTTTAAATACCAAGCTTCATTTTTCTAGATTATATGATGTGATTTGGAGGGGGAGTTAGAGAGAGAAAGAGAGAGAGAGAGAGAGAGAGAGAGAGTTACAGAGTTAGAGTGAGACAAAGTTAGAGAGAGAAAAAGAGAGAGAAGAGACTTATATATATATATATATATATATATATAGAGAGAGAGAGAGAGAGAGAGAGAGAGAGATAGAGTTATAGAGTTAGAGAGAGAAAGAGAAGAGACTTAGAGAGAGAGAGAGAGAGAGAGAGAGAGAGGAGAGTTAGAGAGAGGGAGAGAGAGAGAAGAGTTAGAGAGAGAAAGAGAGAGAGAGAGAGAGAGAGAGAGAGAAAATAGTTAGAGAGAGATAGAGAAAAGAGAGAGAGAGAGAGAGAAAGAGAGAGAGAGAGAGAGAGAGAGAGAGAGAGAAGAGAATAGACTTGAGAGAGATAGAGAAAAGAGTTAAAGAGAGAGAGAGAGATAGAGAAGTGAGTTAGAGAGAGAGAAAGAGAGAGAGAGAGAGAGAGAGAGAGAAGAGACTTAGTTAGAGAGAGAAGACCGCTAGATAGAACGAGAGAGAGAGAGACAAAGAGACAGAGAGAGAGAGAGAGAGAGAGAGAGAGAGAGAGAGAGAATCAAGGGAGTCACGAGAGATGATGGAGAGAGAGGTTGACTTTGATCCAAAATTTTCTCTCTACTTTCCTTTCATTTTTGAAGGAAAATTTTTTTATTCTTTATGACCTCAAATTTTCTATGCAATTTTCCAACTATTTTTTTTTTTCCATTCCTTTTTCTTCAATTCAAACAAAGGAAAGATATTCATTTTTCAAAATAATTTTTTTTCCATGCTGTTTTCCTAGGTCCAAACGGACCCTAAAGGAATGACTTGAATCACCATCAAATTGATTGGATAAAGATAACAAGGTTTGAAAGAAAACAAGGGGAAAACACTACAAAATGCATAAGCATCACAACAATAGTCTGAATAATCTCCTCAAAACAATGCAAGGGGAGGGGTATTTATACTAAAGGGGGGTAAAACAGTAAAACACAACGTTTAAGCCGAAAATCTCGTGCATGAAATGGCCCGTCGCAGGCGCCACAGAAGGGTCGCGGGCGCGACCAGGCAGCAACGCAGCAGCAACAACATCCGAACAGCAGGCCGTCGCGAGCGGCACCTATGTCATTGCGGGCGCTACCAAGCGCTAGAACGGAATGATGTATAATGGGATCAAAGATCGAACCTTGATCAATTACACATCAAGGGGACGTGCAACCAATCTAGGAATAGGGGGTGATTCATGTGAACTATGGTGAAAGGGGGATGAATCACATGATAAGAGAGAGAGAGAGAGAGAGAGAGATAAGTGGGAAAATAGGTTGTTTTGTCGTGAGGACTTTTGTAGATTCAAGAAACAATAAAGAATGAATCTTGAAAAGGAAAGAGGGGACCTTGATGGAGGTTTATGGGAGAGAGGTGGACGAAATAAGGAGGGAGAATTTGGGATGTGGTGTGAGGCCTCTTGTGGGGGGTAAGGATGATATTGGTTGAGAGAGGATGTTGGATGAGAGAGAAAAGGTTGTTGGGAGGTTGTTATGGAGAGAGAGGGAGTTGGTTGAAGATATTTGTGAGAGAGGGAAGGTGGGACGTTTGAGAGGGAAGAGAGGGGATTACGTTTGAATGGGGGAATAGAGAAAAGGGAATTATCTTCTATATTGATAGAAACATAAGAGAGAAATTATCTTAACTATATTGACAAAAAGATAATATCGGATAGAACTAAGCTTCTAACTTGAATCCACAAGTTAGACAACCTAGGGTTAACTTGATCTAGACCGCAATCAAGGATCAAGCTCTTCCTAACCACTTGGGTGCCAGACCAAGATACAATAGAAGAAAAAGGGAGAGGTTTATCCAAACACTCTAGGGGGTAAGCTCAAAGCTTGATTCATATTTCAAAACTGGATTGTGTCTCAAACGATTATAAGCCTAAGCTATTTATACTAACTAAGTCCTAAACCTCCTAGGACTACTAAGATTGGCGTGCAAGCCACCTTATCCTACTAGGATTCTTATTACTTGGCATGCAAGCCAAGGACTCTAAATACTAGATGCTATCTTAGTCCATCTCCTCCTTGGATTAGGACTCCTTATCCTAGCGGGAGTTGGTTACAACACCCTTATCCTAATTGCAATTGGCTACCTATGGATTAGTTACAAGATAGCTAACCTCATCTAGGATAATATTAGCCGAAATTGGCGCCTAATCTAACTCTATCACACGTCTAAACACTCACACACACACTTCTATGATGCTCAAGTTTATAATTTACTTGGCATCTTACATTATTCTAAAACTATAAAAATAATTTAAATCACACAAAATAATTAAAGGATAACAGAAATACAGTTACATCCTAAAGATCAAATAATTATAAAATTCAAAGCTTGGACTGATCTTGTACGTGACTTGTGCTCTCCTTGGGCTTGGTTTGACGTGACATTGGCCCAACTAGGATGTTTGGACATCCTCTTAAAACAAGAAGCACACCATGTTAATGGCCCTTTGGACTTCTATTTTATATCCTTCCTTCTTAGCCCATCTTATCTCCATGTAAAATGGCTGAATCTTCTTTGTTGGGTCTGTGTAGAATGGAGTCTTTTTATGAAGGACCCTATCTGTAGCTTGGCGTTTCCATTGGTCCTTCTTGATTGGGCTTGGGGGACTTAGCGTGGGCTGATTTACATCATTCCCCCCTTGTTGAAAGAAGTTTGTCCTCAAACTTGGAGGTTCAAGTCTGAAGACTTCGATTGGCCCAACTGTGATATTCACGTGAATCAGGACCTTCACGTGAACTGTGATCTCCTCAGTAGATGGTTTGGGCTACCCTCCATTGTTCTCCATGAACCTTGGGTCCCCAAAGGTGAGACCAAGGCTAGGTAGATCTCTAGTATTCTTCCCTGGTTTCCAAGAACTCGATGGACTGAAAGATATCTTATTACTGTATAAGGGGAGTTGGCTTCCATTATCTTCCATGAATCTAGGATCACCGAACTTCTCCCGGTAATAAGCTAAGGGGCAGCCCTCTTGAGGTAAAACTGATAGAACAGCTCCAATACCAACTCCAGAAGCATCACACTCGACCTCAACCTTCTTATTAAAGCTTGATAGGACTAGGACTGGTGTGGTGCAGAGTTTTCTGATGACGAATTTGAACGCTTGCTAGGCTACTTGAGTCCATGAGGACTCTTTGGATTTCCATAGCTTGGTCATAGGAAATAAAATAGTATTGAAATCTTCACTGATCTCCTATAGAGAGAGGCCAAGTCGGGGAAGCTTCGATCATCATTAGTTCTAGTTGGAGTAGACCACTCCTTGATGGCTTTGACCTTTTCTACATCAGCCTTGATCGCTTTAGTCGAAAGAGTATAGCCAAGAGAGACTATGTTGTTGATGAAGACGCCATACTTGGGTAGATTCTCTCGTGAGCTAAGGTCCCCCAAACGGATTGGAGGTGAAAGTTGTGACCTTTCTCACTTTTGTTATTCACAAATATATCTCCGAAGTAGATAACAATACAGTTGCTAATAAGGGGCTTCAAAACCTGATTCATCAATCTCATAAATATTGAGGGAGCATTAGTTAGACCAAGAAGCTTGACTAACCATTCATAGAGATCTCCTTTAGTTTTGATAGCAGTGACCCCTTCTTGAATATGAATCTGATTGTATCCACTTTATAGATTAATCTTTGAAAGAACGCTGATACCATAAGACTCATCCACTAGATCTTCAATTCTAGGAAACCTGTATTGGATAGGACTCTTGCTGATGCACAAACTTTGGCTTCCTTCTTCGTTTGGGATCAAAAGGGTAGGAACGTCGTATGAATTGCAGTTTTCCCTGATTATACCCTGTGTTTGAAGATCATCATCTTGCCCTTGAACCTCTTGAGTGTCACTAGGGTTCTAGTGAGTTGCTTTCTCGTGAAGCACGACAGATCTAGGGACAAGATCAGTTTTGAGATGGATCTCACGTTGAGGGGGCAACTCTGGAATTTTCTCGTCTGGGATCTCATGAGGAATGACGAGAGAGGGTTTTTTTGTGGGCTTGACGTGGCTAGGATTTGTGTTTGGGTTTAAAGGAGTGATCTCCTTATGCTCACTAAACTCAAGGCGTTCAGTGGACATAGAAGTGATGGGATTTGGATCACTCTCTTTGGATGGGAACGGTTGGAAGACTTTTAGTGGAGCTAGGGTGATTTTCTTGTTGTTGAGCCTGAAAGTGTAAGTATTGGCTCTTCCATCATGTATCACGCTCCTATCAAATAAGACCGGTCTTCCCAGCAGAATATGACAAGCATCCATAGGCAAAACGTCACACCATAAAGATTCTTGAAAAGATTTGCCAATGAAAAAGCTTAGCAAACATCGTTGAGTCACTTGTAAGCCTTCACCCTGATGAAGCCATTGAATGGTGTAGGGTTTTGGATGTGGACTGGTTTTCAGCTGAAGTTTGTCCACCATAGTTGTTGAAGCTACGTTGGTGCAGCTTCCTCCATCAACGATTAAAGAACAGACTTTCCCTTTGATGGTGCAACGAGACTGAAAGATAGCCTATCGTTGCTGTTGATCTTCGAGAATAATAGAACTGCTGAGAATCCTCCTCATGAAAAGTAATTCGTGAGCCATGGCAGATTTGGAATGCCAGGTTGGTACTGAAGGTTTGAAGGTTACGTGTTTGGTATTGCAGGTTAAGCTTTTGGACTTGCAGGTTAAGCTTTTGGACTTGCAGGTTAAGCTTTTGGAACTAAAGATTTGAAGGTTATGTGTTTGGGTTAACTCCGTGGAGTTCAAGGTTGCACTCAACACCAACCTAGGGCTCTGATACCAAACTTATGATATATAATGGGATCAAAGATCGAACCTTGATCAATTACACATCAAGGGGACGTGCAACCAATCTAGGAATAGGGGGTGATTCACGTGAACTAGGGTGAAAGGGGGATGAATCACGTGATAAGAGAGAGAGAGTAGTGGGAAAATAGGTTGTTTTGTCGTGAGGACTTTTGTAGATTCAAGAAACAATAAAGAATGAATCTTGAAAAGGAAAGAGGGGATCTTGATGGAGGTTTATGGGAGAGAGGTGGACGAAATAAGGAGGGAGAATTTGGGATGTGGCGTGAGGCCTCTTGTGGGGGTAAGGATGATATTGATTGAGAGAGGTTGTTGGATGAGAGAGAAAAGGTTGTTGGGAGGTTGTTATGGAGAGAGAGGGGGTTGGTTGAAGATATTTGTGAGAGAGGGAAGGTGGGACGTTTGAGAGGGAAGAGAGGAAGTGACGTTTGAATGGGGGAATAGAGAAAAGGGAATTATCTTCTATATTGATAGAAAGATAAGAGAGAAATTATCTTAACTATATTGACAAAAAGATAATATTGGATAGAACTAAGCTTCTAACTTGAATCCGCAAGTTAGACAACCTAGGGCTAACTTGATCTAGACCGCAATCTAGGATCAAGCTCTTCCTAACCACTTGGGTGCCAGACCAAGATACAATAGAAGAAAAGGGGAGAGGTTTATCCAAACACTCTAGGGGGTAAGCTCAAAGCTTGATTCATATTTCAAAACTGGATTGTGTCTCAAACGATTACAAGCCTAAGCTATTATACTAACTAAGTCCTAAACCTCCTAGGACTACTAAGATTGGCGTGCAAGCCACCTTATCCTACTAGGATTCTTATTACTTGGCATGCAAGCCAAGGACTCTAAATACTAGATGTTATCTTACTCCATCTCCTCCTTGGATTAGGACTCCTTATCCTAGCGGAA
This sequence comes from Portulaca oleracea, assembly GCA_029582165.1. Classification (NCBI taxonomy): domain Eukaryota; kingdom Viridiplantae; phylum Streptophyta; class Magnoliopsida; order Caryophyllales; family Portulacaceae; genus Portulaca; species Portulaca oleracea. The sequence continues at coordinate 16,986,085 of CM055890.1, forward strand.
GTTGGTTACAACACCCTTATCCTAATTGCAATTGGCTTCCTATGGATTAGTTACAAGATAGCCAACCTCATCTAGGATAATATTAGCCGAAATTGGCGCCTAATCTAACTCTATCACACTTCTAAACACTCACACACACACTTCTATGATGCTCAAGTTTCTAATTTACTTGGCATCTTACATTATTCTAAAACTATAAAGATAATTTAAATCACACAAAATAATTAAAGGATAACAGAAATAAAGTTACATCCTAAAGATCAAATAATTATAAAATTCAAAGCTTGGACTGATCTTGGACGTGACTTGTGCTCTCCTTGGGCTTGGTTTGACGTGACATTGGCCCAACTAGGATGTTTGGACATCCTCTTGAAACAAGAAGCACACCATGTGAATGGGCCTTTGGACTTCTATTTTATATCCTTCCTTCTTAGCCCATCTTATCTCCATGTAAAATGGATGAATCTTCTTTGTTGGGTCTGTGTAGAATGGAGTCTTTTCATGAAGGACCCTATTTATAGCTTGGCGTTTCCATTAGGCCTTCTTGATTGGGCTTGGGGGACTTAGCGTGGGCTAATTTACATCACGGAAGGCCGAGCTCTCTGGAACAGGCGCTGGCATCGGTCGACTAGACGCTGGCAGCGGCCAAAACGTCATGGGCACTACGGTTATGTAGCGGGAAATACACCCTTTTCCCGGACGGTAGCGGGCGCTACGCGCTTGGTCGCGTGCGTGAAATTCTGGTAGTTTTTTCTTTCGATTTCAAACTTGCATGACTTATTCATCCGAACTCTGTTTTAGGCCCATATAGTATCGATTGAAAGCTCTTGGTGTGTACTTTAAGCTCCCAAAATATGAGACTCATCGGATTGTATTAAAGGAGTTATAGCCGAAAGAGTGAAGGTATGTCCAATTCCTCAACCACGTTGACCTCTTTGTACTTATTCTTGCCGAAAGACTTCGAACCCTTTCAAAGGCTCGAAGTAGGTCTTGATATGGACTCGTAGCTCCGCTTCTACGGTCTTGGGTCCCACTTGAAGTGGATACCACACCCAACACTGATCAAACCATGCTTCCAAGGTCCCGGGTCCACCTTAAAGTGCACTCCGCACCCGACCCTGACGTTGTTTTCCTCGTGTTTCATGGAGGGGTCGCGGAAAGGCTTGGTGACCATGAAAATCGAGACTCGGGCCCCACCCCGATACAGTTCATACTCGCCTTCTTGAAAAAGAGTTGCCCTCAACTCTTGGGAGTTAAAATCGAGTCCCTCTCCACAGCTTGGCACCCTAGAGCTCCAAACATCCCGATCATCATGAGTAATCACAAGAGGCACCCAACAAGCATCGAACCCCACAATGTATCCATCATCCAAATGAAAGAAGGAGGTTGGAGGCTTGTTTTGTGGAGGTAAGGGATTGAGGGAAAGGATAGGGAAATTTTGTGGTGCTCGGGAACTCTCAATTTCACTAGGCTCGCTACAAGGTAAAGACAAAGCAAGAGGTAGCTCGTCCTCACCGAGAGCATGCTCATCCCGTGTTTCGCTTATTTGAAGGTTCCTCAACTCACTTCCCACCTAGGTTTCGATTCGATGAGGGGATAAGGGGTTCAAATAATCACATTCAATAGAACGATCTTCATGCAACATATACTCCCACAAACGTCGAATACCAAACTTCCAATGGCACCCAATCAACATCCAAATAGAACCCTCAAACAACCAATGACAACCAAATAACATGTATGATCCATTCAAAGAGTTCATGTCACCACGACCATTATTCAAACAATATTCATTGAGTGACAATTCAAACTTCGACACCAAATAAGCATCATACAACTTATCACGCCAACAAACACTCTCAAACAACCAATATCTTCCAAATAGCATATACGATTTAATCAAAGACTCCAAAGTACACCCATCATCGATTTTAATCAAAGAGTCTTGGGTTACCTCATCGTTCTCATTGGGAAGATCATAAATTACCAAGCCTTGAGAGGTGTTGGTGACAACTTCATTGTTGCTTGGCTCCTCCAAAAGTGATGTTGAGATGATCATCGGAGCTTCTTGTTGGGATTCTTCAATAAGGATGAGAGGAAGGGCAAGATCGATGTTCTCTTTCTCCTCTTGGCATGGAGCTCCAACAATATCGCCAAGGGGCTCACATGGATCAGGGAAAGCTCCCTCGTTGGGCATGAGATCAGCCTTTGCTTGATTAATTCTTCTTTGCCCATCAAGTAATGAAATGGGTTCAAGGTTAACCTCTCGCTTGTAAGTACTAGGCAAGAATCGTCGATTCATCAATCGCTTTAGCCTCGTCCATGAGGTGACTTTTGCTCGACCCTCCTTAGCCCTTTGTGCCTTGACATTCTCAAACCAAAAGGATACAACCTTGGTGAGTTTCAAACTAGAAATCTTGAAGGCCTGTTCATCGCGATACCCCTTAGTTTCAAAACATCTCTCCAAGATTTGAACTCATTCAAGATAATCATTTGGGCCGATATAGCCATTAAATTCTGGAATTTTGATCTTGATATCATGGAATTCATCGCGAGGGGGCCTATCTTCCACTTCTTAGTGTCGATGGTGTCGAAATGAGCCTCTATCATCGTCACTCGACTCATAAGAGGGAGGAGGACGGATATGAATTTTTGCGGGCATCCTTCGTTTGACTCGGGGTTGATCCTGAAGGTAAATGGCAATGTTGTTTACTTGAGTCACAAGGGCCTCAAGAGTATTTTGAGTGTTCGTGAATCGACTATCAAGACTCGGCTTAGGGTCCATTACAAGAGCATGGGTAAAGGACGGATTGTGTTTGGGAATATTTTGTGGAGTTTGGGGGTTCTTTTGTAGTTGGCTAGTATTTGGCTAAGGGTTCTTTGTGTTTTTCTCACTTGGACATTTCATCGAACACCTTCCGTACACTAATTTCCAACTTAACCTCAAAGCTCTAAATGACTTCAAATCCAACAAATACAAACACAATACAATGTATTGCAACACTCTTGGATCGCAAAGGGAATGGGAAACACCAATATTTGCATACAATCCACAATAGAGAACTCTACTTGCAAGAACAATGAAAACTCAAGCTAAAACAAACCTTGAGCTTTGATACCAAATGGAGTGTTACCGTCACTTGGAGGGGATGAAGATTAGCTTGATTAGTGAAGAAAAATCAATAATCAACAAGAAGCTTGAACGCCCAAAGGATTTGGATATGACCTTGTGCAAGGAGAGTCCACAACCCAAGGCCTAACACCCCACCATGATTATCTAGGAAATTTCACCAATAATCACTAAAGGAATGACTTGAATCACCACCAAATTGATTGGATAAAGATAACAAGGTTTGAAAGAAAACAAGGGAAAAACCCTACAAAATGCATAAGCATCACAACAATTCTGAATAATCTCCTCAAAACAGTGCCAGGGGAGGGGTATTTATACTAAAGGGGGTAAAACAGTAAAAGACAGCGTTTAAGCTGAAACTCTCGTGCAGGAAATAGCCCGTCGCGGGCGCCACAGAAGGGTCGCGGGCGCGACCAGGCAGCAGTGTAGCAGCAGCAACATCCAAATAGCAGGCCGTCACGGGCTGCACCTATGTCGTCGCGGGCGCTACCAAGCGCTAGAACGGAAGGTCGAGCTCTCTGGAACAGGCGCTGGCATCAGTCGGCTAGACGCTGGCAATGGCCAAACCGTCGCAGGCGTTACACCCTTTTCCCGGACGGTAACGGGTGCTACGCGCTTGGTCGCGGGCGTGAAATTCTGGCAGTTTTTTCTGCCGATTTCAAACTTGCATGACTTATTCATCCGAACTCCGTTTTAGGCCCATATGGTGTCGACGGAAAGCTCTTGGTGTGTACTTTAAGCTCCCAAAATATCAGACTCATCGAAGTTGTATTGAAGGAGTTATAGCGGAAAGAGTGAAGGCACGTCCAATTCCTCAATCTACGTTGACCCCTTTGTGCTTATTCTTGCCGAAAGACTTCGAACCCTTTCAAAGGCCCGAAGTAGGTCTTGATATGGACTCGTAGCTCTGCTCCTACGGTCTTGGGTCCCACTTGAAGTGGATACCACACCCAACACCGATCAAACCATGCCTCCAAGGTCTCGGGTCCACTTTAAAGTGCACTCCGCAACCGACCCTGACATCGTTTTCCTCGTGTTTCATGGAGGGGTCGCGGAAAGGCTTGGTGACCATGAAAATCGAGACTCGGGCCCCATCTCGATACGGTCCAGTAGTAGTCACTAGGCTAGAGTTAATTAATTTATGGAATTAATTGTTAAATCCACAAATTCATGGTCGGCTCCATTTTTAGCCCCATCCATAATGGATTTAATAATTAAAGTTTATAAATTAATTTTAGCTCGCCTATTGTTGGCTTTATTCGGTCCTTTACAATATTATTTCCATGAGTAAATAAATAAAGTGTGTTGTATATGTGTAAATATGTGTTTGTGTATGTTGAGTCTTCATTAGAGTTGAACCTAATTTCTAGATATTGTTTCAGTCCGCGTAATAATCGTTGGGTTTGAGAAGAAATGAGTTTATAAGCTCGATGAATTAACCTTAAATTTTATGGACGGCCCGATTGTGAGGCCCACTCAGTTTAAAGGTTAATTGTCCTTGTTTATCAATTTATTTTAACTCAATTTTAATGATTTTATTCATCTTTTTCAGTATTCTCTTACTTAGAGTCCAAAGGAAAATGATTAATAATTAGTGTAACATCCCGTTTTTTTTTAAATAAAAAATTATTTATGGAGTTCCATCGTTGATTATGGCCATTCATTGGTCTAAGTATTATCATTGGTGAACAAAAAGGTAGAGGATGCATACCCATACGGGATAGGCCTTAGATAATTGGGATCCAGGGGCTATCTTCCGATGTTGAGGCTCAATACCGACTCCCATAGGTACTCCCTCGAAGACGCACATCAGGTTTCTTAGAATGGGCCGGTTGAGCCTTAGTCGGGCTTCATCCCTGTTACGGATCTACCAATACTCAAGGCATTTATAGAACAAAACTTAAGAAAATCTAATGACCAACAATGAGGACTGTTAAACTTGTTGTGTTTTCGGCCTTTTTGTCATTAAGGGTAATCTGGGGATCCAAAGGTTGGGCCTTAGCTGACTGGGATCCGGGGCCATCTTCCATACACGATGGCTCATCATCGACTCCCATAGGTACTCCATCGAAGGCATGCTTCGGGTTTCTCAAGATGGGTCGAGTGAGCCTCGAATGGGCGTCTTCCCTGATAGCGATCGACCAATACTCAAGGCCCTCAAGACTAATTCCCTTTGGTTTGCCCAAACTTTAACGTCGTTAGCTTACATTATTATGGAACATGAGCATGTTGCTTCTCATTATAGGGTGGCCTTACAAGTACATGATAGAGCTCGTGGAGTTTTCTTGGGTCATAATGGGAATACATGAATCTTACAACCGTTGGACATTTCTTCCTCCTTATCTAACGACACCCATAACCTAATTTCCCGTGCCTTCACCACTTGTTCCCTTCAAGTTCTCAGACTTGCCTCGTTGGTCAGGGTACCTAACATGGAATATAGTCATGGAGTTAGCACATAGCTAAGTATGGAAATAAGTCATTAATATTCTCTTAAGATTTCTTATCATTAATGATGCGTCGACAGCTAGTGATGCCCATCGGACATCTCCCTTTAAGGCAATCACCGAACATCTTAACTTACTGGTGCACCTAACATTTGGTTAATGCTTGGCCAAAGCGTTAACCCATCTTATGACCCTCGGGTCATGATAGATCAAAAGTTCGGGCTTTGACTGATGAACCTCGGAACATCAGCTTCACCAGACATGCTTACAACCGGTCTTTAGTTTTGGGCTTTGACTGGTGAACCTCGGAACACCAGCTTCCCCAAGATGCGCATCATCCCTTTCACTTTTCATTTTATGTTCCATGATCAACATTAATTATCCATAGTCTCCATACCTTTAATTTATAGTTGACCTCCTGTAACAATTACATAATTTCTGTTGGTAATAAAAATTTGTACCAACACATCTCTTATGCTTTTGACTTGCTTCAACTTTGAGAGGTTCTTAACATGCCCCTAGTTTATGATCATTTTTTTAGAATTCCTCAAAATTGCATGCATTAATACCGATTTTGTCAAAACCGGATTATAGTAGTCACTATTTACCTACAGTAACTCAGTTTGAGGATCCATAATAAAAAAAAATCCATAATTAGTTCTTTTCTTAAGCTTTGAGGGAGATTTAAGTTGGAGAAGTTCCTAAATTTAGTCTAGTTAGAGGAGTTCACTAATGGAATCTAGTTTATGTCCATATTTTTAGTTTACTCAAAATATGCACACATCAATACAGTATTTAGCAAAGTTGAACATATGTCAGAACTGATTTCAGACAGAACATAGTTTGGAGGTCTCTAAAGAAATTCCGATAACTCCTTCATTTCTAAAGCTTTAAGTTTGTTGAAGTTAGAGGAGTTCACTTATGGAGTCTAGTTTATGGCCATATTATTAGATTACTTAAAACATGCACACATTAATACAATATTTAGCAAAGTTGGTCACTATTGTCACAAGTATATAATGTAAGTTTTCTGGAAAAACAAGAGTACTTTTTACTTCTGAGGTTTTGCTTTATAGTTTTTAGCCCTTAATTCTCTCTTAAACATTGGATTAGTGCATAATTACATTGAAGATCGAAGTTTAATGCAGTTTTAATTATCGATTTATTGTTCTTGTTGATTGAATCCTGAATCTTTCTCCCTTATTTCTCCATCTCAAACCCTAAGTAAGTATTTTACTCCTTTCTCAAGTTTTCTCTTCTTCCATCATTATTAGTACTTTGATTAGTGTGTTTATTGCTTCGATTAATAGTTTCATGTTAGTTTTAGATCATTCCATTGAAATCATGATTACATTAGGTCTAAATATTGAATCTTTGCACATTATGAACATGAGTAGCTAAAGCACCCTTAGGATTAGAGGGTGATTAGGACCCCTAATGGGGGATTAGACATGAATTAGTGGGATTAGAGTGATTAGCGAGGTAATTAGTGTTCCGCCTTAGATTTCCACTCGATAGTTGAAGGATACCAGGTGCTAGGAGATTATGGATCCTTTCAAACATCGAATTGGAACTCTAGGGTGGTTTAATCTATTCTGAGTCCTAACTCTGGCGAGAGGGATTTGGAATTGATTACTTAGGATTGCGTTCTCATACTATCAAGTACCGTCATGCATGGGAGTGATGACGGGACTTGAGAAGTATGTGTCAATCTACCACTCTGGCGAGGGAGATTGACGCTAGCCTTTTATACAATCCTCACACTTAATCACCAAGCATCGATCTCCTCTAAAACAACAACGTTCGTGTTTAGTCTTTCGTTAGGTTGGCCTGGTATTACCCTCGAGCCCTTTTTTCCCTTATTGAGTAGAATTTATTAGGGAAACCCTTTTGAAAACAAAATCCTTAGAACCTTTCGAGACTCAAAAGACTGAACTTGAACAAAAGGGCCCCAGCTCCTCGAACAAATACGACTGTTGTCCTATACCCTTGGAAAACATTAAACAATCATAATCATAACCCGTTGGGTTGACACAAAGCCGAAATACATAGCCCCTATTTACCCGGACCCAAAATACACCTGACCCGTATTTACCAAAACCCGATATACGACCGACTTGAACTCGCCCGCTTGACTAGATTGACAGGTCTACTGTTAACGGTTATGTTCTATGTATGTGCTCATTAAATGATGAATGGTAGAAAAGCTTATCGGAAGGCATTGACTGGTTTAAGGGAAGTCCATTTACCTCTTGCTAAACCAATTATCTAAATAAGATGGTCAAACACATTAGTCTAGCCCAGAGTACAAACAATTTACATGGATAAAAGCTTATGATCATCATATAGCTCTAAGGGAAAATTTAAAAAAAAAGGCAAATAAACAAGAAAACACTCCCACATAGATAATCAAAGCCTTCTAAACTATAGCTTTCAATCATTCTAATTTTTATTAAATAGAATTATAAATACACAAAAGCAAAAGAAGCCTCTAGCTCTAGAAGCCCTACATGAAAAGAGAGACTAAAGTAAACAAATCTTATTTGAATGCTTTTGACGTCTAAGCATGGAAGTGGAAGGAGTACTCCCACTTTCTTTATGCATGGACTGTCCAAGTTAAACAAAATTACACCTAGAACCTGTGACTATTCGAACAAGCTATCATAACTAAGGACTACTGAAAATCCATTTTCTACAGTGAAATTGCATTTTCTAATAAGAATTGTTTTGATGAAAAAATGCTCATATTTAGTTCACAAAATTATAATTATGATATGAGAAAGCATTTTTATTACAAAAGTTTGGAATAGCCCTGGTTCCTAGATGTTAGCTATATCACCAAGAGATGGAGTCACACCAACATTAATTCTTCATGTGTAAATACAATACAACAATTCCAGAGATGGTCCTCTATGACCTCAGCTTAGACAGACCCACTTGTTCAGATTAGAGCGTGATGGTCTACCAAGTAGATATAATGGTATAGGCTCTGAGGGTTCTGCATACACACCAAGTCGGAACCCATGACCTCAGATATACTCATGTGCAAACGCGCCACTCTCAAAAGGAGGCAAATGTGGATGGGAAAACAAGGGGAGATCAACACTCAGAAATCAAAAACTCATAGCCTAAAATATGCCTTCTTGAAAGTTATACCCATTCATTCAGGAATCATATGTGTATATAGACCTACTACAGTGAAAACGGAAATCACTAATAAATAGCAAGACCAAATAGTAGGAACAAATAGCCAAAAAGAAAGTCTCGATCATAACAATCATTGAACAAATAATAAGACACAATATACGATACAAAGGGATAAGCCTAACTTAACCTCACAACATAATCCTAGAAACTTGAAATATGCATTTTTGAATGATGCTAGAGAAAATAACTATACAATAAATTCAAATGCACCAAAAGTCATGAAAATTTGGAGAGCTTGTTTTAGTTGACCGAAAGATGGGTGGGTGTAGTCCTGATTTTGTCTTGTTGAATACGTCCATAAGGATAGACAAAAAGCAAGAAAAATTATTATTTAATATGTTTCCATCCTGATAAAAAGACTAAAAATAATAGAAATTATTTTTACATGAGATTGATCCATCATGACAATGGGTTAGAAAATTCACTTGCGAAAATGGTGATTGTACCTTCCCTCCTAATTCTCTCCATTGCTCAAGCAATTAGCACTCCCAATTTCATGTTCGCCATCTTTAGATTTAGGAAGCCTTAAAAAAATAGGAAGAGCGAGTTGTACCCTTATAACTGCTAAATTATAGTACAAAATTCATATAAATAAGTTTATTAAAATGTCTCCTAAGCCAGACATCAACATCTACTAACATCCATACCTTGTGCTATGAGGAGTATTCTTATTGATGTGTTATGTTCACAATTTTACTCACAAACATATCTTGCCACTTCTTCCAATAGTAAAAATATTTTGTAATAAAGTGCGCTACAGCCCTTAGCGCTTTTTTGTACCTTAAGCTTTTTTCTTAATTAAGTCATCTATATTAGGACAAATGTTTTTACCAAATGAGTCTTAATTAAGCACTGCTAGCTAATAGTTGAGTGGTTAGACCACTACTTGTAGTCAATTGATTCAAGGCTTTTGGTAATTTAGATGTTTGAATGTGTCAAGTAATCCTTAATTACGGCAGTGCTTACGACATGCTAAAAATATAAAGTAAAAAGATTAGTTAGAATGCTAATTATGTTCCCGCTCTCAAGCCCTGTCCTTAAACTGGGAAATACCTAATGATCCTTCTAATGATAGGGGATAACAGGCACAAATAAACATGCATAGAAGATTTGATGGTAGATTGCTACCCAAAGAGGAGTAAATTAACAACATTATTGGGGGGGGGGGGGAAGGAAGGAAGCCAACTCCAGAAAACGAAGGAGCAAAGCACATTCATTCAATTATAGGGTAGGGTAATTATTCAAATCAACCCTATTCAAGTTCAATCATCATATCTTTCTCCATTGAATCACTCCAAAGAAGATATTTTTCCTGTTAAAGAAGAAAGCAAATCTAGAGGCAGTCAACTATGTTTTCAATGGTATTAGAATAAACATAATTGAAAATCAACTAAACAAAGAGAATAAAAGATAGAGAGGGTCAGAATCCTGCCAAACAAAACTTCAAACTTTCATATTAAACACCAAATGATGTAAATCAGCCCACGCTAAGTTCCCCAAGCTCAATCAAGAAGGCCCAATTAAAGTACAAGTATAAAGATAGGGTCCTTCATCAGAAGACTCAGTTCAATTATATGGAGTTCAATTGGGCCAACGAAGGAAGGTATAAAGTGGAAGCCCAAAGGCCCATTCATATGGTGTGTTTCTTGTTTCAAGAGAATGTCCAAACATCCTAAAAAGTGAAGCAAAGCCCAAGATCACGTCCAAAAAGAGCTATCACACGTCGAAGATCAAGATTCTAAGTGAATTTTACATTTTTGATCTTTTGGATGTAACTTGATTAATTTTAGCTTTTAATTGTTTTAGTGTGATTTTTATTCTAAGGTGTTCTAGAATATTCTAGGAGGTGTGTGTGTGAGATTAGGCGTGTGGATTAGCTAGAGTTAGCGCCAAAAGGTTGTTATTATCCTAGATAAGATTGGCTATTTTGTAACTAATCCATATTGGATTAGAAAGCCAATTTCAATTAGGATAAGGTTGTTGTAACCAACTTCCCTTTGGATAAGGAGTCCTAATCCAAGAGGAGATTGGAGTAGTTAGGCGTCTAGAACTAGGAAACCTTGGCTTGCACACCAAGTAGGCCTATTCCTAGTCTTATTAGACTGGCTTGCACGCCAAGTCTAGAGTCACAGTCCCTATAGGACTCTATTAGTATAAATAGCTAGGCTTGTAGCCTTTCAAAGGCAACCCGTTTTGAAATATGAATACAATCAAGCTTTTAACTTACCCCCCTGAGTATTTGGATAAACCTCGTTGATCTCTTCTATTGTATCTTAGTTTGGCATCCAAGTGGTTAGGAAGAGCTTGATCCTAAACCTAGGTTGAAGATCAAGTTAGCCCTAGGGTTTCTATCTTGTGGATTCAAGTTAGATCCCTTGTTCTATCCCATCATTATCTTTCCATCAATATAGTTAAGATAATCGCATTGTTACCTTTATATCAATATAGTTAAGGTAAACCCTAACCCTTATCCCTCCTCCACAAAACGTCACCCTCCCTCTCTCTTTTCTCTCAATTCGTCCCCTCTCTCCCTTTCTCACAAAAGATCCCTAACAACCTTCTCTTCTCTCTCCATAACAAACTCCCAACAAATTCCCTCTCTCTTTCTCTTCCTCTTTCAAACCACACGCCAACATCCAATCTTTTCCCTCCCTTCTCCTCCACGTCACTCTCTCCTCTTTCCCATTCAAGATTCAATCTTTCTTGATTCTTGAAATCACAAAGTCCTCACGACAAAATAGCCTCCCATTGAACCAGTCTCACGAGAATTTCCCCCTTTCTTTCATCCATAATCTCGTGATTCACCCCACCTTTCTATTTTGGTTACATGTGTAACTGAGTATTACTGGATCAAGAACCTTTTTTTGTCCCGTAATACATCAGCAAATCTACACTAATAATATGCAATTGACAACAATAAAACAAATTAATTTCAATTTGGAAAATTGACATATAAACCCTAATTTCACGATTTCTCATATCAATAAAATTGGCATGTAAAGCCCTCTGTTTTAATTTCATAGTAAAGAGACCAAATTGACATGCAAAATGGATAGATAAATAATTAAAATCAGCAAACCTTAATTTTAATAGACAAAATTGGCATATACAATCCTAATTACGAAACTGAAATTACTGACCTATAAAACTCCAATTTTCGAAATGAGAAAAAAATAAGGTATGGTTCAATTTCTTACCTTTTTTGATAAAGCTTGTGCGATTTTAATGACATGGTCAACCTTGAACAATATCATCAACAAAACTGATGAGAAAAATTAGAAGGAAGAAGAGAGCCAACCGTCAATTCTTTTAATTAAACTCTAATTTCAATTTCTACAAAAACTATAAAATGTTTCTTACAACGTATGTAAGCTTGATGTGCGATAAAAGACTTCTTCCATGATTATTGTACAGAGAAAAGTTAATGAAAGAGAGAGCAAGAGAATGAAAAAGAGACAGATAGATTTGCACAAAGATGAGTGAATGAAAAAATGAATGCATGCAAAGATGAATTCACCCTTCTGAAGACTTAAAAGATGAATAGATGACAGAGTAAATGTTTAATAGGGAAAGGAAGGGTAGAAGAAGAAAATATTATATAATAGTAAGGGTATATTTGGAGATCAATATTTGTGACATTTCTCACCCTTAGCTGCTTTTAGGCTATGGGGGCGTTTGGTGCCCATCTTTTTGGGGAAAATGGCTTTTCGGAGGGTTTTTAGCTGTTTGACTAGTCAATATGTCAATTTGTGGTGTTTGGTAGGTTGGCGGATTAAACTAGCTTTTTGCCCCCAAAAAGCCAATTTGTAAAAAGCTACTATGAGTAGCTTTTTGTAAACAGCTGTTGGCTTTTTATATTTTAAATTACCATATTGACCAACTAATTCACAAAAATTACAAAAAATTGTCATCAAAATAATTTAGGTATTTCATTTCACCGTAGTACAAAAACGCCTCCTCTACCGCGACACGTGACAATGGAGAATCATCTGCCGAAAGCTCACGAGTTAGAGAGATGTCAAATATTCATGATCACATCGCTTCCAATTTGGTTGTAGCTAGACGTCATAGGATGTTCTAAACCCATGTTCTTATGTAGCTAGATATCATAGAACCAAGTATCAAGTCTCAGGGTACGTCGTTACGTAATTTTAGTAGTCTTCATTCATTTGCGTTTATGATCCTTTTGGACAATGGGATTTATGTATGATGATACTTGTATTCAAAATCTCCTGGTTCATTTGCTTTTCCTATTAATTTGGATAAGAGTCTTATATTGTCATTATGGTTTATGTTGACAATGTAGTTACTAATTGATTATACATATACCTACTGTTTAGAATAGTGTAATTTCTACAAATAAATTATAAAATATCTACATAAAATTGTAAAAGTACATCGGGACAAAAAAACTAAAAATGAATATAAATCATAATGTTAAACCTAAAAATGAATTACAATATGGATGAAAAAAACCAAAAAATGAATATTAAAAAATTATAATCTTAAAAAACACTAAAAATAAAGCCCAAGGGTACAATTGGAAATCAGGAGAAAAAGTCATCCTACAAACATGTAACTTTACCAAAAACTCTTGTATACAAAAAGCTAATACAAACAGCTGACAAAAACAGCTAACAAAACAGTCAAAAGTCAAACAACTAAGAAAACAACCAACAGCTAAAAATAGCCAACAGCTGGGCACCAAACGCCCCTTATGTCTTATCACATACCTTTGAAGAAAGTATGTAGAAGAGAGAAAAAGAAAATAAAGGAAAAATAATTGGTTGAAATTGCAAAAGAACGGGTCAGAGTTCTTGGGGAGAAAAGGTATGCATGAGAAAGAAAATGAGAAGAATGAGGAGAAAATGTAGCACAAAAAGGGAGAGTGTGCAACAAATGTTGTACTTGACAAGGGTGAGTGTAATGCACCAAATGGAAGGCATGTTGGTCACCTTTCACACGGGCCCCAACCCTTGTTTCAATTATTTTCTATCCCATTAGTTCCTCTCCTCATTACTCCTCTCATACTTCACCATAAACAATACTCATATCCAACCACCCATTATAATACTATATTTATACTATAATTATACCATCCATACCCTCTTAACAAATATGCCATATTAGACATAGCCTTATAAGGAAAGGAAAAGGATGTTTGATGTTTGATATAAATTCCGAGTCCAATTTCCATAGGGAAGGAGAACTGAAGGCAAGGACTAGCCCAGAAAGGTGTATGGCGAATTTGGCTCACTCTTTCACACTCAACGGATCATCGTACGGTCCCGGCTCAGGACCCTCTTCGGCGGCGGCTATCCCCGGCGGTGGCTTACTACCTAACGACGATCGGAAAATGCACTCCGCCGAGCTCCTCGTCCTCGATCTCAGTAACCCCGAACGCCGCGAGAACGCTCTTCTCGAGCTCTCCAAGGTCCCCTCTTTCTCTCTTTTCTTCTTCTCTTCTGCATTCCCTTTATTCATTCATTCGCTTTTTCTTATCATCTTTTTATTTTGTTTCGGTTGGATTTTGGTTTGACAACTGCGTGTTTTATTCCAGAAAAGAGAACTCTTTCAAGATTTGGCCCCTTTGCTCTGGAATTCTTTCGGTACCATTGCTGCCCTTTTGCAGGTAAGTCATCCTAATTCTTAAGGAAGAGTCATTTGCCAAACGGATTTCTAGAAAAAGAGGGTTTCTTTGTTTCTTTGTTCTGATTCTCTTTGCTTCACTTAGCATGGAAAGTGACTAGCAAAAATGGGTTGGTACCCCTTTCTGGTTGATCATAGTTTTTTTATTTTTGTCGGATGTATCCGCCATATTTCTGGGTCTTGTATGGGTAGTTGGGGGCTTGGGGCATTCGTGTCTAGAATGGCCAATTGGGGCCAAGGTTGTTAGAATAGGGATCCTAACTCGAGTCCATGGGGTAGTTAGGATCGGAATTAACCCACGTAGGATCATGAATCGGAATGTAGATAGTAGAATCACATCGAGGATCTTGGATCATAATATGGTAGGATCGTAGATCAGGATCAGGATTTTAATAACTATGATTGGGGCAACGGTCTGGGTATTTAATTTTGGAGTGAAGAGACTCCATATTACTGAATTGATTGAGTTGTCTTCTGTTATATGTGACACCTAGCTAATGAAGGTACTGTTCATGTTTGCAGGAGATTGTTTCTATATATCCAGTTCTGTCACCACCAACTCTGAATCCAGCTCAATCTAATCGCGTCTGCAATGCTCTTGCTTTGCTGCAGGTCAAACCATTTCATTTCTTGTGTTTTCTGTTGTCTGGACTTTGTTTTTGGTAAGATTTTTTCATACAACTTGTGAGAACAAGAAGTAAAACTGAATTCTTTATTAAATTAACTGATTAATTAATCAGCTTAGTCTAATAATCCAAAGCGAAGGCGCAAGATTTTCTCTGTGAGTTTTACTAATAAATGTTTAAAATAATTCTGAAACAACTCTTTTCACATTAAGATACAATATCATGTAAGTGATTAGACACCTCTGTAGCAAAGAAATATACCCCATGCTTCGCCTTATTTTCGTCTTAGAGGGATGTGGAGAGATATGAAGGAGGGAACCTTAAAGGTTTCTCCCCTTATCCTCCCTAAACACTCAATTATGCTCATAAATTGTAGGCATGGGTTACCTAAAGCTTTGGCCTGAAGCATAAAAAGCTTGGGTTTCCCCTTGTGAGGCGCTATAAGGGGGGGGGGGGGTTGGCTTTTGTGAGCTGGGGTGTGCTTTTCTTAAACCAGGTATATACCAGTATACCACATGTTAATTTGTCTCCTTGGTGCTCATGTTATGTCATCTGCTTCTAAAATAGAACTTTGTTTGCGTTGAGGTAACTCTAATCTAGTTTTGTTGCATACATACTCTCGAACTTTGTGTGTGTGTGTGTGTGTTTGTTGTGGGGGGGGGGGGGGGCAGCTAAATATTTCATGTACAGGAGGACATGTACAAAATTAACAGCGCGATATTGGGGTTTCAGCTTGCCCATTGTTGCAGGACTGAATCTTTGTTCTATGTTCTAGAATTTGCATTGAGATTGATTCCTTTGTTTTTTTGGTCTTCTGCAGTGTGTGGCATCTCATTCTGAAACTCGGATGTTATTCTTGAATGGTAATTTCCCTCTACAGATTAGCAGAAGTCTATTTCATATGGTTTTAGTTGTCAGTTGGCACTGCATAGTGTAAGTGAGGCTGAGATTTTATCTTTCAAAATTAAAACGTTGTTCAGTACTTCTAGCTGATCATGCCTCTCATTCAAATAACTTAATCTCAATAAGGAGGTCTAGTAGACCTTGTTTAGCTAATCTTGTCATTCTATCTTGTCAACATCAAAAAGCATAGCATGCCGTTTTACAGATAGAATAGAATCATAATCCAAATTAGTCAAAAAAAGGAATGAATTATTATTTTATTTATTTATTTATTACAATAGGTATAATAGTTATAATCCAAATTAAGAACTAGCTAATCCTTTTTAATTGTAAAATGGCTTGCCAAACTCAGAGAACAAAACCTAATTTTGTTAAGGCAATTGAGGTGTGAATGAGCCAAGTTCTGGCCGGCCTGGGTCTCGCTCAGCTGGTTGATTTGTATTATTCTTGGGCTTGATGTCACAAACCACATTGGACCCGCATCGGGGTGATGCTCGGGCTAGAAACCAAAATGATTGGCGCAGGCTCACTTTCTTTTTCAATTTGTTTTTGCTTAATACGCTTCATAGCAATCGTAAAATATGAAATAAATGTACTCAATAGCCAATGTTCAAGCACTCAGATTCAAATTTCACAACCTGAACTTAACAGCAACCCAAATTAAACACCATTAGCAAATCTAGAACTAGAAAAGACAAAGCAAACATCCAAAAAAGAGACCTATTTAAGGTGTCAAAGTGGTTTTCAAACCAATGTGAGCTGCAGGTGGCAGATCTGATTTTGGTATTGCATTTTTGAACCACAACTGGGAGAGTAGGTGCCAAAATGTGTCAGATCTCCATCGAAAAAGAACCCACATCAGCAATCACGAGTAGTTTGATGGAGGAAAGCGCTTGAGTGGGATATGTGGCAGATTGAGTAGGGGTGGCAAAAATTCGGGTCTGGGTCTTATCGGGTTCGGTCAATTCAAGTATTTGGTCAAAAACCCTAAACCCGGACCTTGACCGAATTTTAATTCAGACAAAATAACCAGACCCGAACCCGAATGACCGAATTTGACCTAATGACCGAATCAAGTTTTTTGTCAAAACTAAAAATTAACTAACTATTAGATTTTTTTGATCAAATTTGACCAGTTAACCGATTTTGACCTAATACAAAATTTGAGCCTCTTTATGTGAGTCATTAACAATTTCCTTATAATCGGGTTCGGTCAACCCGAACGACCGAAACCGAATCTAAATTTAAACAAAATTTTTTCCAACCTGAGCCCGAATTAAATTTGGTCTTGACCGAATAAACCATGTCCGAAACCCGATTTTTTATGGTCGGTCAAATTTTTGCCACCCCTAAGATTGAGCACCCACAGCAGCAGCAACGCACAGTACTTCGATGGAGGCAAGAACGCAGAGTTGGGGTCGAGAATTGGCAACAGTGGAAAGGAGGCCTGATGCAGTGAGGAGCAAAATGAGAGAGATGACTTAGTATCTGTATTTTAAACTGAAAATGAGAAGAATGACGATGGGGTGGCTGAGAGAATGGGACTAACTTCATTCAATTAGGGTTTTTTCTTTGCTAAATTACATATATGTCCCTTAAATAATTTCAAATGTAGCTTATTGAACTTTAAGGCATTTATGTGATTTCAGTGAATGTGGGTATTAGCGTATTAGTCTAAGTTTTAAAATGCAAGAGTGAAATCAAGAAATTACAAGGGAAAGTTGCATTTAAAATAAATATTCTATGAGGGAACGTCTATGTGGGAAAGTTTCAGTAACAATTAGAAGGGAAATTAAGACTTAAATAAATTTGTCTATAAGTTGGGTACTGTCGCATTAAATTATTAGTTAATAACTTCTAGCAGTTGAGATATCGTAGAGGATGACAGCCATAAAGGCAATAATAGAAACTAGGGGGTTAGTGAACCCTATGAATGTTGAGAGTTTCACGGAGGAACTTATTTCTACCGTTCAATCAAAGCTTGGTATGTTCTAATGGTAAGAGCATACTCCTAATGCCACTACATAGCACCACTTGGAATCCTACAATGTAAGGATGGAAGTCCACATAACTAGATTTTTCTAAAGCTATGTGCTTGCTTTTTCTTATACTACATGCTTGCTTGCCATTCTTCAAGCCAATTAGGGAAATATTTTACAACTAATGCATGATGAAGAACACATAATTTAGGAACAATAGTGGGATCCTTTCCACTTTTACAGCACATAATAAGTGTTGTGCGTTATGCCTTTCTCTTTGCTGCCTTTCCTATATTTCTAGAAACGCGACAACCTTTCCTATATTTCTCCCTCCTGTGGGGCTTGTTACTCTTAGGAGCAACAAACAGAAAGACCGAGCGCCCTTAAGAGCCCTACTTCCATCCCAAGACGATAGGAAATCTCTCTGAAAGTTAAGTGTGAGCCATGAGAGGGAGAGCTCGACTCATATTCACAGCTTGTTCTTATCATAGATCCCTTTTCCAATTTTTGTTAAGATCACAAAGTGAGTCACCCATAATTATCACAACTTCTGCTATGGCGCGATTAGAGTATAGGTAGATTACTCCACCCATTTCAAAAGTAAAGTGCAAAGCCTTGTCAGGGTATGTGTGACTCACTTTAAGCTTGTGCCATATGCACTAGCAATAGGACAATGCCAAAAATGAGAGATCATCATGCATTGAGAATGCTCAAATGGGAGATCATCATGCATTGAGAATGCTCAAATGGGAGATCATCATGCATTAAACAATCATCACCATGGGAAAGAATGACATTTTTCCTTTGCCCATTCCTAACTTTTGTCTTGCTAGTATTGTAACTTTCATCTGCCACGTGTTGTAATTGGTGCCATCTTGCCTATAAATGATGGTTAGGTCCTATGTTACTCGGATTCGGGTGCGCATGTCCTTATCGGACACGGATACGGGTGTCGGACTCGGCTATTTTAAAGAAATTTTATACATTTTCATTGTAATTTGAAGTGTCGAGTGTCGTATCCTTGTCTGGGTATCAAGGGTCGGACACGGGTACGGCAGGGAAAATGAAGAGTCGGAGTAACATAGGTTAGGTCACTAACAGACCTAGTTGGGATATCTACACATATAGAAGATGAACACTGGCCATATTTAAATAATTAAACTATCCCCCCCCCCCCCCCCCCCCACAATTCATTCATAAGCTCAAAAAAGTCACTAAACTCATAAATCTTAACCATTATGTATGATATGCTTAGATCATTCGATCGATGAGCCAGGAGATGTGAGGCACGCATGCATCTCTCGTGCTTCTCTAAGGCGTCATTTCTCCGTGCTTTCTTACGCTATGCACGTATTGCAATGTTGGCAAGGTCATAGAGGAGGAGGGAGAGTAAGATTGTGACAAATTGTCCATCTAAGTTGGCGTGCGAGTGCATGCTAAACACCAAGCCTAGACGGTTTCTATGGGTTAATTTATGTCCTCTTGGCCTTTCTAATTGTACCCCTTCTCTTTCTTAGATATCTTTAGGGAAGTTTAGAAGTGTGAGGATGGGATTGTAGTTGCCCATGCCGTGGTCAATCAGAGCCACGAGGAGGAGGCCGCTTTCGACGCGACAAGCAATTGTGGGTGGTTTTAGTTGAACTCGGACCGAGGGAAAACGGGGTCTACTTGGGAAACGGGCAAGTGTATGCGTATGAAATAGATACTAATCATGTTTATACAAACTTATTGCCATGGCTACAAATGCTAATCATGTTCATACGAACTTATTGCCATGGCTACAAATTGGTTACACAGTCAATTTAATTAGCATGCTTGCATATTTATTAATCATTGGTTACATGAATTTAGACATATTGCATTGTGATTTATGTGAACTAAACCAACTAAACAGAGTGCATAGCCAGTAATCATGTTATGTATGAACCAACTGCATGTATGAATCGATTAGGGCAAGTACTAGCAGAGGCTTATCATATATAGGATAATCAAGGATTAAGGAATGTACCTTGATGCGCGAGTGGGGAAGACCAAAATGGACTAGTAAGGGCAAGGCCACTGTTTTCAGACAGTTGCTAGTTACTGGTGTCCTAGATTATGTGACTATGTCAGACTCGAAACTTGCAGTCTGATGATGGAATGAGAGAGAGCTAGTAAGGCAGTGAGCAATTTCAGTGTGGTCCACTAAGACACTGCGCTTCTGTGATTTGCAGGAACATTTAGAACTCGCAATTATGAAATGACCCATGCTGTAGAAACCAGCCTTTTGTACTGTTGTACTATCCAATTTATTTCCACCTGCCCACATCTGACTACCAGAAGCAAATGATAGTTTCATCTTTTGCCAGACGTCCCTTTGACTAGTTGCTCATTTATTTTTGATGGCAAGAGTTAGATGGTTTTTATCCTACATCCTTTCCCCATAATAAAATGTTATGCTTTATTGTTTCCTTAATCCATCTGTCAATATTTTGGACCTGCTTCAGGCGAATGAGAACTAATATCATTGAGTATCATTTTTTTGTTGCAATTATGGCATTATGATACCCCTGCTGCCTTCATGGTTGGATGTCATATTTCATTATCAAGTTACCAAATTCTAGTCTAGCTCTATGTATTTCAAAGTATATGTAAATTGCATAATAATAAAAAATTCCAACTCATGAGGTGATTTTATTCGGTTGGTATATTCCTTGGCAGCGCACATCCCATTGTATTTGTATCCTTTCCTCAATACGACAAGCAAATCCAGGCCTTTCGAGTATTTAAGGCTCACTAGCTTGGGTGTCATTGGGGCACTAGTAAAGGTATGTGTACTGCTCAATGCTGAGCTTTCTCCTTTTGTGATTTTATTGAAATCTTTTCCTTTGCTGATTTTGTTTGTTTATGCCTTCCGGGTTTTACTACATATTTGTTTCTTTGTTCAAACATAACTTCTGGTTTGAAATTGTCACTCAACTGTTGCTTAGGTTGATGATACAGAAGTCATCAGCTTCCTTCTTTCAACGGAGATAATTCCACTGTGCCTTCGCACCATGGAGATGGGCAGCGAGTTGTCAAAAACAGTAAGTCTTCTCTGTTAAACATTTTTTTTAAAATGTTGACAACATTTTAAAATCCCCTGCTTCCCTTTGCATTCTCTTTCTTGATGCATTCTCCCTGGAAGCACCTTCTGCTCAACATGCTCCCCCCCCCCCCCCCCCAAACACCAAAAAAAAAAGTCTCAGTCGTTTGCTGTACTTACTGGACTTTACTTTCTTAAGTCTAGCCTTCACGAGAAGGAAATCAAGTTGCCTTTCTAGTTTCTATCATCTTACCATACAAGGATGCAGTAATGTGATGGGGGCGTCGCATGTGCTTTTGTTACTTTGACATTTGATCCTGGTGGCAGCACTCACTCTGGATTGGCGTCTTGTGTGCTATGTGGTGGTTTTGTTGGGGATTAATTTGTGTTTTTCTGGCGACAGGTAGCTACGTTCATTGTCCAAAAGATTCTTCTGGATGATGTGGGCTTGGATTACATATGCACCACGGCAGAGCGTTTTTTTGCTGTTGGAAGAGTCCTTGCTAATATGGTTGCTGCATTAGCTGAGCAGCCATCTTCTCGGCTGCTCAAACACATTATTAGATGTTATCTTAGGCTTTCAGATAATCCAAGGTTGGTTACAGTGGTGCTTTCTTGCCTTGATTATTATAACGGGTTGCAATCTATGTTTGCACTTATTTTTGGCTTTGCCTGCTATGTTGCCTGCAGAGCTTGTGATGCACTCAGAAGCTGTCTGCCAGATATGTTGAGGGATGCCACTTTCGCTAGTTGCCTTCGAGTAAGTTCCCCGAGTTCTTCTGATGGTTGATGAGGTCTGTTGCTCGGTTTAAGTATTAGACATCTTTGCCATGAGCCCAATGTTTTGTCAATAGAAATGTAGCTTTGCTTTCCATTTATCAATCGGATTATTTTGTCTGAGCACGGTCCGGATCTATTTTAATCCTCAAAATTCATTCTCATCCTAGCTAATATTGATGATTACAGGAAGACCCAACTGTAAAGAGGTGGCTTGCACAGTTGCTTCACAATGTTGGAGGGTCCCGAGTTCCGCTTCCTGCTGGAGTTGGATTTGAGCATATGCTGGTCAACTAGATCAGATTGAGGGGGCCAATTAATCTATAAATAGGATACTTTTATAGTTTGATTTTCTGTAAATAATTATGGACCATGAATGCATTCCAGAGACACAAAATCACATGGACGATGGAAAGCCACTCATAGAACTCATATACAACAAAAATTAATTTTAGGGTTTTTGGGTTTTTGTAAATAATGAGAACAAGAACAAGAAATTGAAGGATATTAACAATTCCAAGGAGTAAATACTCACCAAATTGAAATAGAATGTTTAACAACTTGTACAAGGATCACTCTACAAGCAAAGTATCTTGAATCACCGAGGAAATATCATAAAGATTGGAGGAACCAGCTCACACTCACAAGAGAAATCAACAAGCTTTCCACCCAAAGGATTGCTTCTCATTGATTTAGGGTTTCAAAACCCAATCAATTACAAGCTCTCAAATTGAGAAGATTTTTGTGTTTATAAACCACAAAGCTTCAAAAACCATTTCTAATAGATGAGGGTTACACGTATATAATGGAAATAGGAAAAATTACGGATTACACGTATATAATGGAAATAGGAAAAATTACAAAGGAAAAGGAAGAAGAATTGCGTCAGGGTTGCAAAAAAATGAAAAGGCGCAGCCAGCGCCTAGAATGGCTCGACCAGTGCCTCAAGCAGGCGCTTGGGACAGAGGGGAAAAGAATGAGACGCGACCGATGCCAAATGAGGTGCGACCAGCGCCAGCCCAAGTCTCCAACAGTAGTGGGACAAAGATAAATGGGAGGTGTGACAAGTGCCAACTGAGGCGCAACCAACACTAGTCTAAGCGCGGCCAGCGGCCCCTCTTGGGTCCTCTTTCCTTTCCTAGTCACTTCCCGTTTTTTCTTCTTCGCACGGTCTTCCATCCTGACCCTGGGTGAGGCTAGTAACCACTGTGCCCTTGGATGTCAAAATGACCAAAAACATCCTAGGGTTGATCTTCATTGACGGTGAAAGGAACAAAATGCCCCTCAGTTGTTTTTAGCTTCGTTTGGTGCCAAAAAGAGAGCCGAGTGCGGTGTTGCTACGTTATTCATGCCGGAGATCCCAAAGCACCTTAGAAGGCTTGAGAAAGGTCTCGTAGAAGATCCAACATCATCTCATGGCCCGAGGTCTTCTTAGAATTGAACTCGCTCCCCTTGATAGATTCAGGAAAAAGAAAAGAGGCTTGATGCAAGACGAGACCATAGACGAACCCAAAAGTGAACCAATCCCACAGGTTCATACTCCCCTTCTTGAAAAAGAGTAGTCCCCAATTCTTGAGGGTTCAAAATTATTGGCATCCCCATGTAGACCCAAAACTACGTGCTCCATTAGCCGGAGTAAAGTGACGCTAATGGAGCACGTCTTTCAGAAGGGTGTACATGCAAGATTGAGACCTAGTTATCTAACACCTCCCCAAGATCATCCTACAGACATTAAGGAGAAGAAGGCATTTTAGTACAAGCCTTAGCACGTGTTTAAGTCACTATCACAAAATCAAGGCATTCCCTAGTATCACCACGCCACTCCAAGAAATGTAAACAACTTAAATCGAAGTAAATTACACATAGTTTAAGACAAAGATGTGAAGAACCCTAAAAGACGACTAGAGCTAGGATATCAATCAACTTTTGCTTGATTTTCATAAAAATTCATGCATGATTATATTTTTCCAATAATTTTGTCATAAATTAGAAGAGTTTTAGGAACTTTTCCGAGTGAAATCATATCAAAAGGATAAGAAAAGAATCTATAATGCTATTTTGTTTAAAGAACTTCAAACCTGAAATTCTGGGCATGAACAGTGTTGACATCAGTCCACTTTTGCTTGATTTCGTAAAAATGTATGCATGATTATATTTTTCTAACAATTTTTTCATAAACTAGAAGAATGTTAGGAACTTTTCCAACAAGATTTAGATCAAAAGGATAAGAAATGAATTTATAATGCTATTTTGTTTAAAGGACTTTAAACTTGAAATTCTGGTCATGAACAGTGTTGATATTAGTCCACTTTTGCTTGATTTCGTAAAAATACATGCATGATTATATTTGTTCAACAACTTGCTAAACTCACAAAGGAAAAACAAACATAAGAATGCAAAAACTAAACCAAAGGAAAATAAGGAAGGAATAAAAAGAAAGAAAAAGTACGAAGTAAAGTGAAAATAATAAAATAAAAACATCGAATATACACAGTATATACAACCCCCCCCCCCCCTCCCCTCCTCAAGCTTAAACGGAGCATTGTACTCAATGCAAAGAACATAGGTAAGAGGGGAAGGTTAGGGAAGAGGGTCACTCAACATCACCTGGTGGAGATGGGGCGGAAGGGTCTTGGAGAGGAAGGGGAGGGGGTGAAGAAGAAGAAGAAAAGAAGGAGGAAAGAAGGAGGGAGAAGAAGGCGGTGGTCGCAGGTAGGAGGAGAAAGCGTAGGTGGCGTGAGAAAGGGAGATGGGAGTCACGTCTTTGGTGAGTGAACTAGGGATTTTGAATTTTTTGTCAAGGAAGACAGACAATCAGGAATAAAAGTCAGAAATATGAGGGGTGCGGTCAGGGGATGCAGGTCCCGATTTTGGGTTTAGCTGGGTTCTTGTCTTTCTGTGTGAAGCGCGGCCAGCGTCGGTGAGGCGAGACCAGCGCTTTCTTACCTGGGCCTAGTTTTGTTGGGACGCCTCCTGCGTTTGTTTCTTTTTACTCTCTTCCCTTTTCATTTTTTTCTTTCCTTCTTTCCTTGTTTCCTTTCCTCTTTTCCTAAAATTAAATCACCCTAAACACAAAAAGGAAGAAAAATTTGATAACTCTAATTATCAAAGAAACAATTAAAAATCGAAAATAAGACTTAGAAAATTCAAAGAGAAACTAAGAACTCTGAAAACTAAAATAAATTCAGTTAAAAGGTAAAGCTCGGGGTCTTTGTTCCAAATGATGTCAACGCCCTTAGTAGCTTGTCAAACTCTTCTTCATACGGTCTGCAAGCTAGCAAATAAGACAACAACTGAAAACTTATAAAATAAAATGTTAGTATTGCTCTCCTTAACCTATTAAATTCACTAGAAAAATCAAAAGAATCGAAATATTTGGTCCATAAGTGTAGACGCTTAATTTTGTCATTGAATGTAGCTTTGTAATTATGTAACTTATTTTGATCATTTTTATCTTTATTTTTAGTTTAGGATTAAATGCCAATGATTTTTGAAATGCACACATTCTTCACATGTTAAAATCCCCAAAATCAAATTAAACCAAATCAAATCCCTCTTTATCTTATTTCATTCTTCCTCCATTCTCCAAATCAAATAAAATCATCCTTTATTTTATTTTATCCTCTCAATATTCTTTCATCCACCACCATAAATAAACCTACCTCCACCCCTATAAATATACCCTCATTTCCGCTCTTTTTCCACACCTCAAAATCATCGTAGGAGTATTGATACTAGGTGATTTTCCTCCTCCTCCTTCTTCATCATCATCATCATCATCTCATCATCTTGCATTCATAATCTTGACATTAATTTGAGGTTAGCATCCTTCGTTTTTTTTAAAAAAAATTTTACCTTCACTTTATTATGATGTAAAATTTGACTTAAATAAATATTGGTGCTCTAATCAAATAGACTAAGGTGTTTGGCCTAATTTCTTAAAAACTGTTTTTGCTTCTTAAAAGTCGTTTTTATAAAAGCTATTTTTGAAAAATTATTTAAGTGTTTGGCCTAACTTATGACATAAGTGTTTTAGATAAAGTGGATTGTTTGGCCTAACTCATGATAGAAGTATTTTTACTTTCTTTGGCCTTTCAAAGCTTTCACGTGTTGATTTATATTTTTCTTTTTTGTTATCTTTAACAAATTATCCTATTTAAATTTAGATTTAAATTATTTTTTATAGTTAATTAAATAATTGTAAATATAAATATTTTCATAATTATAATTATACCTATAGTTCTAATTATATATTGTATCACTTAACTATACAATTAAAAATATTTATTCGAATTAGATAATTAAAAATATTTTAAATTGCAAATAATATAAAAGTGCCCAATGCCTCATCAATAATATAGCAAATGAGAAAAGCTAAATGGAAACTATCATTCTGATATCTCACAGATTTGGCACTCTTTAATTTTTAGGAAGCAGAAGCAAGATTTTTGTGCTTCTAATTCTGGAGCTATTTTTTAGAAAAACTGTTTTTGGAAAACATTTTTTAGCTTCCAAAAAAAATGGTGTTTGGCCTAATTTGTATTTATTACCTTTAAAAACACTTCCAAAAACCAGGTATAAAACCCCGAAAAATTCAAGTGCGTTGACCGTTATGCCGTTAGTAATTTTAGTTGACTCCGTTAATTATTCAGAATTCGTTTGTGATTATTTATGATGATACTTGAGCTCATAGGACCGTTGGAGCTAACAAGGGTGTATTGGTAATATCATGTGTTGTAATTATTATTATTAGTATTATTCTTGTTATTATTATGATTATTATTATATGTTTTATTATTATTATTATTATTATTATTATTATTATTATTATTATTATTATTATTATTATTATTAGTGTTATTATAGTTATTATTATTATTAGTATGATAGTATTAGGTGAGCACTACCGTGATATATTAGTATTTGTAATTTATAACCATTAGTATTATATGTTTTATTATTTTACTATTAGTTATTATTATTATTATTATTATTACTATTATTATTATTATTTTGGTTAGTGTGGTATTATTTAGTATTAGGCGTAATAGTTAGTACTAGAATCTTATTAGTATTAGAGTTGGTTGGGCCTAAATCTTGTTTAGTTAGAAGAATTGGGAGTGAATTTGGGTGAGATTAGAGTTAGATTAGTAGAGAATTAGGGTTAAGTAAGTCTTGTAAAACCTAGATAACAAAACCCTACGTACTCCCTCCCTAGGTCCTTCTTTCTCTATCTTCCTCCTCCCTCTCTGTGGTAGTCACTGCCCAGCCACCGCGCCGCCACCGTCCTGCCGATAACCACCGTCGCCGCCTCTGCACCACCGCCACAACCGCCAGCCAGAAACCCTAATTCTTGTTTTCTTGGTTGGTTACTTGTTGTACTATTATTATCTTTCCATAATATTTTTCCTTGTAATCTAATTTGTTATGTGTAAATTTTATGTTATAATTTGGTGTATTGGGTCTGTAATAATTGTAGTTTAAGTTATTAATGTTCGATTATATGTGATGTACTTTGTTTTTCTTGTAAATCATGTCTAGGATTTTAGATAATACTATTATTGTATGCCCAGCCACCGCGCCGCCAAATCTGCCGCAGTAACCACTGTAGCTTGTACCACCACATACCAAAACCGAAACCCTAATTCTTGTTTTCTTGGTTGGTTACTTGTTGTATTATTATTATCTTTCCATAATATTTTTCCTTGTAATCTAATTTGTTATGTGTAAATTTTATGTTATAATTTGGTGTATTGGGTCTGTAATAATTGTAGTTTAAGTTATTAATGTTCGATTATATGTGATGTACTTTGTTTTTCTTGTAAATCATGTCTAGGATTTTAGATAATACTATTATTGTATGCATAAATTAAAGTGAGTAATTTTCAAGATTTGTTCTTGTTCGTTAGGTTAAATATTCATATGTTTTCTTTGATTCTCTTAGGTGTTTAATATTATGTTTAATCATGCTAAGTAAGTTTAGATTGATTAAATTATTAAAATACGATTCTTGCTTATTAGTTCATGATTCTTGATTAAATCTTGGAAAAAGAATTAGTTGTTGTGATCCTTGATTAGTAGTTTAAGTGTTTATATGTTCTTTATATTTCATTCACATGTCCTCTTGTTCATCCTTGGGTCTTGATTAAGAAATTTCATGTTTTATAGTCATCCATGTTGTTATTATAGGATCTTAGAAGAATATGTTGTAGAACTTATGTTTAGGGTAATGTTATTATTATTTCATGCATGTTTTAGGGTTAGAGAAAGTATTAAAATTGTTTTCATGTTTTACATTTTAGTTTTGATGGTAGGAAATTGATGTTTAGATCTTGGTTGGAGTAGATTAAATACCCTTACCCTTAGTCACTGTTTTAAGCCCAAATTAGAACCCCGGGATCAACCGAAATTATTGACTATATGGGAACCGGGAACGGGACAGTTTTGATAGGGTGTAAAGAATGAGTTACCACGATAAGTATAGTTGACGTTTGATCGAACCCTTTGAACTGGAGGTTCCCTTAGATGTTAGCTTTCATAGGAATTTTGCGGATCGGACTTTGAAGTTGTGTAGGTTGAGTTATACCCTGAATACCAGACCTAGGTCAGATCTGGACAGTTTGGTTTAATGATCGTTTTTTGGGACCATAGGAGGTGTTTAGGTCTCAAGTTCAACATAAAAGTTTTAGTAGATATCCCGTGGTTTCCAAAAAGTCCAAAACCAGACCCATAGGATGTGGGGAAGTCAAGTTTTGACCCTTTTTATGTGGATGTTGTAATCTGTTTTGTTGACGCTTTTTATTAATAAAAATGTTGTTGTGTGAAAGTGATGTTTTGAGCTGGTATGTGATTACTTGGAATGTGTTAGATGATTTAGAGTGTAAATTCATGATTGATGGGAACCTATAGTGCTCCTAGGGGAGGGTTAGGTAGAAGGTAGTTAATACTAACTTCGAAGGGCGCGTTTTGATTAGAATAATTACTCTTATTTTAGGCCCGAGCTAATTCGTGTGGTTAGTGAGCTCAAGTGTGTTCGTCTTAGCTATGAAGTGAAGTTAACCAGGTAATGTCTATGCTCTAATCCCCACTGGGATGCTCTTTAAATGTGTTTTAATGTTTTTAATTTGTTTTGAGAATTGCATCCCGAAAGGGGACTTTGTATGGAAAATGTGACCATCTATTTTGGATAACTGTTTGTAATTGTTGTACTTTGTTTTTTGAGTTGAGAAATTGGATGGTCTTTTATTAGTGGTTTTATTATTGGTTTTGATAAACCTAGGTTGGGTTTGACTTGAGAGTTGTGAGCTGAGTTTGAATAATATACTAATAACTCAAGTGAAACATTAAGCGGGTTTATTCTATTGATGCATTTGGTAGGCGAATACTTTGATGCCTTTGGTAGGCGGTTATTAATGCCTTTGGTAGGCGATTTTTATTTATGCCTTTGGTAGGCGATTATTGATGCCTTTGGTAGGTGATTGTTTATGCCTTTGGTAGGAGATTATTGATGCCTTTGGTAGGCGATTATTATTTATGCCTTTGGTAGGCGATTATTGATGCCTTTGTTAGGCGATTATTATTTATGCCTTTGGTAGGCGATTATTATCTTTGATGCCTTTGGTAGGCGAATGTTCTTGATGCCTTTAGTAGGTGATGTTACCTTATGGGATTTGATATCCCGCCCGCATAATAAAATGAATTGGTTGGGTTGAGGAAAACAGTTAAGGGGTTAAAGGTTTGTGAAAGGTTTTGACTTGTTCCCTCTCCTTCAAATGAATTGAAATGAACTTAACTTGTTTTTAACGTTAGGGGTAGACATTATTGAGACTTCCCCCTCATTTTTGAAATGTTTTGTTTTTCAGGTGAAGATCTATATGCTGGGGACGGGAATTAGAAGTGAGGACGTCATCGTTAATTACGTTGTTTTTCTTTTATGAGAAACTTGAAGTTAGTTTTGAGGTTTATTTTCTAAGTATGAGTTTGTTAGTTTGTTTTACCATTATCAGACAGTTGTAGTTTCCTTCTCGCCTTGTATTCCTTCGGGGATACGGCAGTGACGCCCAATAAGAGTTTGAATCTTCCGCTAAATTTTGTCTGTTAACGTTAGTTTGACTTTGACTTTTCTATAATTGAATTTCCGGGGCGTTACACCAGGCCAAACACATGCTAAATGTTACCTTGTAATATTTACGCTTATGTTCCTTTATTTCATTTTATTATTTGTATTTATTTGTTTACTTTATTTTACATTTAATCATTTCATTTGTATGCGCTAAATAACATTGATTAATCTAACTAATTCTCCTCTTCTACTCTTTTTCTTTAAATTAACCGATTTAGTAGAGCTTGTTCTTTGAACGTGCGAATTCGAGAGTTTTTACTTTCGAATTCGTAACCTTACCACCGGATCCGAATATCATGGTTCGTGGTTTATGGAGTTTAAATTCGCGTTTATTAATTCTCATTAAAAATTAATTGGCGACTCTTTTGATTTTTATTGTTTTGATTCACTTGAACATCACAATAAAATGCATTTAAATCTTCTAATGATTAAGACACCTTATTCGACTCGTCATACACCGCATGAGACACCATGAAGTTTTTTCACGGGTCCTACAACAAGATCAAAGATTTTACTAGGAGGGTGCTCTAGGTATTTGTGATATGGATCAAGGGAGGGATCGTAACCTCTTAATTTACCTAAGGACAACTCATCGATAATATTGTCAGTTTTATCAATTAAAACACAAGAATTAGCCTCATATCCTATATTAACTTCATCATCAAAGGTCTTTTGATAAGGTATGGGTTCCTCAAGGGTTTTTGGTGAAACTGAAGGTGATGAAAAAGGAATAAAAGCGTGAAATACGTTATTGGGATCAAAGAGTAAGATGTTATCACGATCCTTGTTTGAAAAATTTAATTCATTATCAACTTTCTCGCTCGGTTCTTTATAAATAATATCAACTGACTCACGATGAGAATCATCTTCATACCTAGCATCTAACGCATAAGTCTCACTCACCTCAAACCCCGTCGATTGAGAAAAAAGTAAGGGAGTATCATGAAAATCAGAAGCACCATCGGTAGTGTTCTCGGGTAAACTAGGATAGGAAGGATCAGCAATTGGCCAAGATTCCTCAGGAAGGTCCAAAATTCCATCTAGACTATTTCTAAAGGGACGGTGGACTCACTATCATCACATATTCCTGTTTAGGCCCATTTTTAGGCCTAAATTACGCTCCCGAGCTTGCTCTTTTCGCTCGGTTCCAAGTCCTTTTCCTTGTTTTCACTCGGTTTTTAGTTCTTTTGTAGGTTTTTCGTATTCGAAGAATAAACAAGGCAAAGGAGCGTTTTAAGGCTATTTTAGGGAGTCTCGGAGGATTTTCTAAGCCAAGCCGAGCTAAGTGTTGAAGAAAGGCGAAGCCGAGACGGGAAGATTCCCCCAAAGGAAACCTTCCAGGGCCGTCGCACCCGCTACCAGCCTTGTAGCGGGCGCGACATGGCCAACATAGTTGCTCAGATCCGTTGCCCCCGCGACGTGATCGTAATAGGCGCTACAATTTGAGGATTCTGGACCCGAAGGTCGTGACACTTGCGACGAAGGAGGTGATGGCCGCGACGCTGAACTTGGAGAAAAAAGGGAGAAGTCACCAACCTAGAATAGTCACGCCCACGACCACAGCCGTCGCGCCCACGTACCCGTGCTAAATTCAAATTGCATCCAGGTTTTCGCTCCGTTGCGCCCGCTACGCCAACCGTCGCGCCCGCGACGACCTTATTTTCTGCGCAACTGAAATGGCTAAAATGGTTGCATTTTATGTAACTTCCATGCCTTGTATATATAACTTTTGAGTCGATTTTATTAGGGAGTTTTGATTATTATTATATCTTTAGAGTTTTTGGCCTTGTTCGACAAAATTAGTGTTTTAGTTAGTGGATGGAGGTTTATGTAGCGTATAACGGTTTAAGCAGCGGATAGTAGTTTAAGTAGAGGATAGCGGATGACTGTTCAAATGAGAATTGTGTTCGGTAAATTTAGTGGTTCAATTAACAAATCAATGTGAATTGACATAAAAGGGTATCAATAATTTCCAAAGATAAAATTTTTAAAGGGTATTTTTTGACCGAAAAATATGAAACACCTTCAAATGCTAGACGTTAACTTTGTTAACGTTTCACAAAACGCTCCTTAAGACGTTAAACGCTCCTCAAAACGCTAGCTGACCGAACGCTAACATTTATGCAATTAGAGTTTTGACTTGGTTAAGACGCTAAGCACTACCCTAAACGCTACTGTCGAACACAGCCTTAGTGAGAGAAAGTGAGTGATTAGTGGGTAATTAGTGAGATTTATACCTAGATTGTTGTTTTCATTTAGTTTGTATTGAAGATTTCAAGTTCTATAAATTGAAGTATTGTGAAAGCTATCAAGTTCTTGGATCATCCTCCACTTGTTCTCATTGTTAGAGGTGTTTTCTCATCCTTGCTTCATCATTTCCTTTGTTAATTGCTTTTGACTTGATTGTTCTTGATTGCCATTTTGATTGTCTTGCTTGAGATTACCTTATTTTATGCTAGAGATCATGTCTAGGTTTGGTTTTGTTGATGTTAGTATAATTGTGATGAAGATTAGTGGTTAGGCACCCTAGTTAGGGGTGATTAGGGGTGTTAATAGGTGATTTGGGGGTAGGTTAGCAATTTAGGGAGTAATTAGGTAGAAAATCAATTCCCCACCCTACTTCTTCCTTCAAGTGTATTACATTAGGGTTGGAGAGCTCCCTATTGTACTGATCGCTTGTCAATGGAAGGTTTGGGGCGGGATAATTAGTAACTCACTCACGAAAGTGAGGATGAGATAACTAGGGAATTCTGCTGTTTTAACCCTCCGGGTCCGTGGTGGGCTTTGAGGTAGTGATTCCGGACTACCTTCGAGAGAGGGAGTTCGGTGAGTCTTTTCTAGCAGAATACCCACTTGATTTTCTCCCATTTTTACCCCCTAGCTGCAAAACCTACCACCCTTGATCCTGTTGGCATCCTCAAAGCCTTTGAAGCCCATTTTCTACCCATTGATTGAACTGTTTGTCTGCTTATTACCTTGTTATCCATAGTAAGCTACCCAACCTTTTCCATCCAAGTGGTCTTGACTCCTACCTTGACCTGGAACTTTTAGCTAAGACCCCGAGCTCTCTGAGAGAGAACGACTTTAAAACCGGTTAAATAAAACCACTGTACAATTCCATCATTAAAATAGGAAGAATTAGAACTATGGTCAATGTCATGCAACAAATCACACCCTCGCATCAAGTCAAATGTCTTAGCTTGTTTTTCTAACATTGCCTTCATTAAAAATTCAAGTTTATCATTATTAGGGCAAGTAGAATCATCGTGTTCAGAAGAGTAACATAAAGCAGAAGTAACCGAATTATGAGGTTGAATATATGAACTAGCATGAGATGCACAAGGATTAAAGTACTCGGATGCACAATTAGAAGTTTCAAAATCACATGTATCACGTGCA
This sequence comes from Portulaca oleracea, assembly GCA_029582165.1. Classification (NCBI taxonomy): domain Eukaryota; kingdom Viridiplantae; phylum Streptophyta; class Magnoliopsida; order Caryophyllales; family Portulacaceae; genus Portulaca; species Portulaca oleracea. The sequence continues at coordinate 17,019,391 of CM055890.1, forward strand.
AGTCATTCATGTAAATCCCAAGCTTCATCAATAGATTTTTCATAAAAATCGAAATATTTCGAAAGATTGTAAGTTTCTATATTCACACCTTCAATAATAATATCAAGAACTTCAAGTTTTCCTAACATGATATCACAAGGAATAGGAATAACATATAATCGCTCAAAATAACGCCAAAATAATTCTTGTTCAAATTGAGGAAAATCAAGAAAAGCCATAATTTTAGATTTTTGAAAATTTTCAATTTTTATGTGTTTTTTTTTTTTTAGGAAAGTAATGAAAACCTAGTCAACCAGAGTCTCTTCGTCTAATGGCATCTGGGGAAACAAGTCCCCAGCAACGGCGCCAAAAACTTGATACGCCACAAGTGCACGGTGTACAGTGTAGTATATCAAGGTCATTCTTTCAGGAACTTGCTTAGAATACACCCTAAACTATCTCATTACAAAGGATGCTAGGTCGTCCAAGGTGTTGATGTATTTATAGGATTCTAAATTGGAATTAGAAAAGCAATAAACTTTAAGATTTCTAACTGATGATTAAGGGAGTTTAGGAGAGTCGACTCTAGTTAATCATTCTAAGGTCTATCACAGCAATCTTTCAATCCGAGGCGAGTTACAGTGATTAAACTAAACACCTATTCTCATGGCTGTTTAATTCAATCAAAGATAAGCTCATATTATAACACAACCCTAAGCATGAACCAACTGTTTCTAACTGTGTTTTATGCCTATTCAATCTTCGTTTATCCCATTCAAAATAACAATCTTTCGACCCGATATTAAGAATCTAAACCAAGTAAGAGCTGATCAATCAATTACTATGACATACAAAACACGAACAACTGTATTAAAACCTAAAACTGCAATCACACACTATAAATCAATCAGAGAACATTGAGTTAATCCCCTAAACAATGAAACTAACTACTCATGATAATGAAAACTAGCAAAACAATAACGAAAACTAAATTACAAAGCATAATAAAAATAGAGAATAGAACCCAACATTCAAGGCGTCGAGTTCGATCTCTTTGTGTCACCCAAATCGATCTCGTTCTCCTCCTTTTCTATTCCTAATCTACTAGACGCCTTCCCGAAGGGAGGAAATATAAGGAAAACCTAATACTAAAGCATGAATGAAAATTGAGTTCTGAACAAATGAATGCCCCAAAGTATGCGACACCTCTTTCTTTTTATAAGCAGAAGAAGACACGGCTGGCGCCCCAATAGGCGCAGCCAGCGTTTGAGGTCTTCTCCGTGGATTTCTTGTTCTGGCGCAGGCGTGGCTGGCGTGCACATAGGTGCTTCACTGAACTTGGGCTGGGCCGTGGAATGTTGTGGGCTGGATTCTAATTCTTTCCCTTCTCTTCACCTTTTCTTTTCTTTTTCTTCATTTTCTCCATTTTTCTTAGCTTTATATGGATTTTCCTTCAATTCTGCAAAACATACCGATCTCCAAACCAAGTGAAGAAACAATGGAATTTGATATAAAAATACAAGATTATATTACATAATTGGCTAAAGTATACAATTTAATGACCTAATAAAACACTATAAAATATACACTTATCATGAACCCATTCCAAATACTCATCCAGATCAAGTGAACCCTGGAACTCCAGTAGCTCAACTTTGGCGTCGTGAAGACCATCACTAGGCGGGTGTTCACCTCCTCCCCGTTGTCGGAACATATGTATGGAATCCTCATCATCGTCACTTAACTTGAAGTTAGGAGGAGGACAGATGGGACTCGGGGAAGGTCTCTCTCTCTTCGTAGATGGCGGCCGCACCTGGAGGTGTGCGTCTATCTGAGTGAGGCTCGCAGTAATTGCATCAAGGACGTTCTCGATGCGTGAGAACCAACTCTCGTAGCCCGGGTGAGGGGCCTCTTCGAGTGGGTTTCCCATTGAAGCCCTTTGACGCCGGCAAGATTTCTCTCGGTTACCAAGGAAAATAGGTAGAGGACGGATTGTGTTTGGGAGTTTGTTTGAGGAGCTAGGTTCTTTATAGTTGACTTGTGTTTGGCTTAGGGTTTTTTTGTAGCTATGCACAAGAGAGACAGTGGATGATACCTTGTTGATGAAGAAGCAATACACACCAATACCAAGAACACCAAACTCCAATACTCAATATCAACAATAGAGCCACAACCCCACAATACTCCAATAATCACTTGTTCAATGTCAACATTTCAATCCAACAATGTAATCACACTGGGAATTGGGGGTCATCAATATGATCATACAATAGGGAATAACCATAAAAACTAAGAACAATAAAGATCAAGCAAGAGATAACCTGAGAGCTCTGATACCAGATGGAGCATGTGCGAAATGGGAATGATAGAAATCCATGCTCGATCATAATAAGGCCATTGTTGTTCTTGAAAGAGGGATGATAATAATCTTGAAAGGAATAGGAAGATAATAATAATAACCCTAAAGAATATCACACCAACAACTTAACACCAAAGGAACTTGATATATTCTTAGGTAAAGGATGATCCACTACCAAGAATTAACACCCCACCATAATTAGCTAAAGAAAAAACCACCACTAATCAATGAAGGAATGACTAAATTTCATCCCATTAGCAAAGCAATGGATAAAGAGCATGAGATTTTAGAAAGAGTTTTGAGTAGGTCTCAAAAATACCATTTCATTCATCAAAAGCTAAGTCCCTCTCTTTCCCAATTACCAATATATAAGTAATGACAAGGATAAAAACCCAAGAGATATTAACACAAAAAGGGCCATTAACCCGAGAGTTAATTACATCTCAATGCCTAATCTAACCCAGCAATAGATTGGGAAGAAAAAGGCTTAAAACATAATTACATTGATTAAAAATGAAAAGATAAAACTAACCTTAATGAAGAAAGGGAAAAAACAGAAATCAGTGGGGACTTCACGGACGTGACAAAGGTCGTCGCAGTCGCAATGTGTTGTCCTGCACGAAGGGACACCGTTCTGGATGGACCGCCGCAGGCGTGACGACCGATGTAGCAGCCATGACGATCGATGGGTGTAATTCCACTCACGTATCACCTCCATGAGTCATGGTCGCGACTAAGGAGGTCACGGTCGCGGCATCGATATGAAGGATGGACGTCTCGGTCGTGACGCAGGCGTCGTGGGCATGACGATCGCACTTGCTTTCAAACGTCACGGGCACGACCTTCCCGTTACGGGCGTGACGTACCTTAGCCCCCATCTTCTTCACAAAAGAGAGCAAGGTCGTCGCGGTCGTGACATAACTGTCACGAGCACGACGGCCAAGACTTGGCCTTAGGTCACGGTCGTGACCCTCTGAGCGAAAAGCTGAAATCCTTGGCCAAAAAAGAGGGGTGGGGAAACAGGGGTCGTGATCGCAACCAGAGTAGTCGCACCCGCGACGTCATGTTCCTCAGCCAAAGACGCCCCCTAAGGCCTATCACGGGCGTCACAAGATGAGTCACAGCCGTGACGGGCCTAATGCTCCCTTTTTCTCCTTTCCACTTCTCCTCACCTCTTCTTCGGTTTCCTTCTCCTTATTCTTGACGGTATGAAAATAAGGTCCCTTTAGAGGCTATCACGGCCCATCCATTGGATGGTTGTGATCACTCGGCTCGGCCCCGGGTCAGTGTAGAATTAGAGTGAATCAGTTGGTCGAGAAGCAACTCGTGTGGCCCATGTAACAAGGTCCTAGAAAGGAACCCGGGATGCTTGAGATATCTTGCTTAATTGAAGATGTTGATGCACTTTCAGAGGACAGTCCAACACCAAAATATTTAGCTATGTTCAACAATATCTATGTCAAAGGCAAATATGTAGTTATTATCAAACTATGTATAACTTCAAATATTGAAGAAGTGGGTGTTTCCAATAAAATTCCAGAGCTTTCAAAAATGAACTCCATTGGAAAGGTATTTTGTCTCCAATTTTCATACCTTCATTTTCATCTTTGTTAGTACAGTCCAGCAAAATCTCTATACGACCATGAGTTTAGGCTTGTAACAATGTTCTTTAATGATGTCGTTGGTGTATGTATGTTTGTGTGTGTGCTTTTTTTTTTTTTTTTTTGGTAGCTTCCAATGTTTTGAGTATCAAATAAGCTTGGATCAGGGCACACAGGAGCAACTTCGTCTACGAATATGTTAGTATTTTCTATCTCTTCTTATAAGTCTTGTGTACATGGTCATAATCTTTATCTCAAAAGACTTTTACCGTGATTTTCACCAACAATAAGAAGCCCTAGTGCACAGTAGTCGATGCAACTGGCTACTTGGGGCCACCATGGTATCACCATTATACTTGTACGTCCATTTCCATCAAAAAAGACGTCATAGGAACTCCCACATATAATTTCCAATGATGTTCCCTAACTAAACAATTGTCACAAAATAGCCATATATTACCACAATCGGCTCTCATTTGGCTCTCAAGAATAATTGCATGCATTGAAACTTTCATAGTGGTATTGGTGTCTAATGATTCTCATGATATTCAAGTCTAATCAACCTAGAGAAACTATATAGAAGCAAGTTTCAATATTATTTTCCCATCGGAGATTGAAGGGTATGATTGTATGAGGATCCTAAATGATGAGAAACACTTGGAAAGCAAGAGTTGTCAAGTGGTGTTATACAAGACCGTGGTGGTGGGTTCAAGCAAGAATCGTGCAATAGCATCTGGCAAGGGGAGTAGCATCTGACAAGGAGATTACAAGTTAACTGATTTAAGGGAGGTTTAGAATCAGAGATTTGTCAATCAACCAATTATTATAATAGCATTAAATAATTGTTAGTAATAGTTCTCTTTTTTTTTTATAAGTAGCGGCCAAAAAAGCCCTTATATTAAAGCACAGAAGCAGTGCCAGAAATAACTCAACAGAGCAAACAACTCTAGAACATTACCAAACAGCTACAAGAAGCCAAAGTAATGAATTAAAACAGAAAAATTGGTGCCATAGACAACAACCCAAGACAGACAGTAACCAGAAACTCACAACCAAACCAAAGCCAATCAGAGCCCACTAATGATACCAGCAGTAGATGAACCAACTATCCAGAAAACAATACCAAATCCATCCTTGCTAATGTCCTCAACTTCTAATCACCAATTCCAGATTCAGCCCAAGGAGATTGCAAGTTACTGTCACACCCTTTGTATGAATTCAGCAGTAGATGATCCAACTATCAAAATACAATGCACACATCAGAACAGCAGCTACTGCACAATGTTACTCACCCGATGCAAAATTACAACCCAAAAGAACTGCCCCCAACTCCAAACATCACTTAAGCAGACTCAAAAGGAAATTGACATCAGTAGAGCACTCAGTAGCTGAAAAAGCTCCTTGCTAGGCCAAAGAACAATTTCATTGAGGATCTTGATCATACTCAAAGACTGCACTTACTGCAGATACTTTGACATAGCTTTGTGATATAAACCTTTCAAAAGCTGAATTATTATATCTGAACCAGTAATAAGACCTAAATTGACTGATCCCTTGATAGATCACCTTGAATAGGTATTTCATACAACCCATACATCATTGATAGATCACCTTGAATTGTACTTACACTACATAAAGATTCTGCACTTTGAGGGCTCACTAGAATTTAGCAGCATGCCAAGCAAGAAACCCAACTAGAATCCAACTCCAAGAGTTGCTTTACACCAAATAAGAATAAACAGCCAGCCATCCCCAAAGACAACAAATGCAACATCTCCTAACGAGGAACCTAGCTGAACTCTTAATTTTCCTTTCATTCAGCATAAGATTGGAGGCAGATAATAGCATATAATGCAGACTGTATTCAAATGAAATACCTCAAATTTACTTCACCTTCACTCCAGACCCAAATCCTACCCAAAAATGCACCAGGACCCCCATTCAGAAATTGCCATTTTCAGAGTTTGCCTATATCAAAGAAGAGCCTCATATTCAGAAGGAAATTGAGGCAGACGACACTGTGGCAGTCTTTTTTCTCCTATCACATTCTTTTTCCTTCTTTCTTCTTCTTGGAGAGAACTTGTTTTCAAGGTATTTTCTGGCATTGGTATTTTTTTTTTTTTTTTTTGCTCTCATAAACCCACTGACTTCACCAAACCTGATTGTTTGCTCAGCAATATAGGCTCTTGCATTCAAAATCGAAACACAATCAGAAGGGATAGAGCTATCAACATCTGAATTCTGAGAAGAGGGACGAAAAACATGGTTAGGAGAAGTTGGTTCACTTTGAAGATTAAAATCATTCGAATCATTCAAAACTTCAACAAAATTTTCAATTCCCACAGCAGCAACACTTCCCAACGCAACAGACATGTTAACAAGTTGTTGATCATTGGTAACAGGGACTTCAACTGCTTCATGGCCATTCCCATTCTCATTTATAGTATAATTAATGTTTGATTTCCTCTAATTTATTACAACCTTCAAGTTAATGTAAGATTTTATGTAAAAGAATATAAAGTATTATGTTGACTCATAATTGGATCATATTATTAAACTCATAATGTAGCACGATAAGTTAACCTAAAATTTATGTGAGAATATATTATGTCTACTCATAATTGGGACAAACTGTTATAGTCATAATACATCACCATATGTTATATGTGCACTAGTTATACTAAAAGGTCCCATAAATTTTAATCTTGCTAGCCAGCGGGTGAAAATAAGCTGACTTTGATTAATATCAAACAGACAAATTAAGAAAAGACAAAATTGCTTTTTTTTTTAATTTGCCCTCTCTCTCTCTCTCTTCATGGTCGTCTCTCTCCTTTGAACGATGATCTCCTCAGTTTCAGATAATTAACTCGAAAAATTATATAACAAAAGTAATCAAAATCATCAAGAATCGATGTCGTACCTAAAATTACTTGTTATAATCCAAATAAACATTGTCAATGAATTCAAGAAGAAGATTAAACTAGATAATTTGTTCTATAAACCCAGAAAACGGAAAACAGAGATCAAACCAAGCAAGTAATTTAAAATCAGAATCATAACAAAGCAAAACTTGAACAAGACTCAGAACTTGAGAACATGAGTTCAGAAAAGGGTTTTTTGCTTTTTGGACCCCGAACTTTGGGGGTATTTATTTTCTGGACCCTTATATTTCAAAGTTTTTATTTGGACCCTATACTTTGTGGACCCAAAAAATGTGGCCCAAAGTTATGTTTGACTCCGGCGATGACCTAATTGTTGCCTAAACTTCCCGATATAGCCTTTTATCATTTTTTCCTTCTTTTGATTGTTGTTTTGTAATTGACTAGACTTTGACAACTAAGGGTGTGTAAAATTCATGGTAAAAAACAGCAGGGTAAAAGTTAAATTTTGGTAACTTTTAGTAAATTTTGTAACTTTTTTGGCAAATTTATGCTCATATGGGGGTTGGAAATCGTGCAAGAAGAGGAAGAAGAAGTTGCGGCTGGAAAATTTTCGAAAGAAAAAAAATCAATTAATGGCTTTGAAATATGAAATTATATGTGCAGTAGACAAAGTATAAGGTCCATATTGTTGCCGGAGACAAAGTATAGGGTCCAAAATATAAACTTTGAAATATGGGGGTCCAGAAAATAAATACCTCCAAAGTTCGGGGTCCAAAAAGCAAAAAACCCGTTCAGAAAAATCGAAAACAAACAGAACATAGATTGAAAAGGAAACCTTAATACTCGAATAAAATTGGACACAGAAATCAAATGAAAATCGCAAATTAAAACCATCCAAATTAACTCGGAAAATTTCATTAAACATAAACAGGAATCTAAATTCAAAATACCTATACTTTGAAATAAAACTCCAAATATCATTGGATTCAAAATTTAACGCTAGAACGGGAACATAAGTGGCTAAACTTCCCTAGTTTCAGTTATGTCACTCAACCTATTTTACTCAATCCACTTGAGTAAATTACATTTACCCTACCTGACATTTGTGGTAATAATTTTTACACACCCGACATTTGTGAAATAATTTTTACCTTACCTGACATTAAATGTTCATATATTTAAACCTCCTAAGATATTTTATAATTGATTTTTGTTGGATTTTCCGGCGAACATTAAAAAGATAAATATGAATTGACTTTTTTACCCTTGATATTAATTCATATGACTTTCAATTAAACATGAATTGACGTTTTTACCCTTAATATTAATTCATATGGCATTTAAACTCCAACCTTTTTTCTACTTTATTTCTTCATAAACCCAATCCTTCCCCAAACTGAAAATGAAAAAAACCCCAATTATAAAATATCTTATAAAATATCAAGAGTAAAAAATCAGTTATAATTGAAGAAATATCTTATAATGAAAATGAAAAATGAAAATGAATTAATATCAAAGGTAAAAAAAAGTCAATTTATATTTATCTTTTTAATGTTCACCGGAAAATCCAACAAAAATCAAATATAAAATATCTTAGGAGATTTAAATATATAAACACTTAATGTCAGGTAAGGTAAAAATTATTTCATAAATGTCGGATGTGTAAAAATTATTACCACAAATGTCAGGTAGGGTAAATGTAATTTACTCCAATCTACTTCCTCTCCTTATATTCTATTTTTAATGACTTGTGCTTGCAATTTGTGATGGGAAGTGTAAAATGAAAATGAAAATTTACAAACAGAAGGGAAAGAAACAATAAATAGGAAAACCAAGAGGAAGAACTGAAACAAAGGATTGAGAGTAGAAAGGGCTGGGGAAGTGGGATCCAAGTAAAAGAACGGAAAGATGGAAAGGAACAAAAAGAATGGAAAAAAAGAGTACAAGATAATTTGCTTTGATATGGAATATAAGATTGAATAAATAAAAAAGAGACCAAAATAATAGAGGAACAAAGACAAGTTTTCATTTCTTTAATTTGTTTTCTTTTCCTTCCATTTTTAATTTATTTAAGATTAATAGAAGACTCATTAATGGAGAGATAGAGAGCTAAGATATAGAGAGAGAAAAAAATGAAAAGATAAATTAAATAAAAAAAATAAGGGTAATTTCATCTTTTTACAATTTTCCAACAGAAATTAGCCAAAATCACCATATTGTCAGCCCCAATAAGAAAAAATAAAAAGATAATTGGATTCTAATAATCCCTACTTTCACCAATTGAACAATGGTGGACCGTATTTTCACTTTGTTTTCTGGTGGTTCAAAAAAAAATAAAATTGAATTGTAATGGTACCAAATCCAACTCCACATTCTTCTTATTTTTTTCATTCCTACACTATATTGTTTTTGTTTTTTTCGTTCCTGCCCCTAGAAAGTTAATGAATTGTAGTTTCTAAAACAATTTTTAAATTATTTTTTTGAGACTCCGAATAATTATTATGATTTTTTAAAAATAATAAAAGTGAAAAAATCGTAAAAAATAGTAAAAAAATGAAAAAAAAATTAGGAGAAATGCTGTAAATTAATTAAAAATCATTGTAAAGTGTTATACTAAGTTTTGAATCAAATGCAACACAAAATCTATGATTCCCTCAAAAATATCCCACTACAATCCAATTTTATTTTTTTTGGACCACCAAAATACAAAGTGAAAGTACGATCCACCATTGTCCAATTGGTGAAAGTAGGGATTATTAGAATCCAATGGCCTTCATGCACAATATTGAAAACTTTTAAAGTCAAATTGTCAATAAACCAAAATTCATATCACCGCCCAGCAATTTTTTGTACAGTGCATGAATTTAAAACTATACTAGTTACATTATTAATTAGAGTACAAACAAGCAAAGGCGAAATTTGACAAAACGGCACTTAGAAATGAATGGGGTAAAATCTTTGAAAGCTAGCTGTTTAGCAACCCATGAGCCCGGAGACTCATATCCTCGCTTGTAGCCAGTTCCAACTCACTTGGACGCAAATGCAGCCATACAGAACCAGTATTGTATTTATTCTCTTCCATGAAAAAGGTAAGAATATGTCTCTTAGGAAAAGGAAACCAAGTCCAAACCTTGGGTGTCAAACAAAGCTTAGTAGTAGCATGACCCGTTACTCCGCCTCAATCAAGACAAGGAAATGGGGATGTTCTTGGTCCTCGTTACTTCGACCTAATTATTCAAGTGCTGATGATAACTTGGTCCATTAGAGACAGGGTAATGGGGAACAGTAACCTGTTCCAGTTCCTCCACTTAAATGAAGTTCAGCAAGGGGCCATAAAGTTGGTAGTTGTTAATGTACCAGTATGACACACAGGAAGTCGTCTTACAGATGGCTAGACTGTGCAAGACTCCGAATCATCAAGGAGGCAGCAGAGTTTTCTGCTTCCTTAACTCTTGACTTTTCATCTCCAACCATGCATAGTTTTACATCTTCTGTCTCTATCTCTACGGAGCAAACATATGTTCTACCATGAGCTGGCCCCTTCTCTTTCTCAATGCTGCAGTTTCATAACACAAAAATATTAAAAAAAATATATATAAAACATTTGAATAATTGTGGAAGTATGTCACAAACTAAAGTAGCATGCATTTACTAGAATGATGATGACCATCTCACCTTTCCTTCTCTTCACAAATACTACCCCCCTTACTCCCCAGTACACAAAAAAGAAGGGAAAAAAATGAAAGAAAACCAATGCATGGTCAGAAACGTGTCCTATAGGTAAGGGACATGCAATTGAAGGGTCCACATCGATTTCTCAATCAGTGATTTCTTTCTTCCAGCATTCACCATAGACGAGGTCATCATCATCCTGACCAACATGACCAGCATCTACTACCAAGAAGCTGCAAAAATGAGAGCAATACAGCCTGACCAATATTTACTACCAAACATTAGCTCCATTAAGTTTCACTTATTCGTTATTCCCAATTTGTAAAAAGGTCAATGTAACAATTACTAATAAGAGGCTCTACTTATTGGAGTATTAAGCACAAGTTAAAAGCTTGATTATTACTAACAATGTAATGGTCAAGGCTAAGCTCAAGAACTGAAGTTGGAATACACTAGCATGCAACCCTTTTCATTTATTCTCTTTTTTTTTCTTTTTTTCTTTTTGGGGGGGGTGTCTTTCAAAAAGCCTCTAAACAAGGCTACAAAAGTAAACTTTAGAACGTAGGGTAAAAAATAATTCAAAAACTACCAAAACACATGTGGAAGCTCATACACACAAAACTAATCAACCAGCAAAGAGAGCAAAAGCAAGTAATTCTTCTTAGACACAACATTGAATACTCATTTGCGATAATACCAACTTTTGAAACAATAGAAAGATTACCTATATCTTGGTTTGGGCCACTTCTTTTTGTCACATAGCTCATGTAATTTCTGCTTTGCAGATTCAATCTCATTCATCTCATTCACTTCACAAACAACACCCATATGGCTCATTACAGATTTATCAAGCTTTGCTAATGCCTCCTTTGCAGCATTAAGCTTAGCAATGTCTTTCTGATCAGAAGTCCCAGTTGCAATCAGTTTTCCATCCACATAAATGCTACAAATGTTCTTATCAATCTTCCTCCAGTGTTTAATGTCAACTTGTTTCCCTTGCTTCTGGCATATCTCAAAGAGCATAGTCACCGGTTGTAGCGGCAAGGACTCAAGGGTAATAATTGGCTCCAAAATTCCTCTAATCACCTATGAACTGAAACTGAAAATCAAACCTGGAATACTAAAATTTTCTATGCAAATTCCATTAGAGAGATTGATAAATATGGACAGAAAAGCAAAACCATGAGAAGAAATGCACCTGCCAAAGAAATTTCAAATCAAACTCACAGTCTACATAAACAGCTGCCACCACAGATTCAACAATGTCAGCAAGGACTTTTGGGGCTTTCACAGCGCCCCCATAAACTGCAGTTTCATCTTCCTCTTGAACAGCAAGTGCAAACTCTTGAACCTAGCAACATATCCATACAGAAAACAAAAGATTGGATATTCTATTTATTGATCAAAAATCAGATGCCTGCCACAATATAAAAAGTTATTCCACTAAAGATAGTTGAAATGGCCTCTACGCAGAGCTGCATGACTGCAGTGAAGATGTTGCATAACACATTGTTCTCAGTTGTAGCACTAGCACTGTTTTGTAAGTAGTTATATAGAATTTGCCAATCATGTAAAAGGAAAAAGGAGGAGCATAATCTTTTCCAGGATACATTTTCCTACCAAGAATTGTGGAAACACAAAGTAATAGCCCTTGCCAAAACCAAACTCAGATATCTAAGCTACCTCTATGTACTATCAAATATACATATCGATCCATGTGGAAGTGGAAAATATTAACAAAACCAGAACTCAGTTCTTGTGCAGTTGACCTTTGGTCTATGTGGAATAGACCACGACAGGATAGAATGTTCTGGAGAGCAAATTCAAATTAGAAATTGTATAAATTGTCAATTACCAACATGAACCATACCCCCATCTCCCCCTGTCCTTCCTCTATCTCAATAAAATCCCTAGCCTCCATTTTTAGTGGAAAGGGTACCAAGACTACTTACATCAGTAATAAGCGTCAATACGCTATTAGTCTGTTTGCTATTCCCTGTCCTTTCAGCAAAGTTGGGAGGGCTCAAATTAATGTAGTCAAGTGAGGTTTGCTAGTACGGTAATGAGTTGTGCCTTGGTTTGTTGTCTTCGGTCTTCTATATGATTTTGTTGTCTAGCTACACTTAGCTTTTCCTCGGCTGTGTGGACCGCACATGTATGCATCTCCTCATTTCCGCAAGCTCCTTGGTTTCTTTTCTTTCTTTGGGCTTTTCAAAAGCTATTCATTTGTGTTTTGGTGTCAAAACTGTTTTTGCAAGTGGCTTTTTCGGAAGGGAAATTGGATGGTAATATACTGACCTTTAGGGATGTTGAATGGCAATATACCAACCTTCACTTTTGGACAGTAATATCACTGACCTTTATAGTTTGGTGACATTAATATACCTTCAAGGATTTTCTGGGCGGCGAATCGGTTGACGGTCTGACGTGGCAGGCGGTGCAAAAAGACCGGTGCCATTTTTAGGGGTGTTGAGTGTTTGTATTCGGTATTTTTAGGATTAAGGGGTTAGTTTTGTTGTTAATTTTTAGGGTGCAAATCCTTGAAGGTACATTAATGTCACCAAACTATAAAGGTCAGTGATATTACTGTCCAAAAGTGAAGGTCGGTATATTACTATTCAATACCCCTAAAGGTCGGTATATTACCGTCCAATTTCCCTTTTCGGAATGTGTTTTTGTGGGTCCCCAGGAACCAATTACTCCAGGATTGCAACTCATGAGGGAAGTCTGCCTACATCTGGATCCCCCAGACCGCACTTAAACGTGTTTCCCTGGGAGATTGTTGTTGTTGTTGTTGTTGTTGTTGCTGCTGCTGCTGTTGTTGTTTTTGTTATCTTCTTCGATAGGGGACATTACTTCTCCTTATGTGAGAGCAAGTTTTCAACAAACATAAATGAATGTATTTGGAAAAGTTACTTTCAATATACCCAATGCAAGCAAGTATCAAGAACGTTGCAGGAATATTGAAATATTGTTTACAAAAGCTTATTCACGACTAGATTGGTATCATGACTACACAGATAAGCATTAGTACATTGAAAGTAAGCTCAATGCTTTAGATGAACTAATTAGGAGCGAAATACTCACATCTTTCATTAGAGGGAGAGGATTGGCGACCATTAGCTATCCATCAAAATACCCACTCTAATAAATAGTGACTGATAAGTGATAGGAAAATCATTATGTACAAAACTAGGGATATGACTATTATTGGTTATCAATTCATGAAGCTTTACATAAAAATAATTCCATCAATTCCTCCTCCTCTCATTAACAGGGTTGTTAATTCTATCATTAGGTACAGTCAAGGAAAACACGATGAGCAATCATCATGAACATAACTACAAATGCAATTACATTTGGTTATCTTTCGGTGAAGCAAATACGAACAACTACGAAAGGTTACAACAAGTAAAAAAATTATACTCTTTGAACAAGAGATCATTCGGAAGCACATAATCAAGACTATTATGCATGGTTCATCATTTTTTCCCCTTTTGGGGGTGAAGAGAGGAGAGCACATGTACATGTTGATTGATCTCTACTACCTCCTCCAAATAAGGGCAGCCCGTGCACAAGGTTCTCACCAAGTAACGTTTGCTGAGGGAAGACATACTCAACTTTACCCTTTCACAAAGATACTGTTTCAAGAAATAGAACTTGTGACCTCCCCATCACAAACCTTAATATAGCACCAGGGCTCATGCTCTTTTAGCTAACTCATAGTATCACTAAAATAGTTCAGGTTCGAGATCTTCAATAAAGTACATTATACACCACCATGTATACTTTTGTCTGGAATTATGCTTTAAGGTTTACAGATGATTCTACTATAAAGACATAACTCATTGGAATTGTTTAAAGGGACAGGATGGATCTAAAGTACATTGATGAAAATTTAGACTTGTCAAACTCTTGTTTAGTTTAAAATCAAATCTTAATCATAAGAACACAAAAATAAGTACACTGATGCCTCATATTTGTGAATGGCTTCAACGTTCACATATAAGTTGGGTACCTGTACTTCGAAATAAGTTTCAAAATTAATATGAACATTTAATTTTAGGTTAAACTTGACGAAACATCATCTAGATAGGTAAAAACTAGCACTCGCAAAATCTTGTTCGACCCGAACGCCCGAATTAGTCTGACTCCAATTCTCGGAATTTCTCCGTCCCAAAAAAACCTCCATTTAGTCCGAACCGAATTTTGACGCGGTCCAAATTAATCGAATATTCGAACACAATATTCTCCTTTTTCTATTTTTGAACTCAATTTTGTCACAAATTTAGTTCCATCCGAATTGTCCGACCAGAAAAAATAGAGTCCTAATATCAATTTCCCGTCCAAATTTTGACATTGAATGAAGTTAACTCAGACCCAATTTTCGCCAGCGCTAGCAAAAACTACATCAATTTCCTACCACCATTGTGAATGGTTCAGAGAAGATCATGAGAGACTCTCTTTGGAAAAATGATTCGAATAAGGTTTTCATTAGTTAAATTGGGATGATGTGTGTCGTTTGACGAAAGTCTGGGCATTAGACCACTGTGTGTTGAATGAAGCTTTAAAGATCAAGTGGTTCTGAAAGTTTGCTAAGGAGATTGATGCATTGTGGAAGAAAGTGATTCACGCTAACTATGGAGTAGATGATTTGGGATGGTATGGGGGGGGGGGGGGGGGAAGCTTTGCTCTCGTCCTCATGGAGTGGGTGGCTGGAGTCCATTTGCATGAGCAAGACCGATTCAAATCCCTACGGCATTTTGTGGTAAGTAATGGTTTAAGGGTCCTCTTTTGGCATCATGTTTAGTGATGTAGTTTAGCCTAGTCGTGGTCTCACCTTTGGGGACTCTAGGTTCATAGAAGGAGATGGAGAATCACCAAGCCTTGGGCTCCCTTTTGGAGACCCAAGATTCATGGAGAATGATGGAAATCCATCGATATTCTTCACGCCAAGTCTAATAACAAAGGAGGCCCAATTCATCTACAAGGAGTAGAACGGGCTATAAAAGAAGGCTTTAGTATGGAGGCCCAAAGGCCCACCCATATGGTTTGCAATTTGTTCCAAGAGGACGTCCAAACGTCCTAAGAAGGCTCAAAGTTCACGCTGAAAGGCCCAAGTACCAAGCCCAAGTTGAATTTCACAATTTTGACCATTTCAAGATGAAGTTCACAGTTTTGGCCTTTTCGGTTTAAACTTCACATTTCTGGCATTTTCTTATTATTAGGAAGTTATTTGATGCATTTTTATTATTTTTAGTTGTGTGAGATGCCAAGTAATATATATAAACTTGGACATCAAGTTATAGGAGTCTAGAATTGTCTAGAATGATCTAGAATGTTCTAGATGGACGTGTGGTAGTCGTTTGTGTGTAGCTTTGGTGCAAAGTATTGTTATCCTAGATAGGGATGGCTTATTTTGTAACTAATCCATCTTGGATTAGGAAAGCCAAGTCCTAGAAGGATTAATATTGTTGTAACTAACTCCCCTTAGGATTAGGAATCCAAATCCAAGGAGGAGATAGTTATTTAGGCGTCTCCTAGTAGTATTAGGATGGCTTGCACGCCAAGTAAGAGAGTCCTAGGAGGTTTAGGACTTAGTCTATTATAAATAGCTAGGCTTGTAATCGATTGAAGGAATCCAACCTTGAATTATGAATACAATCAAGCTTTTAGCTTACCCCTTGAGTGTTTCTATTGTATCTTGATTTGACAAATCAAGTGGTGAGGAAGAGCTTGTTCCCTACTCTTAGAAGGTGTGTATGTAACTAAGAGGAAGGACAAGTAGCCGTAGGGTTTCATCTTGTGGTGTTTCTGTATCAAGTTTGATCCCTTGAACTATCCCTTTTATCTTTCTATCTTTCTAGTTAGATAATCTACAAACCCTAAGGCTATTCAATACTCTCTCAAAGCTCTCTCTTCTCTCACGTCAACCCTCTCTCTCTCTCACTCTCAAAACCTCACGTCAACTCTCTCCCTCTCTCAAAAGACCTCACGTCAAACAAGCCTTCCCAAATCTCTCTCAAAACGTCCCTCACTCAAAACTCTCATCCAAACCCTCTCTCTCAAAATCTCCCCCTCTCAAACGTCTCCCATACTCTCTCCTTACCTCACGTTAATCATCCATCTTCTCTCTCTCAAACCTCTCAAAGATCCTACCTTTCTCAAATCCTAATCCATACTCTCTCACAAATCTCCCAAACTCCACAAAATCTCCCTCTCTTTCACGTGAATCTCCCCTACCCTAACCCTTTTGACGTGAACTGCCCTATTCTTAGATTGGTTGCACGTCTCCCCTTTGATGTGTAATTGATCAATCCTATTCTTTGATCCCATTATACATCATTTAGCATGACACTAGTTCTCTTGAAGAACAATTTCAAGTTCTTTGTAGGTTGGCCAAGGGGAAGGGAGCAATGACTCAGCAAATTGTATCAAGAATGGAGACTACACCCGTTGAGATTTAACTTTTGTGAGGTCTCTAAATGATTAGGAAGAGGATGACATTTGCATTTGTTGACCTTATAGCCAGAGAGGGGAGTTTTGCAAGAGGGCAATGACATGATTGTGTGGATTGCTTTGGAGGGTCTCTCATCATCTTGCAACACAACTTTTTCGTAACAACAAAGGAGTGGGCTTCTCTACAAAAGTCTATGTGGAATCCAAAGACCCCCTACAACTTGCTTCTTTACTAGGGCAGCCACCATAGGCAAGATTCCAAGAGGAGATGCTCAAACGAAAAAGCAGCTTTAGTAGGTATTTTATGTGTTACAAGGAGTAAGAGTTTGTCGATCATTTATTGGTCCATTATTCATGGGCTTCTTTGCTTACGAACCTAGCTTATTCGTCAATGGGGTTTTCTTGGGTTCAATCAACGGGGGTAAAGGAAGTATTGGTGACTTGGAAGAGGACAAAGAAAAGACAGTTTCAAGGTGAGTGGAATTTAGCTCAATTAGCCATTTGGTAGGCCACGCGAAAGGAAAGAAATCAACAGATTCTCTGAGATAAATATATGTCACTTAATGATTTCAAGCAATACTTTTTGAGGATTTAGTTAGCTGGAGTGTGTGGTAACTAAGGATCATAGAAATTGATTTTTTTTTTTTTTTTTTTTTTGGCTATTGTAGATAGTATTATTGTTGATAGCTTGAGGGCTTTGGATATGCCTCTTTTGTAAATGGGTGACATCCCTTTGGTGTCTCCGCAATATATCTTCTGATTACTTACAAACCAATACTCCAAAATCCCGCCCAGCCAAAGTAAAGAGGGGTCAAATGTAGCAATCTTACCCCTAAACATATCTTTTGATTACTTATGTAAAAGTAAAAGTTAGAAAAAACAAATAGAACACCAATTTTCTTGGTTTTGATAAATTTGAAGATACATGCTTGAGGTGAATGAGGCATATAGAAGAGTACTCCTTCCTTCATGCCCACTCCTTAGTCGCAACCAATGGTCGTGTTCAAAAATAGCGTTTAGAGTTTTGACGAAGTTAAAGCTGTAGTTGGACAAATTAGTGCTCTATAAGCGAATGATTTAACTAGAGTTTGAAGTAGTGTTTAGTGTTTTAACTAGCGTTTTCCAAATGCTAATAAATAAAGTTGATGTTCAATATTGGGAGAAGTCTTTCATTTTTATCTTTTTTCGAAAAATTACCCTTTAAAAATGTTATCTTTGGAACTTATCCATATCCCTTTTATGTCAACTTACACTAATCAGCTAATTGAACCACTAAATTTATTAACACGTTTTCTTCAAATGCTCATCTCAACAACCATCCACTCATCGCTAAACTACAACCATTATTCGCTACTTAAACCGCTATTTGTTGCTATCTGTTACCTAAACCACTATCCACTATCTAAACTACTAATTTTGTTGTAGAGAACCCAAGACTCGAGATGAGATTGCAACATTAAAGTCCTCTTCTCATCTCTCGGTGTACCTAAGTCTCGTTGTAATAAGAAAAGTAAAAATAACAAGGTCACGCTGGAGGTATAAGCCTATAAGGGAGTAATATTAGGTGTTACAATGGATTATTGATCAAATTCAAAACGCTATTGGCAACAATATGCCCCATATAACTCCTACTTGTACATTATTATCTTTTTGTGGCTGCATCATTCACTCTTCCAGACTACTAACCATCCACTGCAAATTAGAGTTTAGGGTTTGAACTTAACTAATAACAAGTTCCAAGCCTACTTTTCTAGGACTACATATATGAAGGCATATAATGTAGCAAGGATGCTTATTGGAGGTGCATGTGTGTGCAATTATCACTTATAAACAATCAAATAGGAGACGGAAAGCAAAGGACACTTTACAAAAATAAAATTTACAAAACTCCCATTCCATTCCCTCATGTTGCAAATTCCTTCGGGATGACAAGAAATTTTCAAAATCGAGCCTGAGCTCGCTAAAAACTAATATGCTAGTTTTTGTTGAATAAGCGACTCAATGACAATTTGGTGTAATTTGCTTATTGCTTTGACAGAAATGACTACAATCTTTCTCATCACCTCAAATGTACTTTCCCTTTCTTCAACCACCACTTTCTCGCCCCTATATTCCTATATTAACATTCTTGCCAGCTTCATCCTCCACCTTCTCTATTACCAAAGAAGTGATCTCCCAGATCCCACCAATGAAATCTCTCTTCTTCTAGTGCTGGCCCCAATAAAAATCAAACTAAACAGTTGCATAATTGCATCTTTGATCCCTACATCAATAGCACAGATGCTTTTGTTCTTTCTCAATCTTCTCATTTGCCTTTCCATTTCTTTCTGCCTTAACCTCAATCTTCTTATGATTCATTTTGTTTTCCTAACTTCTTCATCTGAATCCATACTCGAACATAAGAAGTAGTTTCAGCATCTAAACAAGAAAACATCTATTTTGATGGTCTATTCCAAACTAAGCAAACCTCAAACTAGATATTCTGCAATTCAGTCAAACTACATTACCTACTGCAGGGGAAGACTGGGAAGATCTTTCAATTTGACCAATGCCAACTACCTAATTTCTGCAGAAACCAGCCTCCGAATAGCAATTTTCCAAATCCTCGGTAAAGTGCATTAACCCCAACCATACATTTACTTTCATTTTGGACAATTGAAGTGGGACTAGACTTGCAAGAGTTTAAGACTGAGGGAGCAATAACCAAGAAGCATTGTAATCATTGCCAGTAGTTTAATAAAATTACTCTGGATCCCAATTTTTGAATCCACTACAATGAAAATAAGCAAAAACAAAACAAAATTTCCCTACATTTTTGTTGAGTTTTTCGCCCAAAGTACCATGAAGTTATCAAAATTCTACCCATTTAACCACTGAGTTATTTTTTACTCCCTTGGGTGCCACTATGTTTTGTGATGGGCCTCAAAAATGCCACCTTGTGAAGCACCAGAAACACACTCAATTGGAACATCAGGGAAGCTTGATTGAGTAAAAAAAAAAAAGCACAAGACCAGGAATAAATACTCCGAAAAGAAGACAAGTGGAATAAAATGAGTGATACCTTGAAATGAAGAGCAGGCGTATTATGTCTAACATAGCGGTAGAGACCATGGCGGACAGCAACACGAGCAAGCTTCTCAGTACTGATATTGGCGGCCCTGAGGAGAGAAAGAATCCCCTGATCGACGGTTGGATATGCTAAATATACGAAATTAGCAAAGGCCAACCCTAAAACGGCATCGCCGATGAATTCGAGGCGCTGGTAGGAGGGTGACTCGGTGTAGGAAGGGTGAGTCAGGGCGTCCTCCAGAAGCTTCCTGTCGGTGAACTTGTAGTTTAGGATGGCCTCCACTGCTGAAACGCACTCATCCATGTCGTTCCAGGCGACAGTGGATTCGGCCATCTCGCATTCTTGGTCGCCGGACTTCGACATGGAAGCAACAGGAGTGGGTTCAGTCAGTCACCTCCCAATTCACCTTTTGCTTTTCGATCTCCTCCCTATCAACCCTTTTTAATCATCTTTTACAAACCTTTTTTATTTTTGCTATGTGTCTTTGGAAAAATTGGGCGGCGAGCCACGGATGAAAAAATTTTTAATGTTACAAATCAAATTTAGGCAATTCACACATCTCATATTTATGTGAAATCATTTTTACTTTACCTCACGAACAGCGCATGTCCGACACGAAGGACATAATATTCACTTGACTAATACGAATTCAAAAATCCATTCCCCACAGTGAAACTTTGACACCTATGCGCTTGAAGCAAAATTTAAGGAAAATCAGGGACATCGACAGAGTTTCGGTCAAGTTCCTCGGCATCAAATTGCCATCATCAAATCAAAAAAATCCAGAGCCGTCGGCCAAGCTCGGCACAGTCTCAGCAGTAAGAGTCGTCGACATCGGGTTCGGCGTAATCTCAGGAATAAGAGCCACCGGCATCGCGTCCAGCAAAGTCTTGTCGGCATAAAAAAAAAGACCAAAAAACAGGGTCGCCGGCGGAGATCGGCATAAGTCCCCAACATCAGAACCATCAGCATCATGACCAGTGAAGACTCTACCCCAAGACCATCGACATCGCGATCGGTGGAGTCCCTCGGCATTGAACATGCCAAACAATGACACCGAGAAATACCGGAACGACACTGGGAAAGACTAGAACATCAACATCAACCACGACACAGGACGAAGCTTCCAAGTGTCAACCCACACAGTCCAAAGTTATAGGCCCAAAAGCTCGTGGCCCAAGGGTTTCCGAGGCTTGAAATCCTCTCAGGTAAAACTCTAAACCAATAATTTCAGAAAAGACTAATACTTTGTTTTCTTGTGATTTTCAGGTCGCGGCTAAAAGGGACCATCCACCATCCGGTTGCCACATAAAAGAGCACCAACAGCAGTCGTCCAACGGTTGCCACCTAAAGGCTTCCGACGACACCGTCAACAGTAGTCGTCTAGCGGTTGCCACCTAAAGGCTTCCGACGACACCGTCAGAAGCAGTCGTCCAACGGTTGCCACCTAAAGGCTTCCGGCGACACCATCAGCATCAGTCATCCAGCGGTTGCCACCTAAAGGCTTCCAACGACACCATCAGCATCAGTCGTCCAACGGTTGCCACCTAAAGGCCTCCGACGACATCATCATCATCTTCAGTCATCCAACGGTTGCCACCTAAAGGCCTCCGACGACATCATCAACATCTTCAGTCGTCCAAAGGTTACCACCTAAAGGCCTTTGATGATATCATCAACATCTTCAGTCGTCCAACGGTTGCTACCTAAAGGCCTCCGACGATATTATCAGCATCTTCAGTCGTCCAACGGTTGCCACCTAAAGGCCTCCGACGACACCATCAACATCTTCAGTCATCCAACGGTTGCCACCTAAAGGTCTCCGACGACATCATCAGACATCTCCAGTCGTCTAACGGTTGCCACCTAAAGGCCTCTGACGACAGCGCCGACATCATCCGTCTCCCGGTCGCCACATAAAAGAGCACCGACAGCATCTATCTTCAAGTCAGACGTCAAGCAGTCAGCATTTCAGGCTACTTTGACCTTCGTCTTATTCGGACTCGATCAAAGTGGGGGCTCTTTAGACACCGGATTTTGTACCGGGACAAGTGTACAAGTCAAGCGTAACAAGAAAAGAGGCCAGGATGAAAGAAAATCCAATGGGCCTTCCTCAATCAAAAGCTACCGGGCCAACCCACCACAAAAAGCCTTCATTTTTCCACCCTTTCAACATATATATGCCCACCATTTCGAATCCTATTTTCTCCACAAATCTTGTTGGCCCTATTTCTTTTTATAAGAGTAAATTACACATCATAAGCTTTCCAACGCCTTTTGAATTGCCTCAATCGAAGTCGGGATGAAAGATTTATGGCCGTTCGAAGTTGCACTTAGCCTGTTTCAAAACCCATGCGGGTTATATTCTGGCGCCAATTTTTCTTCCCATACAATCCCATGATCATAGCCCACGTGGTTTGACTCTCATTGACTCCATAAAACCCGCCTGGGTTTTGATCTGGCATGGCTTGATTGTTGGGGTATGTTCCCTCCATTTTCCCTCCTAAACGCTAACCCCTTCACCTATAAATACCCCCTCCATTTCACCCTCATCTCATCAACTATTATCACCATTCTACCCAAACTCTCTCAAAACTCCATTATCCATACTCCCTCTCTAATTCTCCTATAATCATTCTTATCATATCAGCATTCTCACACCACCCTTCTCATCATCCTCATAAACATTCTTCCATTCAAACTCCAAGTCAAGGCCAATTCAAGGGATCTTTCATCTCATCCATCACCTTTAGACAAGGTCCGTTTTGTCATTATTATTATTGTATTTCATCATGTAATCTATGTTCTAATTCCTTTACTTGTACATTATTTTGTAAAGAAAACATCATGTTTTAATCTTGCATGATCGGAATAATAACATCGTGAAATTCATTTAACTTCTCCCCGCTCTTTTTCTTTTCAAGTTCGATTTTAGTAGAGTTTGTTTTCAAACAAACGGATTCGAGAATTCTTATAATTCTTGGGTTCGTAACCTTACCCCCAAATCTAGAAATCGAGTTCGTAGACCGGAGTCACTTTTTATTATTTTTACAGTTTGTCGATTTTCCTAAATCGGCTGGCGACTCTTTACCATTTTAGAAACTCCTTTAATTATTTTAAATATACGATTTTACATAAAAATAATTATAAATGATTTAATACCACTTTTTTTTTGCTAATCTAAGGCCATCCGAGAGAAAATGGGTCAGAAAATTAATAAAACCCCGAGATTTTTATTAATTTTCACCCCTTTTCTCTGGGCCAAGGATACACAAGGTCCAGTCCATGGCACGATAAAACTCGTGCGGGTTTTAGGGTCTCATGGCGGCCCTTTTGCTTCCTCTTGGGCCTAGATATGGTAATGGGCCGGTATTAAATTTATTAATAAAATATTTTGGTGCAATTTCTGGTATTTTAATAATATAAAAGGATTTGTAAATAAATAAAGTTGTATCACCCCGAAAACGAATTTAAGGATTAAGCAACCTAGTCGGCTCCCGATCAACTAAGTAGCGCATCCGAAACAATTTCCCCGAATGGGAATTTTTCGGGTCCTACAGTGCGTCGCAAGAAAGAAGCGACAATTATATTTTTTCTGGGCATTCGCCATTGATATCATTCATCATTCATTCACACCTAGCCATCAAGAGGGAAAAGCACTAAAAATCTCATCTACTCCTCCCCATTAATCAAGACCAAGATCAGAATTTACTCAATCAAAAATCAAGATCAAGACTCGGGAAGAATTTATCTACACTTGTGAGGAAGACTCCACCCCGGGATCGAAAGACTCGATGGTTGTAATTCTTCGTAGTTATATTTCCTTTCAATTTCTTTCTTGTTTTGAGAATTAATCATGATGTTTGGAACTTGTGTTATGTTTTATTTGACAATGAGTGAGTTGTTTCTTTGAATTCTAGGGTTTTGCAACCCGAAACAATGTAGTTTGATTTAATATTATTAGTTTGTGCATGAATTCTTGATTAGAATCAATAGAAGGTTGTGTTTTCCATGTTTATGAGTGTTCTTTAGGCCTGGAATGCTTGTAATTTGAGATTAACCTGAGAAGTACTGAAAGGTGAATTAGGATAATCTGACTACCAACCTTTCTACCTAGGCTTGCGAAATTTGAGAAAGGAGTAGCAAATTAGGGAACCTTTTGATAACCAGAATATTTTAGATCTTCAACTTTGATTAACTTGAAAAGCATACAAAAGTAGTAATTTAGCTTAGTCGAGGTAACTCTATTAGCATCGAAAGAGTAGTAGAGTTCTTATGGTTGTCGTTCTTGATTCATTCTTGAATGCATGATTGTGCAAGCTAGGTTTGAGTAATCGAGCTCGTTGTTAGGTTAGCATCTCCCTAGAAGTCTTTCTCTCTTGATAGAATCTGTGATTGAATTTTTCCTGCTTTATTAGTTTTAATTAGTTGTTAAATCTTTACAAAACCCAAAACCTGATTAGCTTAGCAATGGTGATAGAGATTAGTTTATTGAGCTGCTAATTGAGTCCCTGTGGGATCGACCTTGACGTGCTACTACGGACACCGTGCGCTTGCGGCCCTGTCACATATCTTTCTCATGATCAGTAAAATCTTCAGGATAATATTTCTCAACGAGAGTGCACAAGTCACTATGTTGAATGACTTATAGCCATCCTTTGAATTCAAAGTTGCACTTAAAATTAGGAGTTATGTTGTTTGCTCACTAAATCGGCTATTAAGCTCTTCTAATTGTTGGTCAATGACAGCTGTAAATATTTCTACTCGAAAAGGATGCTCCATTATTACGATTTGTTTTTGCCTAGACTGTAGATGAAGTGAACGAAGAACATTGGAATATTGTGTCGTTGGTAAAATGATTGGGACACTGTCTAACAAAGGTTCCAACCCATCATTTCTCAAGTTTTGGATAAGTTGCTTCGTACTTGAGACCAAGTGCATAGCATTCACAATATCTTGATACTTTTGTTGTATAGATTTGCAAAGTGCTTCAGTAATGCCCATAATCTCCTTAACAACATGTAGAATAAATGTAAACTCAAATGATATTAAGATCTTAAGAACATGCTTTGCATCTCCTTGTTGGGAGAATGAAGATCTTCCAACAGCTATTTCACCAAGAACTGTGCATGTAGGGCCATACAATCTTATCAGACTACATACTGATTTAAAGTGCGAACTCCATCTAGTATCTCCGGGACGTTGTAGTGCACCAATTTGATTTGTTCCAGTTCCAGTACCAATCTCTCCTATTTAAATTAAATGTGTTAGCTCTTCAATATGTCTTGCTTGTAATTCATCATGGCGTTTAGAAGAGTTAGAAGTTTTACTCACAATAAATACCAAGTTTTCGAAGAATGTGTGGACTTCTGGCACTTCTCTCGCTGCAGCAACAAGAGCTAATTGTAATTGATGAGCTAAGCAATGTACATAATATACATATGGACAATCATTAAGAAACAATGCCTTTTCCATTCCATTCACCACGCATGTTACTGGCTCCATCATACCCTTGACCTCGAATGTCTCCAATGCTGAGATTATGATTAGATAGGACAGAACTGAGCTTATTCTTAAGGGTTAAGGACGTTGTATCTTTGACATGTACCAAATCTAGAAATCGTTCCCGAACATGCCCCTTTTTATCAACAAACCTCACAACAATAACCATATGTTCTCTTTTAGCTATGTCTCTTAATTCATCTACAATAAGACAAAATTTAGAATTTCCAATTTCTTCCCGTATTGTCTTTTGCACATTCCTTGCAAAGATGTGAAGAAAATTACCTTGATTTGTCGAATCAAGACTTTCATCATGGCCTCTAAAAGCACAGGTTTGGAATGTCAACCATCTCACAACATCAATTGAAGCTTTCAATCGCAACCTATTGCTCATAATTTCTTCAGCAGTTTGTTTCTCAAAGACACTTTCAATATGACATGACTGATTCATCAAATTATTAAGGCATTTGACTGCAAAATTATGAGCTGAATTTGAGTCTTTCCCCATATGAGTAAGAAAAGCACAGTTCTTACATCATGAACCCTTTTCCAATTACTAAATCCTTTAGATGTAAATGTGTCTGATCCCGCCTTTCCTGTTGGCTTTTTTGAAAAAAGAAAGCACGGAAAGCAATATGCAACATGTTTAGTAGAAGAATACTCCAACCAAGGAAAATCCTTAAACCAATGATATTGAAACCAACGGAGATGACTCTCTGGCCCAGAAGACTTATAAGATTCTTTAAAGGGTTGATAAGGGCCAAGCTTGATATATTCCCTACGAATTTCATCCCTTTTATTTAATGGATAATCACTTATTGGTTTGCGTAAAGCAGGATCACGAACTAAACCATTCGTATCTGAATCCCTAGTGTCAACTCTTGGAGATTTAGCAGGAGATTGTGATTATTCAAGACCTACATTGGGGGGTTCAGGATGTAAATCTGCAGTTTGTTCAACAGGCGAAGCACTAGTGCTTTCCTTCACTAGTTTCTTGAAAAATGAGTCGATTGTTCGTTTTGACATACTTTCAATTAACCTATAAAATTTAGCAGATAAAATAATTGAATATATCAAATAAGTATTTATAAATGTATGTGTTAACTAAGGTTTCTAATCAACTAAATTAATCAATTAAATATTTAATCAAAATTAAATAAAATCATACAAATTAGTGAAATATGCTAAAAATTCATATATGTAACTAACAAAAGATGAACTAATACGCTAATAAATAAAAATATTAATTTACTTGATAAATTTTATAGTCAAATAACTAAAATTTTCAATCAAAATTAACTATTATCATATATATTAATCAAATTAAATAAAAAGGATACTCCAATTGTCACTTATCACTACTTAAAACAATTCTCATGTTTAGGCGGATTAACACTTTATTAACAAATAAGTATCACTGTATCAATGTGATTAATTAATAAAGACTGTGTTCGGCAGTAGCGTTTGGGGTAGCGTTAGCGTCTTGACCAAGTCAAAACTCTAATTGCATAGATACTAGCGTTCGGTAAAATAGCGTTTTGAGAAGCGTTTAGCGTTTTGAGGAGCGTTTTGTGAAACGCTAATAAAGTTAACGTTTAGCATTTGGAGTAGCGTTTCATATTTTTCGGTCAAAAAATACCCTTTGTAAATTTTATCTTTTGGAAATTATTGATACCTTTTTTGTCAATTCACATTAATCTACTAATTGAACCGCTAAATTTACCGAACACAATTCTTATTTGAACAGTCATCCGCTATCCGCTACTTAAATCGCTATCCGCTGCTTAAACCGCAATCCGCTACATAAACCGTTATCCGCTATCTAAACACTAATTTTGCCGAACAGGGCCTAAATATACTAGAAGAATTTAGTGATAAATACCTTTTATTGTGTGAAACTGTGAATGTCTAGCTTGTTCCAATTGCAAAAATTTGTAAGCCAAATTGAAATTTTCTGCAAAAAAAAATTAACAATAATATTATACATAGATTAGTAATTTACGATAATCAAAGTCGTCGTTTTGTAACTTTTGCTAATTTGTTTTGTTGTGTCAATGTCAAATTTAAAGGCTGCATTTCCTGTATATATTTTGCTAATTTGTTTTGTTGTGTCAATGTCAAATTTAAAGTCTTGCAAAAGTCTTCTTTTGCAGACTTTGCTTCTTTTGCACGAGAGAGAGATTGTTATTTTATTTTCTTTTCAAAATTGATAAATCACCACTATTGTTTGTATTTGTATAAGGAAAGCATATTAAAATTTACTTTTTTTTTAACTTATATATGCTAAAGTATATGATTTTTTTTAAAAAAAATCATAGGGTGGGTCATGGCCCTGGCTGGCCCCCACAAACATCCGCCCCTACGCATTCCTCTTCGTCGCGCACTCAAGAACTGCATGAGGCAAACGCTCTCTATTCTCCCATATTATCGGAGCAATGTGACCTCCAAAGCTTGGTATAACGGCCCCAATTGCAGGTCCCTTGGGCATATCACCGGCAATCTTCCAGTCGTCACATCACTCCGGCTCCTCTTACTATGCCTGCTGCTGGTCCCAGCATCACCGGTAGCAGAACCGCTTCCCTCTCCCCGTTGTCGAATTGGGGCAAACTTCCCCGATGCATCTCTCATCGGCATGAAATCCGTTGGCCTGTAAACTGGCCCAGAAGGAGGCGCGACTAAAGTAGGGATCATCTGCGGGACATCAGACCCAGTCTCATCGTCCCCCGTTGTCTCCATGTCGGTCGACTCATCCATTATATTGATTGAGATGGTCAACGAAGCATTGCGTGGTCTGATTGTGCGTGTCCTCGGGCTGGCGTACCGCATCATCAGGTGCTCCACTACCTCGGCCTGCTGAAGCAGTCACATTACGACTTTGCGGGTTCCCAAAATCAGACCCCCTTCAACTAGGCCTAAGCTGGTGCGTCCTACCAAAAATATAATAAAATTAATACTGTCGTTCACATGTGCACCAATATACCCTAAATATAAAAACACTAAAAAAACCATGAACCCTAAACCCTAACCCTAAAACTCTAATTATAAAACCCTAAACCCTAACCCTGAAACTCTAATTATAAAACCCTAAAGCCTAACCCTAAAATTCTAATTATAAAACCCTAAACCCTAAACTCTATGCTTTATTATAAAGATTTGAAATTTATTATCTCTTTTGAATTAGTACACCCTTAAGTTATTATATGATATAAGGGTATGTAGACAGTTACTAAATTGGATAACTTAACTAAATACAACTTCCTAGAAGGAAATTCATCCTTCTTCTTATGGACAAAGTGCAAAAGTTCTATACAAAGGTCATCAGATGTCTGCGAAATTATAATGCAGGTGTAGATTCACTATTCATACCAACCACTTACACTACGATCAGCAAGGAACCACGAGAATGATTTCCTTGTCGTTCGTTCGATAAGTGGTTGATATGAAGAGTATATCAACACCTGCATTATAATTTCGCAGGCATTTGACGACCTATATATAGAACTTTTGCACTTCGTCCGTAACAACAACGAGGAATTTCCTTCTAGGCAATTGTGTTTAATTAAGTTATCCAATTCAGTTACTGGCTACTTACCCTATCATACACTAACTTAAGTCTATGCTAACTCAAAAAAAATAATAAACTATGTTTTTTTCAAGTTCACATTTATCATAATATGGAAAAAAATGCTCCTTAATAGAAGATTTTCCATTACTGAATACTGTGAACTCGACTTTTAGTTTCAACACATTGACTAAACCATTACTTTTTGTCAACATCTATTAGTAACACTCTACACGAAAAAAATTAATTTTATGAGCTTTATACATTAATCACACTAAATATGATTTAATAATGCTAAAAAAACATAATAAATACATTAAAAACACTAAACATGATTTAATAACACAACATTAAAATGTACTACATATAACAACGACAACAGTATAATATTAACAAACCAATAGTTTATAACATTACTACACCCTAAACAATAGTATATAAATATTAATAATTACTTAGCATATTAATAACAACCTAAACAATAGTATATCTATATAAATAATAACAGTTTATAACATTACTAACAATGCTATAATTTAATATTTACTAACAATGCTATAGCTTTCCTCCTCTCTTCTGACCATGCCTTGGAACTGACCTTGCCTGCGAAAGAGGCGAAAAAAGCAATCCATAAAAAGATTTGGCGCCGCTCACCGATACAATTTCACTTCACGGCACGGCCAAAAGAAAGAGCTTCGCTCGGTTGGCCTTCCTCCGCTGACGAATGCCTATTTTATTATTAATATTATTAACAAAAACGTATATATAATACTAATAATAATTACATTATTTTATAAATAATTAATAGAAATATTAACAACAATAAAGTAATTTAATAGAAATATACACATAATAATTACAATTATTAACAACAAAATAACAATAATATTAACTGATCATATTTTTAATATTAACAATAACATTATTAATATAAATATACACATAATAATTAATATTATAAACTAATTATATTTACAATAATATAATTAATAACATTATTATTAATAATATTATCAATATTATTGTTTTAAAAAAAATTTGAAAAATTTAGACCGAAACATTTGGTTGAATTTCTTGCCGTAGCCGTTCACCGCGTTGAACTAAAGAAGTTGCGTCAGATACCGATCTCGCAAGGCCGAGATCGACGTATGACGACCAACACCGCTTATGCAAAAATAGTGCGGCGGCCGCATTTTTCGGGAAAAAATTTGATTTTCAGCCCCAATTTTTTCGAACAACACAAATACAAATCAAATAATTCAAAACATACCTCAACTTCTTTGATTGTTACCACTCGGTATCCCGGGATAACGGTGGTGTCCGGTGGTGATAGTTGGTAGAGAGCGTTTTCTAGAGAGATTAAGTAAATAAAAGGTAGAGAGTGAGATTATGAGGTTAAAGGGCAAAATTGCAAAATATAATGCAAAAGGTGGGCGACAATAGTAAAAGGGTGGGCGATGTATAGTAAACAGTACTTTATTTTTAAAAAAATTTGACTGTACAATTTCCAAAAAAAGATGAATAATATGTAACAGGAGTGGCAGAGATCTTCAAATCAATAGTTTATAAGACCATCTGCAATGACGAGTTTGAGACTGAAATAACGCTGATGTAGCCTGGGCGAGGACGAGAAAGACAGTGCAGCAGCGAGGACGAGTGTCGGTGATGAGAAAAACTCGAACTCGTGCTCGCCGCGCAAGGACGAAAACGAGATTCTCGACATATTTTTTTATTTATGTTATAGTGTATTTAAACTATTAAATATGGGGCCAACACATTTTTTTACTTATTTTAATCAAACTCACACTCACTATTGGAAAGCAAGTTAACATGGAGAATCTAACTCTAATTTTTGTGGTGGCTCATACTGTTTCCACCTCATGCAGTGAGTATAACTCATGCTCACCATTGCGGATGCTCTAACCTAAAAGGCATACGAGGTTGCGAGAATGGAGGGAAGGATTTGTAGGGTATGTTAGAAAATTCATTTTATTAGTTATAAATATAAAATCGGATAATATAGATATAGATTGCCTGTTGGTAGGCGACGTTTGGGAAAAACACTGATACTTTCTCTCAAGTCTCAACCCCATCGTTGTGTATCGAGTATAAATGATGTTTATCTTTGAATTTCGATGACCCTAAAACCCTAACCTTAACCGAACTTCGATTTGGAGCGTCGAAGCCGGGTTGCGGATCCATGGTTGGTGTAAGTTAACTTTCTTCACAATGACTTTCTTTTCTGAACAAAGTTGGCTTCTACTGTGTTATTTATCGTTAAAGATTGATTTGGTTGCATATCCCTAGTTCAACAGTTATTTTCTTTTTATCTTTGTGTTTTGAGACAATTATTAGTGTCAGGCGTGGGGTTTTGTTTCATTGTACTCAGTAGACAATGTGGCGGTTTTCTTGCCATGTTCTTTAGTGAAAAAATTACTGAGAGCAACGTCAACATAGATGTGTTTGGAATCATAAGCCATTTGAATTGTTTGCAATTTTCGCTTCTTGGGCACCCACCCCTGTTCTTTAGTAGGGGGGAAGGTTATACTTGTGGTTCTTCCTAATGCAGAATAAACAGTGTTTGGGCGTAACTTGAGCGCTCTTCATGTTCCATTTTGCAGTGGCTGCTCTGGAACAGAGGACAACTGTGATTATGCTAGCCACCACTCTGACATGAAAACTTACTAATCCGTCCATAACTTTCAATTTTTTTTTTTGGGAAATTCAAAATGGTAGACACTAGTTATTGTCTATTCCAAGCGGTCAACACTTTTTTTTTTATATATTCCAAATGGTGGGCGTAATTGACAAAGTATTTCATCCCGTAGGCATAGAGTTAACTGTGGTTAAAAATAGGGAAAAAAAAAAGAAAACGAAAATATAATGGAGGGAAGTAACAGTGAATGCCCAAAAATTGTGAAACCCTTCAAACTCAAAAAAGAACCTGCCCTGAAGAACGACGCCCAGACAGCTGAAGTTCGACCGCCGTCGCTCGCCGGCCGTCGTCGCTGGCGCTGAAGCCCAGACATCCGCTCCCCTGAATCGCTGAAGGTCGACCGCGGCACCCATCTCCAGCGCTGAAGGTTCCCGTTGTTGCTCGCCCAGACAGTTGAAGGTTTGAATTTTTTGTGTTAGATTTTGATAAAATTTTCTGGGTGTATTCGATTTTTGTCTGTTCTTTGTGAATTTCATGTTTTCTGGGTTAGATTTATGAAGTTGAAATTCTGAGTTTATGTACATTTCATTGATTCAAGCACCTTCATGTATCAAATTTGGGAACAAGTAGTGGAATTACTGTACTTTACCTGCGGCTCCATGCCTCCATCTGGTCACTACTCTAAAATACTACCTTCATGTATCAAGTTGAAATTCTGAGTTTATGTACATTTTATTCCAATTGCTACAATTGTTTATTATTATTGCATTAGCACTATTTCGTGCTACCACACCTGTTGTTGCACTAGTGCTAGACTTGCTTTTTCAATCATTGCTTCTATTCTCAAAACTCCATCCATCCTTGGATACTTAGGTTTCTTTTTTATTAGGGCAGTTATGCTACATATGATGAATTCCTTTCTTTTCTCCTTTACTGTTTACTATTCTTTTGGAAAGTCGACCAGGAAGTCTGCTTTGAAACTGAGGAGGGTTTGTATATGTAGAAAATTGCGGGTAACTTTGAATAGCTTGATCTTAATCCAAAGCCATGTTACAGATGAGTGATCTGCGATAAATCTATGTGCGTCTTAATTTACTTCATTGGACTTACAACTAATCATTGGTCCTAATTTGTTCTGTTGGACTCTGAAATTTCTCTTCTTTAGTTTAATGTTCAGGATGGAACTTCTATGAAGCTCTGCGTTTCATCAAGCAAGATTCTAACATCAGATACAGGAGTCAATGCTTTAAGAAATGATCTACTCATCAAAACAGTTGGTGTTTTAAATTGGGTATCATCTGGTGTTTCTGGTAGTTTAGAGACTCCTATGCAAGACAATGTGGTAGGGTCTGACAATGCACATTTGCAAGGCACTAAGGTGAAGCATGAGATGTCATATGAATTTGATGACTCTATTGACAATATTGTGTTGGCAGAAAGAAGAAGAATGTTGTTGTCAAGGTACCTGTTCTTTTACTCAAATTTTGTTTTCATGTTTGGAGTTGCAACTGGAGTTCCTGTTTTGGCCAGTTAAAACAGCTTGTTCGTTGCTTCCTGGTTTAGCAAAGTTTTTTTATGCCCCCTCTTTCTTTCCCTTTTTCTACCTGGTGTATATGATCATCTCATTGGCTGTTTTCAAAGCTTTACTATCACATTATTGCATTAGTAATTTAATCACTGAATTTCAAAGCTATCCCTATTGTAGGTAGCATTCTTATTCTGTGGGGGTATGCTCATGTGTATGTGTATATAAACACACACACACACACAAATATATATGTGTCTGCTAATTACAGACTTACAATGAGGTTGTAAGATTTATTTATATCCAAGATACACTAACCTATGAAGCTAATTGGTCAACTGAGCTTTGTATTATTAAAAAAAAAATGCTCAAGTGCTAGTGTATCATCAATGAAAGCTCTGGACATCTGTTGAGCTAAGTAGTTCAAGTTCTATGATTCCCTGATGCCTCTTTTTTCATATCCATCTTATAGAGGACTAAGGGTCTGAGATTGTGATGTGTGGTGCCAATCTAACCAAAGTGAAAAACGTAAGTTCAACCGTGCTCTGGGTGCCAGTTCTAGAAAAAAGTGAAGGAAAAGCAAGCAATGATATAGAACTATTTGCCACGGGCCCACGGACATGTTACATGTACTTGGTATCAGCTTATATTAGACATGCTCGAAGGTCCTTGGAAGCTTGGAGCACAGAGCGAAAATGCAGCCTTCATGCATGTGGATTGCACTTTCAGCAAAACCACAAAAAGGGAATCTGCCAGCAACTCAGCAAAACCTAGAAAAAGTAGAAATTTGAGTACAAAACTTAGCAAAACCAAAATAACAAGCAAAAAAAAATTTCTTCGACAACTTGAATGGAAGAAGATGAGGAAGAGAGGAAGAGGAAGAGGTAGGAGATAGGAGAGAGGAGTGTGGAGGAGGAAGAAGGAGCAAACAACGACAAAATGTTAAAAAAAGGAAAACTTAAGAACAAAGGAAAAGATGCATGAAGTGCATGAAATGCGTGCCTCATGCTTCATAAGAAATCACACAAGCATACAAAAACGTGAGCTCCAAGATTATGCTTTGCTCTAGCATAAAAAAGCACACAACAATGCATTCCATGCTTTGCAGTGCTTTTTGTGTGCACGGTGCGCTATTTTAAACTAAGGGTATGAGATGTTGCAAAGATTCAAAATGCAGTTTTGGTTGTGGTACTGTGAAGGTGCTCTGTTATGGCAATCTGCATAGTATATCAGGGTGGACGAATGTGGTCGGCTTGATCTGAAAGCCTTTCCAATGTAGCCATTTTGTTGTGGTTGCTTTTTGAAGCCATGAGGTGTCAAACATTGGTAAAAATCTAGAGTGTTTAGCCCATCACAACTTTGAATTTAGGTACATGGGGACACTCTCTGTAACTCAGATGCTGATATGAAAAATTTGTCATCTTACAAGTGGAATGTGCAATTTCAAATTAATTTATCTAGAATATATTGCATGGCTAAAAGATTGTTCGCTTGGTTACCTACCTGAAGGCCCCAAACTGTTAAAACTCTCAAGGAATCAATTAAAAATAGTTTGATGAAGGAAGGTATACCCTAATGCCTTTTCACCTGTCATATGTTAAGAGTTTAGATACGTGAGGCATAACCTTTGCCCTATCCGTGGAACGTTGTATCTGATATGGGTTCTGCAAGGTAAAATGGAGAGCCTGGGTGGTGACATTGCATAAATTACATTGCTTTAACCACTAGAAGCGAGTCCTTAGATACAAAGATAAACAAACTCTTATCCTAAAGATATGTAATAATGATCTAGATGTATTTGGCATCATATCCATACACTAAATGTTTATGCACCATCAAAAGAATCTGCTATTGTTTTTACTTCTTAGTTAGTTGACCAATAGATGGTGCAAGTACCTAGTGACCTTCTGTTTAATTTCTTTGTCTATGAAGTAATAAGAACGACTACAACAACAGTCCTCTTCCACTCTTCCACTTTCTCACTAACTCTTGATAAGCTGATTTTATTTCTCTTTCTTGGTCTTTCTCTCTCTTTATTCTTCTTCTTCTTCTTCTTCTTCTTCTTCTTCTTCTTCTTCTTCTTCTTCATCTCTCTTAATCTGTGGGACAAGAGCTGGAAGCCACATCCATGGCCACGCGGTCTTTTTCGTTCTTTCTCTTTCTATATTCTCCTTGATTTATCTTCATCTCTGGGATAAATGCTTGATGCTTCACTCTACTGCTCCACATCTAGAAAATTCAAGGTTTTACTATGTGAATTGGTTATGAATGTATGACTTAAGTAGGTGTTTTGATTTTTGAGTTACTTTCTCCCTTTTACTGCCTCATCCTCTTGAAAGCTGATTGTTAGATCTCATATCTAGAACCTGATCTCGAGCCTTCCAGTATGAAAGCAACCCGCGCCTTGGATACATGTTTCAAAGTGCCAATGAACGACAGGGGCAGTGATCCTTGTAACTGTGGTCCAGCCACATATTTTGAAATTTGAATGCAATATTCCTCCTTCGTCTTTGTGTTGTCTGGACAAATGGGAATGTGATGTGACAACTAAAGGCAACAACTGTTGAAATTAAATAGATCATAGCTGCTCCTAACCTTCTTGTAATAAATAAGATCAATCATTGAACAATTGAGTTTGAATTGATATAATGGCGTAATGAAGCTAGTGGTAATGCAAGATTAATGATGGGGACCATCCCACCAATCCCACAAGTGCAGCCTTGATCCAACATTGCCGCCTAGAGGTTCAAGAAGTATTGCACTGCACATAGAACTGCACCAGCAATTTATTGAGGCTTTCAACACTCAATCTAAGGCTTAAGCTAATTAACACAGAAAGGCTCCTTTCAGCCAGGAGACCGTGTTTGGATCCATGTAAGGAAGGAGGGGTTTCCTGCCAAACAAAAAGGCATTGGTTCCAAGGGCTGATGGTCCCTTCGAAGTACTTGAGAAGGTAGGCCTTAATGCCTATAAATTATAATTACTAACTCAAAAAGTAAGGATACCCCGAAATGAGTTTTGAAAAGTTGGGGTACCAAAAAATAATTTCCCCTAATTTTGGAATACCTTCAAGTAAATTTTTGGTGTGGTAGTGGTGTATTTTGTATCAAACTTACCTTAGGGGGCTTAGCCCCAGTGTTTCCTTTTGTGCGGTGTGCAGTTTGCTGTTTTCCCTTATTGCGTTTTTGCCTCTCATTTGCTGCCTTTTGAAGGTGGAGAAGGAATCACTAACGCTTGGGTTAGGACGCTTGATCCCTTTACTTGTTTCATTCTTGTTTCGTACCTTGCTTCCCTTGGAGGTAGAAAAAACAGCCATCTAATCCTAAGGATTAGAACTCTTGGTCCTGCTTGGGAAGGCTGTCTGGGTTGTTGTCTCACTTCATCACAGAATCAATCCATGCAAAATCCCCAGACCTTGTTAGCTGTCTATTAAGTCAATTGCAGGATCACTCTGAGAAAACCAGTAAACCTTGGTGTTCTATCATTAAAGGACTGTGTTGCTACTAAGACAAGTCCAGCAAACCTTGATGTATGATGTTTTATGCACTCTCATCTTGCTTTTATAACTGTACATACATACATCAATTAACCCAAAGGACAGCTTTGAATTTTGATCAAAGTACTAACGAAAAATTATTATGTAGAACGTGTCCAACAATTTTTTCATCCTCTTAGAGAAAATTGGTGTGACAAGGGCTTGACAAGTGATTGAAAGTTCTGGAATCTAGAATAAATTCATCACATTATGTATTTCATAGGGTATTTTAGCCCTCAAAGTTTTTTGAATAGCATTTTTAGCTTAATGTATTCTCCCATTGAATGAAATGGGTCATGTGAATTTTCTTTCTGTATCCCAGTTTTCATAACAAGGTTTCTTAAGTCTGGAGTCTTCACTGTAATATTCAGCAGTTTCTCTATATTCTTTCTTTTTTGTATTAGTGGGAAATTTTTAGCAAGAACTTACATGCTTAATCATTAATTGATTTTTGATTAGTCAATCTGATCTCTTTTATTATTTGACAGGGCACAGCAAAGATTTTTGGGATCGGAAATGGTGGTAATTTTCTGGTACTTGAGATATTTGATTTGTGAATTATCTTTTGCAACATTTCTTGGGGACTATGTTGTGGAACTGATGAACTTGATTAATGATTTGCGACATAAAATCAGAAGTATGGTTGAACTAGGGGCTGCTTCTTACATTGACTTGTAATGCATCAGTGTCAGGTGCCCACCATGTTACATTCCTTTTGTGGTCTGAAGGACCTTGGGAAAAATACATGGAATCTGTCTCGTCAGTGGTTGGACTTGCTTGAATGATTGAACTTTGCCTTCCTTTTGTTCCACCTTTTTTTGTCTCAATGCCAGGAGGGGGGGGGGGGGTAATGTACTGCGCACTTGTTTAATTTTCTTATTATTTTTTATTTTTTACGGGTATGTTTGATCTAGTTTTCACACAAACATTGATTGGGGCTCCATTCTTTAATTATGTCCCGTTTATATTCTGTCTTAGTTTGATCGCTGAATTCTGGTGAGGTCATCTTGTTGGGGCAGTTCGTTTTTAGGCTTGGTACTTGATAAAATTTTTTATCCCCATGCTTCCTGTTGCCTTCTTTTTCATTTATTTCTTTTGCTATGGACTTCTGTACCGTGTGAAAGACAACTGTAGGGTTGAGGTGACCGCTAGTAAAGGTTATTGTGGAAATGGAGCATAGCTTATATTAATTTCATCCACTAAGGAGAAAATAGAGCATATGTCAATGTGTACTGGTGCTGTGAGATATGTCTGACTTTTAATATCAGCTTTCACAGCTGTATCGAATATCTGGTCAAATCCTGTGTGTTCTGCCTAGACAGTGAGATACAACAGCAGCTTAACACCTAGTGTGGATTCCTCTAAATTAGGTAATGTGAATATCTGAATGCATGCAACCTTACCTATTCGCAGCAGAGAGGTAGTTTCCAGGGCCAGTATAGTTTTCTGGAAACAAATTAAAGGGAACTTAAGGCTTTGTGATAAAGGTGCATGAAATAATTCTGGAAGCATGGTCTAATAGCAGATATCAAAAGATGCATCAAGTAGGATAACGTAGTGGACATGTCAGAATAAGTTGTGGGCAGTTCAGGAAAGTCCAATAGAAACTTTGCACCAGTTCCAAATGCTAGGACAGAAAATACTTTGTGAACGCTGAAAATGAATCTCTACATAACTGAGAAGAAAAAAGGATGTCTTCATATAAGACAGTGACCAAAAGCTCTTGTCCAATATACGTGACATGGATGGTTATTCCCCTATATTGCACCCAAAATAATTTATACACGAGCGTATCTTTACTATGTTGTAGATGGGCCAGGTCTTGTTTAGTGACTTCCTTTCCCATGTTTTATTTATTTATTTATTTATTCATTTTAATTCTGTTCTCTTTTTGTTTTGTTTATTTATTTATTTTTAGCTCCATAGGATGATTTATTTTTGTTTTGTTTTGTTTGGATGCTTCAAGGGATTCTCAATGTGGGCCACATTCATGGCTTTGTTCCTCACCTAACCTCATATATAGCTGCAGATTGATGCACCTTTTCTCTCAATTGTGTAGGGCTGCTGATCTTTATTGCTTATTTAATTTAAAGAAATGCAGCACCCTATTGCTGTAGGAACTTGACCCTCACTTATGTGCATAATGCAACCATTTGTTGCTTTATTATTGCAGTTCCTTTCACTCATAGGGATGAGTTGGACTCAGATTCCAAACTATTAATGCTTTTGCAGGATGAGAGTTATGATGGAGAAGCATCCAAATTACATAAAGTTCGTCTTCAAGGTGCAGACAGTGATATGCAAGAGGGTGGTCCTGTTCAAGATGTGCAGATTGCTGCAGATGGATCTGGCATGGATGACCCTGAAAATCAGATTTCAACACTTGATGGTAATGGGACATTTGACACCATACACAAGTGTCTACCAACTTTGTCAGATCAAATGTATGGCCCTGTATGTATTGAACCGGGGGCTTCCTACAGTTCCAGCGAGTTTCCTTTTCATGAGCAAGAAATCAATGTGACAAATGTTGATGGAACTAGAAATTTGGATTTGTCATTGCTTACTAGAGTCAAAGATGAGCCCGCGGCCAGCGAGTCATATGAAGAAAAAAACGGTAGGCCACATGTCATTTCCAGTGAAGTACTGCCGCCTGTGAAAAGTGAGCCAGAGTTATCTGAATTTCTCGGAGACGAGTTGGATCACTTACCATTAATAGACCGCATGAAGTTAATGTCATCAGGAACACCTAACCTGGATGCATCACAAAGCCTTGAGTTTCATTCTAAAAATGTGAAATCAGATCAGGCTCTTGATACAGATGTCCTAGAATCTGTTGACCCAATAAGCATCAGCAGACCAAGGAAGAGAAAAAGAACTATCACGTAATGTTTCTGCAGTGTTTTTTGTTTTTAGATGATTCATCTCTATATCACAAGCTTCTTAGATCCTTATTTTGTCATGCAGTGATTCAGCCGAAGTTGCATTGGAGGAAGATGCTCCTGGGCTGCTAAAGGTACTACTGCCACTTGACCTTTCATCAAGTTAAAAGTGACTATACCTGCACATAATGGGGAAACGTTTCTAACTACAGACTAAATTGCTAGGTTTTAATGGAAAGGGGAGTGTCTGCTGAAGAGATAAAGCTCTATGGGGAAGGAGAATCTGAGGGCGGTTTAGATGATTTAGTTAGCGAAGATGGTTTTGCAGAGCTTGAGGCTGTCATATCACAGGTTGTGTATAATTCTGCTCTTGTGATATTTAATTTGCTTGGGCTTTGACATTTCTTTACTGTAAAGCTGTTGCATACAGATGTTCTATGTAGTTGAGGCGGACATAGTTTAATTGTTTTTCTGATAATGTGTGCCTTGGATGGACATATATACACAATCACAAATGCATAGGATAATAAGTAAATGTGTCTTGTCTTAGTATATTGATGAATTTTTAAACTGGGTTAGTAACAGTAGGAATTGGGATTGTTACTATGTACATTGTCATCTTTTGCACTACCAGTGCATTTACAATGTTCCTAGCCTAAGGAGCTTGGTTTTTATTATTCTTGGTGTTTGTTTTGATGGGTCGGGAAGGGGGGAGGGGACGTCAAAAGTCTATGCTAAATATGGCAGTATTTTTTCTTAAACCTGTTTCATATTGGCGATGTAAAGTAATATCTGTCATGCTTGTCCTCTGGGCCTGCCTGTTTGTAGGTTTACTCATCTTGGCAGCGCTCAGCACCATGGCTATATCCTACCTCTATTGTAATATGGCTCACTATCACACTTTCTTTGGCACAGATCAACCCCCTTCCTTAAAACAAATGTACATGAAGTTCCTTTTTTTGTTTTTTTTTCCCCGACCTTCAAATTGCAAGGTGGTATCTGTGATATTAATGGTCATTATTTTTATCAATCCCCATTGGTTATCGGAGGATTTTGTGCAGTTAGGATTTCTCATACCCACATTCCCATTCACCATTCAGTGATGGTCCATTTTGGTTGAATGGGTACATAGTGTTGTGTAGTGTTTTTGCCTTGTTCTTTGTATCACCTAACTGGGTAGTTTGTATCTATGTACATTTGTGCTGTCAAATGTAGTACATGGAAAAGTTATGCTGACTTTCAAATACCTGTGATCGTATCGTATGCCATGGCATGAATGGCTATTTTTATCAATCCCTGCTTTTTTGCGGCAGGAATATGGGTTGTTAGGATTTCTCCATTTCTGATAAATAAATGGGTGAATATTGTTCTTTTGCCACATTCTTCTGATATTACCGGATTGGAAGTCTGCATCTTTGTACCTTTGCTGGCAAAAGTGTAGTATACCAAAACGATATTGGTGCCAATTTCTGTTTTATTTGGTTTTATGAATTTGAATGGTTACACACTGCTATAATTGTACGTCTACAACCATATGATGTGAACATAAATAATTGTAGCAAGCCTTTGGTTGAGTGTTTGAAATGTTGCTTTTTCCTTTGTTCGTATCTTTGGTGCAGTTGTTTTCACAACGCCAATCCTTTATAAAGTTTCCTGTTGTACGCTGTGCAAAGGGTGCAAAAGCCAACTACTGTTTGACATGTCTCCTATCACTTGTGGAGCAGGTAGATTCCTTGCTATTTCATACCTTGTGAAATTGTACAAAGTAATTCTTGATTTGTTATGTTATTTGTTAATAAATGAAATTAAGTCAACTGTCGGGTGACATTCTAATCTGATCTAATGGTTCATTGACCTCCCAATCTGTATGATCCTATGAGTCTTTTATGGTTGGTTTCTCTGCCTGCATCACAGACTAGATATTTGCAACTTAGGAAGTGGCCTGTTGAATGGGGCTGGTGTCGAGATCTTCAGTCTTTCATCTTTGTATTCCGAAGACATAACAGGTACAATTACGAAGAAATTGATATTTTGAATTTTCTGTTCTCATGAACTAATAATGAAATTTCTTGAATGCAGAATTGTGCTGGAGCGGCCTGAGTACGGATTTGCTACTTACTTTTTTGAGCTGTTAGATTCTATACCCGTTGACTGGCAGATCAAGCGCTTGGTGACTGCTATGAAGCTTACAAGTTGTGGCCGAATCACTCTAATAGAGAATAAACCCCTTATGGTAACATCTCTGGTTGAATATTTGAATCTTCCAAGTATTGTGAAAACTGTTATGGCTCAGGCATGGCTAGTGAATGCATATATGACATGAGAAAAGAGTATGATGGATGGGCTGTGATGTGTATTGAAATGATTCAATCATTCATGTGTTTTGCTCAATTGTCACTGACTTAATCAGTAACATGGATGTCGAATGTCATCAGGCTTCCTGTGGAAATGTCAAGAAACTTGATAGTTAGGGAAAGCAAATGAGAACCTGTCTAATGCCTTGTGTAGAATCCCAAGAGCAAGTCAAGTCCTCAATGAAGCCAAACTTTCCTATGGAAATGTAAACATAACTTGATAGTTAGGGGAAACAAATGAGAACTTGTGTTATGTTTTGTGTAGAATCCCAGGAGCAAGTCAAGTCCTCAATGAAGCCATTCCTATTTCAAACTTTTGATGTGATAGAGAAATACATTGAGAAACTAACGGGACAAGGAAGGCACAATAAATATCTTCTTGCCCTTAGGCTATTATAAAATCATCGATGCAGTTAAATATTATAATTAATGGAAGGGCAAATGATTTTGTAGATTATAATATTTATGATCCTTCTTCCTGTAAAAATGTATTTGATGATCCTGCTACTATCGATACTTGGTAAAGCTTGAAGTGTTGCATGTTTTTCTTCTAGATTTGTGTTTTGCATTAGAGAAAGTTGCAACTTGCATGCAATTCCCAACTGCATGAAGTCCTAAGGGTGAGAAGGTAGTAAGGTACCACCTTGTCCAGAAAAAGGTGATTCCCAGGGACATTTCTACAGAGAGATAATCAACCCTC
Organism: Portulaca oleracea; assembly: GCA_029582165.1. Taxonomy (NCBI): domain Eukaryota; kingdom Viridiplantae; phylum Streptophyta; class Magnoliopsida; order Caryophyllales; family Portulacaceae; genus Portulaca; species Portulaca oleracea. The sequence goes on from CM055890.1 coordinate 17,062,129, forward strand.
ATTATATTCCAAAAAGATTGCTATGATCTCCATGCATCATTGTTTACTTTTTTTTACTATTTGTTTTGGCAAGACCTGTATTCTGACACTCAGAAAAAGATAACAAGAAGGCCTAAAATAGTCATAATTTGTTGTGGTTTTGTTGAAACTTCATTGGCGTATGCTGAGAGTTGAAGGGCTTGATCAGCCTTAACTAAACCCTAAAGGTAATCTGGTGGTGATTGATCCCTGAAAAAGATTCAGGAGCTCCTTTTTGCCCAAATGCACCAGAAAGTCATCAGAAAAGCATGATAGCAAGTCTTCCCCAATACTGAATACCTTGCCTGTGTGTGATTATTATGGTGTGGCACACCGGAGGATTGAATACTTGGCTGATTCTTTTATGTGGACTTTGCTGCTGTACTGCAGCAAATGCAGACAAGCAGCACTACTCCCCTGAACACGAAAAACATCTTTAGGATCCCATAATCTGGCCCCCCATGAAGCCTGTGATTAGTGTTTATCCTATCTTGCTTCACTTATTCCATCTTGTGTACTTTGTGGGGTTCTCTTTCTCATGTCTTATAATTTCTGTTTGGACTGTGTTGAAAGGTTGGAGAAGACCTTAGTGATGGGGAAGCACGAGTATTGGCTGAATTTGGGTGGATCCCGAACACTGGCTTGGGTACAATGCTAAACTACTGTGACAGGGTTGTTCATGATCGTAAACAGGAAAAGGATAGCTCCGAGTGGAGATCTAAAATTGCAAAGCAGCTTATAAATGGTTATAATGGTGGTAATATTGTGTCCAAAAGCCTTCCAAAGAAGCTGCTTGAGCATCAGGCTTCAGAGTCAGAAAACATACAGGTAAAGCTAGAAGAAGAATAAGCTAATTCGTGTACATAAAACTTTTGTACATAATCAGTGGTTTACTGGTTAGGATATGAAGAGAAGCCTCATTTCTCAGTCAAGAAACCATTTGTGTTAGTCATTAGTTGTTTCTTGTTATTTACTTTAAAACAACATAGATTAGGACATACAGATTTTGATCTAATGTTGGGTTTTTTGGACTGTTTCCGAGCAGGCTATAATAAACTAGGTAATTTTTATTTTTATTTTATTTATTTTGACAAATGAGTCAGTTCAAGGACTTAATAATATTAAATTAGTACATGTCTTTTGAGCATACTTTTCGCGGACCTATGAGTTGCGTCTACTAAATTCCCAGGAAGTTGAGAAAGTTTCTTAACTCTACGTATGGCAAAGTTTGTCACTACTTGATTTTTTTTTTGAAAGTCAAAAAAATGTTGGAAGTTTGCTTAAAAAAATGCTACAAAGACCAACAAAACACTAAAAGAAGGCTATAAGATAAAAATTCAATAGCTAAAGAAACAAGATAAGTGAACTGCAAAACAATTACTTAAATTACAAATCACTCCAAGGCAAAATCAAACAAATTGTTTTCTATTCTTTTAGCGTCCTTGGAGTGATCGCTAATTGTACGTTGCTAACGAATGACTCTTAAACTACAAACTTTTTTCACCAATCTCCTCTTGCGAGTAAATTGCCTTTATATCCTTGAGATCTTTGATCATCTTAGGAGCTTCAATTGGTGCAGACTTAGCCTTGCGAAAACCCTTAAAGACCGGTCTCCATTTAGATTTCATTAGGACCTTATCTTTCTTCTTGCTTCTAACATCACCATTTGAACTCTCCAAGAAAAATCCTCGATACCATGAGAAAAATTAAAACTAGAATAGAGAGCCAAAGTGTCCTCACTATTCCTCGGAACAAATGAAGAAATAGGAGCATCAAAGGCGACTTTTGGAATATTTAAATCGGCATAGGCTGCTTTTGAAATAGTCCGATCAGAGTCTAAAGAGTTGAAATGATCATCACCAAGGACAACATTTGGAACAAGATGTGACCCCGGAGGTTATCAACAACCATCTCAGTAAGTTTTAGGGACCTAAATCAACTTGACAAAGTCCCTTCTCGAAGAATCAAGGCAGACCCATTAAACCTGCAACCATTTAGGGGACGTTTTGCAATGGAATCCGCTTCCTTACTATTGAACCGAACAACCCAAACTTCTTACCATTCCTCCTCAATTTGCCAGGAATGTAGGCACCGACAACACGACCGAAATCCACAAATAAGTTTTTCAAACAAACGTTATCGACATCAACTGACAAATTATCCACAAATAAAAAGAATGAACTACCATCCTGGAGCTTGAGCATGGTGGAGACATGGTGCTTGAGTTGAAGGAAATGATGAACACAAACCCGGAAACTTGGGACCTTGATATGAACTCAACAATGGAGGTCTCCCAATGTTGAGAACTTGCAAATCTACCAAGATTAGATAAAGATAACCATCGCTATGAAGGAAATGACTTGCTAACACCACCATTAACAATGGATAAAGTAAAAACAAGATTTGGGAGAGAAAATTGGGGCAAACCCTAGCTTTCATTCAATGATATTCAACTAGTTTCTTCTTCCCAAATAATAGAATATATCAAGAGGGTGGGGAATAGAAGATGCAATTAATTACAAAAGTGCCATTACTAACATAAAGCCAAAGGGAAATAAAAGAAAGGAAAGGGACGAAAATGAGAGAAAGACACAGAGAGGTGACTGCGAACAAGTGGGAGTTCGCAAAAAGCGCTGGTGGTGTTTGTGGGGCGCTGCCAGAGTCTGCTCCAGAGAGGGCAGCAACCACGCTCAAGTCGGGCGCGACTCGCAGAACAAAGGCGTTGCCAGCGCCTAGCTTCATTTGAGGGAGGGGGCTGCCAGTGCCCTAATCTGGCAACTTCCGAAGTGAAGAAGGTAGGCGCTGGTGGTGTCTGTGGGACGCTGCCAGCATCCCAATCTGGGAAACTCCCGAAGTGAAGAGGTAGGCGCTGGTGGTGTCTGTGGGACGCTACCAGTGCGTAACCCAACTCTTCTCCTCCATTTCTCCTTCTTTAGCTCTTCCTTCTACCGGGTTCAAAATTCAAACCCCGATCGATGCCTAATAATCATGAATTTCTAGGGACGACCCGGTATGATGCTCGGTCCCAAAGTCTCCGGGGTTGGCGATGGCCTCGAGTCTCCTAGAGAGTCTCGGAACCTATCCCAAGGATGGCCGAGAAGATCTTGGGGTGTCCGGATTCCACCAGAAATTGAACCTCGAGACTCGGTGAGGCTGATGCGACCCTCTTGGCAAGGGTGACGAGGGAGGAGTACGGTACTCGAGCCTCTTCACATCCCTATCGCTAGAACCAGATGACCGCATAGGCTTACGAACAGGGGAATCAGACAAATTAGGAAAAAGAGTTCCAGAAACAAGACCAACAATATTAGATGATCGATCAACACCTCACTATTTGTTTACATTCCATTGCTTAAGGATATATGCTCCATGCTTGCTCTAGGATTCTAATGCATTCACTGTTTTAATTGATTTAGTATAAATCATCACTTCATTTTGACATGCTTCCTTTGCTTCTCTTAATGCTAACTCAATTGCTTTTAATTCTACCTGGGTTGCCAGAAGAGCTCTCAATAGAGTTCCTTCTCAATTTGTACGATTTGAATGTGTTTGTTGTTGTGTCACCCATGCAACAACTGATATACCTGAGGTTGATTTCCAGGCTTAGTCTACAATTATCTGATGTTGAGGTGGATATGATAAACTTGAATCAGTATAAATAATATGATTAAGTTCTCCATTAATGGCCTAACGAGCAACAGTTGTTTTCCGTTGCTTCCATTTATACCCTTCATTGTAAGATATAGTAAGGGCTAACTCCATTGCATCTTGTGATATTCGGTTCTAGTTAAACTTCACATAATTTCTAATTTTCTAAATACATCATAGGGAATCTATAAACCATAACAACCTCGTTCCACCATCTTTATCTGTATTCATGATGTATCTTAACCAATCCACTAACCTGATCCGGGCCCCACCCGGACCCTCGTGCTCGATTTCCCGAACACCCGGGAAGTCATTGGATCAAGGCCTGGACCTAAGACGTACTAATACTTTCCAGTATGTGCGAGTCTTTGATTATCGGCCATCCCTCCTTCTGTGGGTTCATGGGCTACCGCCACAACTCTTTAGGGGTTACGACTTGGAATAGCCTTGGTGCGAATAATCCAGACAACTCCAAATCAAGGTCGTGACCCGTAGTTTCACACTCGTGACTATTGTCGGTGTGCCATGCCATTTTTTCCCAGGCCTAGTCACGCTTGTGACTCACACTGTTGCGGTCGTGACCCCCTGCTAGCCTCTGTGACTCGAGGCAGGTCATGTTCATGACGTTCTGTGTCATGCTTGTGATCCCCTGCTGGGTTCGTGCCCCTATCACAAGATTAATGGTCACGACCATGGCCCATGTTGGTCATTCCCGTAGCCTACACAGAACGCAATGTTGTTTGAGGTTTTAAGGCCCCTCTATATATACTCCTCTTAGTATTTTGTAACTCACTTCTTTGATGAAATATATGTTGGGTATTTACAAACCCCTCCAATAGCCTCTTATTTCTTTATGCATTATACTGATGGTGGTTATTAAGAGTATTTTCTTTGTAGGTGATTAGTGATATTGCGTTTCCATCAACTTGGTGAAGATTTGGTTGGAGTTTTTCTAGTGGGTGTTAGTGGGTTCCCCTTTATGCATTCATTTGAGACTCCAAGTTCAATCTTGGTGAGTTACTATTTGAGGATTGAACATATCTTGTTTATTTATATCCAAAATCAGAGGTGTTGTGTATTTGAGTTCTACTTTGGGTTTTTGGTGTGATTGTAGTAGTTTTTGTGATCCTTGAGCTGTTACTCATCAATATTAATCATTCTCAATTCCCTCACGGATCATTTGGTATTAGAGCTTGGTATAGAACACATTGTTGATTGCAATTTATTAGGGTTATTGATGCTATGTTTTTGTGGCTACTGTTTAGGGTTGTTTATGTGCTAAAAGTTGATGCTTGTTGATTGATTTTGGTGACTTGTTGGTATATGATGTTGTGGGAGTTGATTTGGTATTGATTGAAGTTGAGTTGAACGAGTTGGTGAATTTGATTGTGGTTTTTTTGAGCAAAATATGGACATTTATGGTGTTGATATTAGGAGCTTGATTTTGTTGGTTTTGGATGCTTGATGTTGTGTGGAAACCATTGTGATATTGGCATTGGTGTTTGGAATTATTTGATGCTTGAAATGTGATTTCCTTTTGCCTCTAACACCCCATCTTCCCTCCACAAATAGCCTCGCAAAACTACACAAAATCCCTAGCTACAAAAGCCCGAGCCTCATCGGAACATCTTTACCTACCCCACAAATCACCTTAGCTCCACAAAATGGCCTCGGTGTCATCTAGTGAAATGGGTGACTGATAAACCCCTCCTTTACCTATGTTTTATTGTCAAATGGGTAATCTTCTAGGGGCCATAGATGCAATTCGTCTCCTACTTCCAAGGGAAAATAAAGAAGCACCTAGACCTTCTCCTAGAATTGGTGGCGGTACTCCACATAGAAGTCCTTTGATCCATCATGAACTTGTCATGGATAGTGGTTGAGAAGTGCTTTTTATGACTATGTTTTTAGGGGATTTCGATAGTGAATTAGGGGTAGCTTTAATTGTAAATCTTGACCTATATCCCATATTACGCTTGGTGTTGTTGTTTTAAATGCAAATTGATGGAGATCGATCCAATTCGCCCAATCCAAAAGAGGTCCAATTCGTTCACATGGAAGGAGAGAAGGCCCTAGAAGAAGGATCCATTAAGGAGGTCCAACGACCAACTCATGTGGTGTGCTCTATATTCCAAGAAGACGTCCAAACTAGCTAAAAGGAGGAGCAAGTCACGTGCAAGGGACGTCCTAGAAGAGAAATTAGGAGTATTTGTATTTTCCTTATTAGTAGCTAAGTTTGTTATAAGGCATAATGCCAAGTATTATTTAGTAGCTTAGGCGTAAAGTTAGAGGAGTCTAGAGGGAGATAATCCTAGTCTTGGGCGCTAGTTTTGTATCTAATCTAATTAGGATTAGGAAAGCCAAAGGGAATCATAGAAGGATTCATCCTAGGCTGCTTAGGCGTCAAGTTTAGTAATCCTAGAAGGATTAGGTCTTAGTCTAGTATATAAGGAGGTTTGTAACGTCCAAAGAGGACACACAACTTTGAATTATGAATATAAAACGAGTTTCTGCTCAACCCTCTTTCCTTTTCTACTATTGTATCTTGAATTGGCTATTCAAGTGGTGAGGTAGAGCTTGTTCCAATACTTAGAAGGTGTTTCTGTAACTAAGTAAAAAAACAAGAAGCTCTAGGGATTAGGCTTGTGGTATTTCTGTATCAATTTCAATTCCCTTGAACTATCCAAACTATCTATCCATACCCTAGGACTTACGCCGTCCTCACCCTCACCCTAAGTCGGTTGCACGTCTCCTTGATGTGTAATTGATCTCAAACCCTAGCTTTGCATCAACTATACATCAAAATTGATATCAGAGCTTAGGTTTCTTCTCGGTGCAACCCTAATCACCAACGGCCTAAACACATTCCAAACACATTCCTTCTAAACCTAAACACATTACCATCATCGTGGTCAGTGGTAACAACCCTAGCCCTACTCGTGAGGAGCTAGAGAAGAAGTTGGAGTTTCTTACAAAGCAGCTTGAATGATACATCCACCCTGCAACAAGAGGAACTTAAAGATTCAGGGGAAGAGGATCCTATAGAAAGTGAAGAAGTGGAGTCTATAAGCTCACGTAGAAGGCCTCGTCCACCACGACGTGAACCAAGGGAAGGGAGGCTTAATTTCAAAGTTGATATCCCAGAATTTGAAGGTATTCTTGATCTTGAAGTTTCCTTGATTGGATTCAAATTGTGGAGAGAGTCTTTGATTTGAAAGATGTTCCTGATGACAAGAAGGTCAAGTATATTGCTCCTTAACTTTGAAAACATGCTAGTATTTGGTGGACTAACTTACAGAAGAAGAGATAGCATGTTGGGAAAGAAAAGACTCGAACCTGGGAGAAGATGAAGAAGAAACTTCACTCTAAGTTTCTTCTTGTGAGCTATTTCAAATACAATTACTTTAAGCTTCAACAACTCACCAAAGGAGGCAAAAGTGTCGAAGAATACACCAAGGAATTCGAGCACTTACTATTGAGATGTGATCTAAAGGAGGATGAACCTCAAACACTTGTGAGGTACTTAGCTGGATTGAACGAAGGGATAAGGTATGTTGTGGAACTTCAATCCTATACTACACTTGATGAATTGAGTACTTTAGCTCATAAAGTTGAACAACAACGAAAGAGAAGGGGGAAGGAGTTGTCGAGCAAAAACCTTACCCCATATCACCCCATCTATACACTCCACAAAAGAATACTGTTCAACCCAAAGTACCATCCATCAAAACTCCACAAAATAGCCAGCCCCAAATTCCCCAAAAACCTATTCAAACCCCACCCATGGATAGGAGGAGATGCTTTAGGTGCCAAGGACTTGGCCATATTGCATCCGAATGTCCTAACAAGAGAGTATTCACCCTCATAGAGTACCAAACCGCCCTATTTGTTGAACCTGAACCAAAATACGTAGAAGAAGAGGTGGTAGATGATCAAGGGGACTCTATGATTGAAGAGGAGGTTGTAGAGGAACCAGATGAAGGGGAGATGTTGGTTGTGAGGAGAGTCCTTAGTAGCTCTCATGTTTCAGAAGATAAACAACAATGAGAAGTTATCTTTCATTCTTGATGCACTGTCAAGGGAAAAGTTGTTATTTGATTATTGATGGTTGAAGTTGTACTAATGCAACTTCTCTTACTATGGTAAACAAGCTCAATCTTCAAACCAGCCTTCATCCTACGCCATACACCATCTAATGGCTCAATCAGGGCAAAGGATTACAAGTGAATCAACGGTGTTTGGTAAGCTTTTCCATTGGTAAATCTTATCAAGATTCATTATGGTGTGACGTTATTCCAATGGATGCCAGTCATATTTTGCTTGGAAGACCATGGTTATTTGATAGGAGTGTGACACATGATGGGAGAGCCAATATGTTCGGACTCGTTCCGAGCCGAATTGATATCATTTATAGGGTGTTTTGCTTGATTTGGTCTCTTGATTATATAATAGTTATGATGATTTTGTGTTTTTGTAGGATGATAAGGAGTTAGAAGGAAAATGAGCTAATTTGGGGCTTTTTAGGGAATCCCGAGCGATATCCCGAGCCAAGCCAAGCCGGGAAGCGAAGCGGAACTGACCCGGAAACTCTTCCCCCATTTTTGGTACAAAACAGGGGCGTAGCACCCGCTACAGCCCAAGGAAGAAGGAAGAAGGGAAGATGGGCAGAAAGAGGTCACACCCGAGACCAATTTTGTCACACTCGTGAACAACTTCGTCACACCCGAGACCAGTTTTGTCACACCCGTAGCCAGCTTCGTCACACCCGCGACCAGCTTCGTCACACCCGTGACGATCGGCCGTTTTGCGGAAATTACGCGCAGCGACTGGGCATTAATTTAAGGTTTTGGGATATTTTCTTTCCTTCTATAAATACCCACATATTTTCAGCATTAGGATAATCTAATTTTCCATTAGTTAGATTAGAATTAGAATAGAATTAGGTTTTATTGCATTTCTCTTATCTTGCCTTTATCTTTCATTAAGCTTTAATTGTTCTTCAAGTCTTCTTTTCTTTCATTGTAATCAACTCTCTCTTTTAATCAATTCAAGCAATTTTCAAGGTTTTGCTCTCTCTCTCTCTCTCTCTCTCTCTCTCTCTCTCTCTCTCTCTAAGTTTTTCATTGTTGATTTGCATTCAAAGCTTTCTAGTGTTAGTCCACAAATCCAATCCAACTTTTAGTGAGGAGGGGGATTAAGAGTCACAAATTCTACTTTCAAGTGAGGATTTGGGGTTTCTTAGTAACTCAAATCACAATTTTCTTGTTTATTCGGGGGAAAATTCGAGTGAAAGATTCAAGATGAAGAGTTAGAGTGAAGGTTTAGTGCATCGAGGGTATGATTTCTTGTTCTTGATTTCGTTATTAGATTTAGTTTTATTGCTTTCTTATTTCTTGCTTTCAATTGCACTCTTAGTTTTAGTTTTCTTCTTTGTTGAATTAGATTAATCCATCTTTCATTCATGTTTGCTTGATTATTGTTGTTATGAATCTATGCTTAGATTAGTTTAATTTGCTTCCCTTTACATTTATTTACTGCTTTCCGCATTGAAAACCCCAAACCAAACCAATTCCTAGTTAGCCAGACACCCCATCCCTGTGGACCGACAACCCTACTCTAGAAAACAACAAAAATACTATAAACCGAACACAATACTTACACTCTTGTGATCCACAACAAGAAGATCACACTAGCCCCTCTCAAACCATCCCATTCGTCCCTACCCAAAGAGAAAGAACCTAATCTCATTACCTTTATGACCACTAAACATCATGAGTTTAGTGAGCATAAGGAACTTATTCTCTTAGACTTAAAAACAAACTCTAGCCCCACAAACCCTAGCTCCACAAACAGCCACCCTCTCGTCACCCCTCTTTTGGAACAATACTCCCATGTGTTCCTAGAAGAGATGCCTCCAAGCTTACCCCACAAACGTAAATCCAACACAAGATTGATCTTATTCCTGGATCGGTCTTACCTAATAAGCCTGCATACCGTATGAATCCAAGTGACACTCAAGAGGTTCAAAGGCAAGTAGATGAGCTCCTAGCAAACCGGATGATCAGGGAGAGCCTTAGTCCATGCGTCGTCCCAGCCTTATTGGTCCCAAAAAAGGATGGAAGCCAACGCATGTGTATTGATTGTAGAGCTATTAACAAGATTACTATCAAGTACAAATTTCCTTCCTAGACTTGAAGATTTATTAGATGAGCTCTATGGTGCCCAAGTCTTTTCAAAGATTGATTTACGTAGTGGGTACTACCAAATCAGAATTCAAGAAGGGGATGAATGGAAAACAGCATTCAAAACCAAGGGAGGTCTATACAAATGGTTAGTCATGCCTTTTGGTCTAACTAATGCACCCTCTACTTTTATGAGATTGATGAACCAGGTTTTGAAGCCCCTTATTGGCAAGTGTGTTGTCGTCTACTTTGATGACATATTTGTGTATAATAGCAATACTGAAGAGAACCACGTCAATCATCTTACATTGGTCTTGGATATTCTGGCCCAAGAGAAGCTATATGGCAACTTAGCTAAGTGTAACTTCTTCACTAACAAAGTAGTCTTTCTTGGCTACGTACTCTTGGATGATGGGATCCAAGTTGATGAAGAAAAGATCAAAGCTATCAAGGAGTGGCCTACTCCTACCAGTATTCATGAAGTAAGAAGCTTCCACGACTTAGCCTCTTTTTATAGGAGGTTTGTGAAGAACTTTAGGGCTATTCTAGCACCCATGACCGAGCTATTGAAGTCAAAAGAGTTTTCATGGAGACAAGCAGCCCAACAAGCCTTCGAAACTATCAAAGAAAAGCTTTGCATCTCCCTTGTGTTAGCCCTACCAAGCTTTGATAAGAAGTTTAAAGTTGAGTGCGACGCTCTGGAGTTGGTATTGGAGTTTTATTATCTCAAGAAGGTCGACCCTTGGCCAATTATAGTGAGAAACTCAGTGAAGCAAGGAAGAAGTATAGTACTTATGACAAAGAGTTCTATGCTATTATTCGAGCCTTGGAGCATTGGAGACACTATTCTATTGGCAATGAGTTTATTCTACACAATGATCATGAAGCATTGAAGTATATCCAAGGGCAACACAAGTTAAACCCACTCCATGCTAAGTGGGTCGAGTACATGCAAGCCTATCACTTTGTTATTCAACACAAAGCTGGACACTTGAACAAGGGAGTTGACGCCTTATCAAGAAGGTACCTATTACTTCACGTCTTTGATTCAAGAGTATTAGGGCTTGAACATATTAAAGAGTTATATGCTGGAGATGAAGATTTCAAGGAGGTCTATGAAGCATGCAAGAAACATACTCAAAATCATTATCATATGGAGAAGGGTTTTCTATTTCATGGGAGTCAACTGTGCATTCCCAAAAGCAGTCTTAGAGAGCTTCTTATCTTAGAACTTCATGGAGGAAGCCTAGCATGACACTATGATATTGAGAAGACCTATCTCATGTTGAAGGAACGTTATTATTGGCTGCATATGATTAGAGATGTTGAGCATATGGTGAAGCGTTGTTCTATTTGCAACCTAGCTAAGAGCCATGTATTACCTCAAGGATTATATACACCATTGCCTATACCAGAAGGTCCTTGGGAAGATGTTAGTCCTAACTTCATCGTGGGACTACCAAGAACTCAACGAGGAAAAGACTTTATCCTGGTGGTAGTTGATCACTTTTCAAAGATGGCTCACTTTGTTCTTTGTCACACCACTTATGATGCTGTAAGAGTTGCTGTATTATGCTTCCAAGCGATCGTGAACCTACATGGGATACCCAAGACTATGGTTTCGGATAGGGATGCTAAGTTCCTTAGTCACTTTTGGGTTACTCTATGGAAGAAGATGGATACCAAGCTCAAGTTTAGCACGACATGTCACCTCCAAACAGATGGGCAATCCGAAGTCACCAACCGAACGCTTGGTACCTTACTAAGGTCTTTGGTGAGTAAAGATAAGAAGGGTTAGGATACACTACTCCCACATGTTGAGTTTGCTTTCAATCGTGCCCCTAGCAAAGCAACAGGACGATCACCCTTTCAAGTAGTATATGGAAGAAACCCTATAACACCTATGGACCTCACGCCCATCACTACAACTATGAGGTTCAGCCATGAAGCAAGGAAGAGAGCTCAAGAGATCCAAAAGCTATATGAAGAAGTAAGGGCGAGAATAGCTAAGTATACTTAGCAAACTTCAAGCTTAGCTAACAAGAAGAGGAAGAGAGTCATATTCCAGCCAGGAGATCTAGTATAGGTACACTTGAAGAAGGAGAGGTTTCCCTCTAAAAGGAAAGGAAAGCTAGTTCCTAGAGCTGATGGCCCGTTTGAAGTTTTGGAAAGAGTATGGGATAATGCTTACAAGCTTGCGTTGAGTGATGATTATGGTGGAAGTGCAACGTTCAATGTAGTTGACCTTAAGCCCTACTATGATGAAGAAGATGACCTTCCTAGTTTGAGGACAAACTCTTCTCAACAAGGGGGGAATGATGGAGATCCGTCCAATTCGCCAAATCCAAAGGAGGTCCAATTCGTTCACATGGAAGTAGAGAAGGCCCTAGAAGAAGGATCCATTAAGGAGGTCCAATGACTAACTCATGTGGTGTGCTCTATATTCCAAGAAGACGTCCAAACTAGCTAAAAGGAGGAGCAAGTCACGTGCAAGGGACGTCTTAGAAGAGAAATTAGGAGTATTTGTATTTTCCTTATTAGTAGCTAAGTTTGTTATAAGGCATAATGCCAAGTATTATTTAGTAGCTTAGGCGTCAAGTTAGAGGAGTCTAGAAGAGTCTAGAGGGAGATAATCCTAGTCTTGGGCGCTAGTTTTGTATCTAATCCAATTAGGACTAGGAAAGCCAAAGGGAATCCTAGAAGGATTCATCCTAGGCTGCTTAGGCGTCAAGTTTAGTAATCCTAGAAGGATTAGGTCTTAGTCTAGTATATAAGGAGGTTTGTAACGTCCAAAGAGGACACACAACTTTGAATTATGAATACAAAACGAGCTTTTGCTCATCCTGAGAGTTTCTCTCTTTCCTTTTCTACTATTGTATCTTGAATTGGCTATTCTAGTGGTGAGGTAGAGCTTGTTCCAATAGTTAGAAGGTGTTTCTGTAACTAAGTAAAAGAACAAGAAGCTCTAGGGATTAGGCTTGTGGTGATTCTGTATCAAGTTCAATTCCCTTGAACTATCCAAACTATCTATCCATACCCTAGGACTTACGTCGTCCTTACCCTCACCCTAAGTTGGTTGCACGTCTCCTTGATGTGTAATTGATCTCAAACCCTAGCTTTGCATCAGTTATACATCACAAATTTGTAGGTTTTGAGGCCAAAACACCTACAATCCCTCAACATTTGGCAAGAACGGGCACACCATAGGTGATAAGTGCTTCTTGTATATATGAATACTTGGTTGTTTTGATTGGAATTTGGGAAATATTTGATTTGATTGTGTTATTTTATACCCGAATTTCCCATATTACACTTGGTTTGGAGTTTGGTGAGTTTTGTAGGGAATTTGTGAAGAATCGATGTAAACCGAGCCCAAAAAGCAAGTGTAGATCCAAGTTATGAGCTTAAAGGACCAAGAAGTGAGGTGTTGGATCATCCAAGGCCCAAACAATGGCCCAAAGTACCCCTAGGCTCGAGAAAGCAGTGATACGGTGCCCCTGTGAAGAGCACGGTCGCGTGTCTATGGCGAGTGAGAAAATTCAAGAAGAAAGTCGACGGTCCGTGTCACAGGGAGCACGGTCCGTGTCACATGGGGCACGGTCCGTGCCTACCCTGGCACGGTCCGTGTCTCTCCTGTCTTTTCATTTTCGGCGGTTTTGAAGCGATGTTTGCCTATATTATGCGGATTTCTGGCCGAGTAGAGGGGGAATGAATCATCCACCATCATCCATTTTCATACCCTAATCATATCATTCATCATCCATATTCCATTCCATCATTGAAGATTGAGAGAAGCTTGAAGATCGAAGAGCAATTTGGGCATACTTTGAAGTGGAGGAGCAAAAGTCCTCCATTGTTGATTCCTAGCAAGTTTGTTCTTCACTTTGGTTTATTTCTCATCCTCTCATAGATTTTCATATGCTTTCTAGAATAGATTTCGATTGCTTTGTAGTTTTAAACATGAATTGTGAGTAGTTCTTTTAGTTTAGGGGATGAACCTTTGAAGTTGCTTGATGAATTGACTTTGTTGGATTGAATAATCATGAATTTAATTTGTTTCAATCTATTTGGTCTTTGAATTGAATTGTTATTGCTTTTGCTTGATCACCAATTGCATGTTAATAGGTTGTTGAATGAAGTACCGAAAGGAGAAGTTTGATTACCCGAAAACCTAGATTAAACTAGTTAAAATTATCTAGACATAGAAGTTTTAACTAGGGTTCTTGAGATAATTAGATCTTTAACCTTGACTAAATCGAAATAACCACGAAAGTAGGTGCTTGGTTAGTCTTGGCAATTCGCTCTAGTGACAAAATCTCATTACGAAGTACTCTATGCGATTATCGAACCTTGATTGTGCAAATTAATGAAATGAGAGTTCAATCCACATCGTTGATTCGTATTTGACTTAGGTTTCATCCCCTGAACACCTTTTTCCCTTGATTTCATCAGAATAGTTTAGTGAATATTCGTTTCTTTAGACCTTGCTTGTGATTTGAGTTAGATTTAGTTGATTCAAAACAAAATCCGGATCGGCTTAGCGATCAACTAGGAGGCTAGTTCAGTGCGTTGAAAGGAAAAGTCCCTGTGGGATCGACCTTGATATTTGCTACACGTACACCCGTGCGCTTGCGGCCTATCAATAGGCCTCCCATTGTCAAAGCCAAACCGTGGTACGAATTTGGGATGAAGCGGAGCTGGAAACACACGAATAGATCCAACCATGGTCTGCCCGTGGTGTATGCCGCGAACCGTGGTGGACCCTGTTTGCATGCGCTACCTCGTTCGTTCGCGAATAAAAAGAGGGGCAACGACAATTTTACAATATTCAGTCTTTTCCCTTAGTTCCTCCATCCTTCAAGAGAGAAAAAGAGAGCACCAATCTCCTTCTACTCCTCTTCCATCCAATCAAGATTCAAAATCGAATCAATTCAAGAGAGGCGAAGATCAAGATTCGCGAGGAAGGTAGCGGCGTTCGTGGAGAAGGTTCCACCCCAGGATTGAAAGACTCAACGGGACGTATTCTTCGCAGTTTGTTCTTCCTTTTTGAATTCTTTCTTTGTTTTGGGAATTGATATGATTATTGGAACTTGTTTCATGCTTTCCTTGACAATGAGTGAGTAGATTTCTTGAATTCTAGGGTTTTGCAACCCGAAACAATATAGTTTGATTGAATGTTCTTAGTTTGTGCATGAATTCCTGATTTGAATCAATAGAAGGTTGTGTTCTTCATGTTCATGTGTGTTCGTAGCCCTAGAATACTTGTGATTTGAGATTAACCTGAGAAGTACTGAAAGGACAATTAGGATAATCTGATTACCAACTTTTCTACCTAGTACTGAAAGGACAACTAGGGGACCTCTTTAATAACCGGATAATTTACGACCTTCAACTTTGATTAACTTGAAAAGCATACGAAAGTTGTAATTTAGGTTGATTGAAATAATTCTATTAGCATCGAAAGAGCAGTAGGATTCATATGGTTATCAGTTCTTGATTCGTCTTGAATAAATGATTGTGCAAACTAGGTTCTAAGTGTCAAAATCATTGTTAGGAAAACAATTCTAGTGAGGGATTGGATAACACTTCATCCATAGGAGCTCCTCGTATTTGTAGGCCCGAGATGGCTTGGGCGACCTCCGAGTTAAGCCTCCTACCTTTGACGATAATTCCAAATCCCGATGACTACTTTGAATGGATTCATGCTATGGAGAGGATATTCAAGATTAAAGAATATAACCAGACTAATTAATTTCAGGTTGCTGCCTTGCATCATTCCAAGAAATGCTTCGCTATTGTATGACAATTTGAAGAAGCAAAGGGCTCGAGAAGGTAAGTTAAGGGTGAGAGCATGGGGTAAGTTGAAGAAATGTATCGAGTGGAGATTTGTTCCATCGAGTAATAAGCAAGACAACTACAATCAACTCTTCTCTCCCAAGAAAGGGTTCAAGAGTGTGCTGGAATATATTTGAGAGTTTGAGCGCCTCTTGATGAAATGTGATACCCAAGAGTCCTAAGAGCAACTAGTGGTGGAATTTTCATAACAATCCCCATTACAAGATCGCTTTAAAGGTTAAACTCCAACACTAATATTCCCTTGATGTTATCTATAAGCTTTCCACTCTCATTGAAGAAAGGAGGAAAAAGAAAAGGGTATTTCTAAAACCTTTGAGAAGATTGGTTCATATGCCAAGGGAAGTGTTCTAATGGTCAAGGGCAATGCTCCTTCCAAGTTTTCTAGGCCAACTGTCCCTACCCAAGAGGCTCCCAAAGTGCCCCTTAAGAGGTAGAAGGAAAAGAATGTTTTAAATGCCATGGCTATAGATATTTCCAGTCTAAGTGCCCTCTAAGCTGGTTTTGACCCTACAAGAGATCTAGGAAATGGAAAAAGTTGTTCTAGAGGAGGATGAAGAGCTTAAAGGAAGATGAGGAAAACCCTGAGGGTGTTGAAATGCCTAAAGAAGTAAATGATGAAGATGGAGAGGTTTTAGTCCTTTAACGGTTTCTTCACAATGAAGATGTCCCCCAAAGAAGTAAATGATGAAGATGGAGAGGTTTTAGTCCTTTAACGGTTTCTTCACAATGAAGATGTCCCCCGAGACAAGTACCCGGTACGAGATTAGGGATTGAGTGTGCAATATGATTATAGATAGCAAGAGTTGCACCGATGTGGTGTCTACTACCCTTATTGAGAAATTATGTTCTTCTGGTTATATCTCATCCTCGACCTTATTTCTTCAAATGACTCAATGACTCCTTTGATATGAAGGTAACTCAAAAATCTCTTATTTCCTTTTCTATTAGGCTATATCATGATGTTAGTTTGTGTGATGTCGTCCCAATAATTGTTTGTCATTTATTGTTCGTACGTCCTTAGGAACTTGATCGTGGTGTGTGATACCTAATGGAGTTAAGAACACCTACTCCCAACTCTTGGGAAAGGACATAATTGTGCTTAACCCCCTTCCACCTACCGAACTCCACAAAAATCAAACTAGGGAGAGAAGTGAGAAGAGAAACCACCTTGTGAGCGAAAGACGATTAGAGAGAGCATTAAGCAAGGTCAACCATGTGCTCGCTTTGCTCATGATCGAATGTAACGACAATGAGGTACTGATATATAGCTCCTTTAAATGGAACCCCTTCTCTCCCAGTACCAAGATGTCTTTCCCGAGGATTTTCCTCCCAGCCTTCCACCGATCAGGGGTATAAAGCACCAAATCAATTTGGGTCCATGGTTGGTTCTTCCTAACGAATCGGCAAACCCTTGCAATCTTGATGATACCAAAGAGCTCTAATGCCAAGTGAACAAGCAAGCCGCCCGAGGTTATGTGCGAGAGAGTAGAAGCCCTTGCTTCGTACTCGTTCTCCTTGTACCCAAGAAAGACGGATCTTATCACATGTGCGTCAACAACCGTGCCATCAACAACATAACCATCAAATACCGCTACCCCATCCTAAGATTGGAAGATCTCTTAGACGAGCTTGATGGAGCTACTGTGTTCTCTAAGACGATCTCCAGAGCAACTATCATCAAATTCGGATGAAGGAAGGGGATGAGTAGAAGACTGCATTCAAGACCAAATGTGGCTTGTTACGCCTCGTTCCGAAGGTATGACAGACGCCACACACATGTAGAACAAGGTTCCATAAGCATGCATGGCTCAAAAGACAGAAACAAACCCAATGTACGAAAGTAGACTTAACTTGGAAAGGAGTACTTGATTGAACAGTCAACTAAGGAGGATACTTAATTCCACTACAGATACTACAACAAAAGATATTGAAATCTTCCAACTCACAAAGCAACCAAATCAATAACAGAAACCTTATATCACACAATTACATGGCCCATTACACTTCACTTCACATCTCTAATACCATAAAGAATTCGATCACTACCAATAAGTAAAGAATCGTAACCTGAAAATAAAGAACATGAAAAGATAAGCTTGAAAGCCCAGTAAGTAGCATAACACTCCTTTGCTGGGTTAGGCATGCAGCTAAAACATAGGTTGGGTCAGAGTTAAAAAATAATTTAATAACAAAACATGACTGGGTTTTACAAACAATTTACTTAGCTCAAAAACCTCCAAAATATACAATAATATTCACTAGTGATTTACTAATAGAATGACACAATATATCGAAACTTAATAGTACAAAATCACAAAACACAACTTGGGGCTAAGGCCACTACAAGCCCAGTGACATGGGAAACAAAAACCACCATAAGCCCGGTGACATGGGCAACAAAAACCACCACAAGCCTGGTGACATGGGCAACAAAAACCACTATTGATCCAGTGGCGGGGCAACAAAGAATTGGGTCCAACGGAACACAGATACACATATCGGAACACACAATAGTGCGCATACAAGTCGATCGACAGGTCTAATGCATACCTTAACTAGCTAAGGCAGAAGACATAGCCCAAAAACAAAACCTAGAACTTGAGTATCAAATGATACAAACACAATACCCAATCAAGCAATTTTAAATAACAATAAACTAAACCAAAAAATTCACTTAGAGACGAAAGGTTCAAATACTTAAATACCAAAACCATTATTCAAAATAGATACTTTACAAATACAATGTCAAATCGGCACAAAACCTCACTTGGTGTATAAAAGGAAAAATATAAATATAACTTATAAAATTAACGTCAAAGGGGTACTTTGTAAACACAAGAAACAATACAAAATTGATTCAACCTTTCAAAAAAAATAATTATAAGCAAATATAATGCACTTAAATAATAGCATGTCAACCCGATTTAATAAAATCGCGTTACAGAAAAGGAACTTATATAATATTTTGGGCACGAAGGAAGACTAAAAGAATATCACACCATTTACCTAAAATACCCGAATCAGATGATCTAATCCCAAAAACAGGATCATCTATAACTCATCTGAGACCTTTAGGGTTCCACTGTCCTTCCTTTCCCGCTCTTCTGTCTTCCTTTAGCTTACGGTTACAGACACCATCCTATTCAATGAAGGGGTATATATAAATAGGAAGATCTAGGTTTAGGGTATGAGTCTCCTTTAAAACTATAAAGGTACTAAAAAATAATCATAATACTAATAGGGATCTTGTTTTTCTTTTCTTTTCTTTTTTCCTTTTCGGGGTATTTCATGGCTTATATGAATGGCTTGTGATACCATTTGGGCTTTCCAACGTTGCGGGCACATTTATGAGGTTAATGAACGAGGTTCTAAGGCCCTTTCTTGGAAAAATTTGTTATGGTGTATTTTGATGATATATTGGTGGAGTGTTTCGTGATGAGAAGATAATAAGTCCATGCTCGAAGGAAATAATAACAGTGTTGTTCTTGATGAAAATAATAACCAATGCCTTGATTGAAGAATATGAGAATATAAATCAGCACTAAGAAATCTACCTCAAGCCTGAACACCCAAGAAGAGTTGGGATGAACTTGGATAAAGGAAGATCCACCAGCAAGAACTAGCAATCCACCATAATTAGGTAAAGAAAGAATCCATCACTAATTAGTAAAGGAGAGACTTGTATCACCACCATCAATCAACCAATCAATGGATAAAGAAAACAAGATTTTGGAGAGAGTTTTAATTAGATCTCAAAAATACCTTCGATTTCATTCAACTTAGTTGTCCCCGTCTTTTCCAATTACCCACATATAGGTAAGAATAGGGATAAAACCCCAAGAGATATTAGCATTAAAATGGCCATTAACCCACAAGTTAGTTACATTTCAAAGCCTAATCTAGCCCAACAGTACATTGAAGGAAAATGAGCTTAAACATAATTACATTGATTAAAGATGGAAAGACAAAACTACCCTTAATGAAGGATCAAGAAATCCGAATCAACAGACCCGTTGCGGGCGCGTTATAGGACGTCGCGACCATGACAAGATGGCTTGCACAACGGGGCAACGTTCAGGCGTGACTGTTGTGAGCGCTATGAGGCGACGTGAGATTTCTCCCAAAAGAAGCTCCCTATATCACGACCGGGACCCATGCTGTCGCAGGCGCAACGTTGAGACACGAGAGCTAGTGTTGCGGTCATGATAACATTGTCGTGGGTGTGACGTTCAGGGGGTTTTCAAAGCGACGCGGGCGTGACAGTCTTCGGGTCTCAGGTCCTCCCGAAAACTAAGCCAAGTCACGGATTGGGGTCGAAGCGGTGTCGTGGTCGCGACCGTACCATCGTAAGCATGACGCCTCGTGGCCACACTCCCCCCTGAGATTTCAGTCAAGGCGTGGGGTGGGGAAAACAAGGGTCGAGGTCGCGACCAGTGTAGTCGTGCTTGCGACCTCCCTGTCTTCCAGCTAAGGACGCCGAGAACACAGGTCTCGGTCATTGACACTGAATGTTACGGCCGTGACGACCTTGTTGCACACCCTTCCTTAGTTTTCTTCCACCTTTGCTCCTCTTCTCTGGTTCCGCCCACATTATTTATGCAGATATGGGAAAACGCCTCCCTAGAGGCTATCACGACCCATCCATTAGATGTCCGTGATCATCCAACTTAATCCCAAGTCGAGATGGAATTGGAGTTCTTCAGGTGGGCGGGAAGCGGCCCGCTTTTTCCATTTCACGGGGGCCGAGAAGGGAACCCGGGATGCTTGGTGTATTCCAAAAATGAGGCGGAACATGTGCAACATTTTTGAGAAGTCTTCAAAGTTTTTTGAGCTCACAAATTGTATGGGAAACTTAAGTAATGTGAATTTTTCTCCCCTATGGTTACTTTCCTAGGGTACATGATGTCTCGAGATGGCGTTTTAAAGGATGAGTCAAAAGTGGAATTTATCAAATCATGGCGTGTTGACTACTATCACCGAGGTTCGAAGCTTCTATAGCCTTGCCTCCTTTTATTGTCGGGTCATCCGAAATCTTTCCACTTTGACGATACCAATTACAGAGTGTATGAAGAAGGGAGTCTTCACTTGGAGTCCTAAGGCTCAACCGACATTCGGAGCTCTCAAGGAGAAATTTTTAGTGCTCTCATTTTGGCACTACTGAATTTTAAACAACTCTTAGAAGTGGAATGTGATACTAGCGGAGTTGGCATTGGGGTAGTTTTAATACAAAACAAGAGGTCAATTGCCTACTTTAGTGAGAAGTTGAACATATCTTGACTCAACGAAAGCAACTATGACAAAGATTTCTATGCTATGTTGAGGACTATTGATCATTAGTCCCATTATCTGAGACTTAAGGAGTTTGTGCTTTATTTGGATCATGAGGATTAAAGTGCCTAAATGGATAACACAAGTTGAATGCAAGTCATGCCAAACTAGTGGAGTTCCTTGGTTGAAGCAAAGGTGTCGGGATTTTCATGGCAAAACATAAGAAGGGGAGCTCAAATGTTGTGGTTGATGCATTATGAAGGATGTATGCTTTATTGTCCTTGGTTGAAGTAAAGATGTTAGGATTTTTTTGCTTCAAGAATACTATAAGGAAGATCCCGACCTTGCTGCCTATTTTGGTGAAGACTTTCCTCCCACAGCTCTTTTTATGGTTCAAGATGGATTTTTATTTCGAGGTAATAAGTTATGTGTACCTCATAGTCCCATGAGAAAATACTTGGTGCATAAGGTGCATGGTAGTGGTTTGGCGAGACACTTCGGGATAAACAAGACAAGTGATATGTTAAAGGAACACTTTTATTGGCTTGGCATGGCCAGGGATGTGCATGATGTTGTATCCTTGTGCTTGGCTTGTCACCAAGCCAAGAATCAATTCCCCCAAGAAGGAGTTTAACGGGATTATCTTAGCCAAAATCTCATCTGGTTAATCCTATATCTTCACCTCTTAATCACGAAAACTTTATGACCACTCATAAAGACCTCCCTTGGTCTTAAATACAGTCTTCCACTCGCCTTCTCTAATCCGAATTTGATAATAACTACTTCTCAAGTAAATCTTCGAGAATACACGTGAGTCATGCAGCTCATCGAGCTTATCCTCGAACCTGGGTATAGGATGCCTATACTTAATGGTGATTTTGTTAATGGCTCGGCTATCCACACACATTCTCATACTACCATCCTTCTTCGGCACCAACAATGCCGGAACAACACAAGACTAAGGCTTTCGCTGACAAGGCCCTTAGAAATGAGCTCATCAACCTTCCGTTGAACCTCGGTTGTGTCCTTAGTGTTCGTTCTGTAAGCTGGTTTGTTGGGCAACACTAATATTTGAACGAGATCAATATGGTGTTGGATGGATCTTTTGGGTGGCAAACCAAGGGGAATATCTCCGGGAAACACATGAGCAAACTACTCAAGGAGGGAATTGGTCATGGGATGAATGGTTAAGGCTTGGTTGGGATCAATAAGGTTTATGAGAATCCACTTCTTAAAGGCTCTAAACTCGTAAAGTGAAGCCTTAAGGACTGGTTCTCTAAGGGTAAGGAGTAAATCAACTTTATCAAGGTTTGTAGATGGCTTAATTTTGTGGAGTTAGTGCGGGCTTAAAGGGGCTAAGGTTATCTTCTTCCCGTCCTTAGCGAACGAACAGGTATTCAAATACCCATCATGCTTGACCCACTTGCCAAACGACAAAGGTCTTCCCAACAAGATATGACAAGCATCCATTGGAATAATATCATACCAAAATTCATCAATTCTTCCAATTGAAAAAGAAATCAAAGACCAAGAATTAACTTGCAAACCTTTGCCTTGGTTAAGCCATTAGTGTTGTATCGCTGAGGATGGGCAGAAACTTGGAGGTTAAGCTTCTCAACCATACTAAAAGAAGCCACGTTGGTACAACTTCCTCTATCAATGATCATTGAGCACACCTTTCCTTGGACAATGCACCTTGTGTCGAAGATGTTCTCTCACTGCTTAACCTTGGGATCTTGGATACTGCTCAAGGTCCTCCTCAAAACCAATAACTCTCCTTTATCAACTTGTTCAACCACCTCCTCGTGCCCGTTGATGTAAGGCACTTCTTCTCACTTCTTAACCTCTTCAAGTGGAGTTGCTTTATATTCTGCCAAGGTAATTATCCTTCTGTTTGGACACTCAGAAGCAATATGACCACGACCTTGACACTTAAAACATCTCCTTCCAGTATTGAGACTAGGGTTGGGCTTGTTTTGTGGGGCTTAGACCTTTTGTGGAGTTGAGGAATTTTGTGGGGTAGTAGCTGAGGGCCTTAGGGTTGGGTAGAAGCTTGGCTTGGCTTGTTGATGGGCTTGGCTTTTTATTGCTTGTAAACTTTATGGGCAAGGACACTATAGAACCCGGAAAATCGCCCCCCGTTTAGTGGTGTCGATTTTCGGATGCACTACTTAATTGATCGGGAACCGACTAAGGTTGCTTAATCCTTAAATAAGGATATTTTTATTTTCGAAATTCAATTTCGAGGTGATGAAACTTTATTTATTTATAAGTCTGTTTTTATTTATTTAAACACTCGAAATTACACCGAAATACTTAAAAATAATTCAATACCAACCAAACGCCCGACCCAGGCTTAACAGAAGGCAAACGGGCCGCCATAGAATGTTAAAACCTGTGTGGGTTTTAATACTCCATGGGTCGGGCTGTGCGCTTTTGTGGGCCAGAGAAGATGTGTTGAAATTGATAAAACCTGCGGGGGTTTTTATCAATTTCTGGCCCATTTCCTCTCGGTTTTAACCTTGGGTTAGGTGGAAAATATTAAACCATTTTTAATTATTTTGGTGTAAATTCGTATGTTTAAAATAATTAAACGGGTTATAAAAGAATTAAGAGTCGCCAGCTGATTTAAGGAAACTGACAAACCGTAAAAATAATAAAAATAACTCCGGTCTACGAAACCCGATTCAAGTTTGGGGGTAAGGTTACGAATTCGGGAGTTATAAGAATTCTCGAATTCGCCTGTTAGAAAACAGACTGTACTAAAATCGACATTAAAATGAAAAAGAGCGGGGAGAAGTTTAATTAATTTCACGAAATTATATTCTCATCATGCAATATAAAAAGGGATTTTTGATTTACAAAATATGCACAAGAAACGGAATTAATATACAAATTACATGATTAAATAACAATGATAATAACGAAAGCGAACCTCTTTGGATTTAGGAGTCCGAATGCGCCGGTTGAGATTCTTGACTTCACCTTGACTTAGTGGATGGAATGGGGAACGTGCGGATCGTGGTAGGATAATATGAGAATGGATATGAGGGGTGATTGATGAAAGTTTGGTAGAGTAAGGGTGAGGATAATATGAGAATGGATATGGTAGGAAGAGAGTTTTAAGAGAGTGTAGGTAGGATTGTGATGATAGTGGGTGATAATTTGGGTAGAATAGTGGTGTTAGGAAATTTAGTAGAGTAAGGATGATAGAGGATGATTGTTGATGAAATGAGTGTGATTATGAGGGGTTATTTATAGGTGAGGAGGTGAGGGATTTGGAGGGAAATAGATCCAATCCATGCAAAACAAACCCCATGCGGGTTTTCAAAAGTCAAGGCAGAAGGTCAAAGGCATGTGGGCTAAAATCAGGGCAGAGTGATCAAGATTTTGGCGTCAGAGTTTGAATAGAAAACCCACGCAGGTTTTAAACGACCTCGCACGGATTGCTGACGTGGACGGAGCAAAACGACGCGCTTTGGGTAATAGAAAACCCCCGCGGGTTTTGTAGTCGCTGGGCCGAATCTGCTTCTGGGCCACTTTTGTTCTAAGCCGCTTCTGACATCTAAAACCCACGCAGGTTTTGGCATTCTTCTGGGCCGGATTTGCTTACTCGGCCAGATTTCTGGGCCTGGGAATTGTTAAAACCCGCATGGGTTTTGAAACTGGATAAGCGTAACTTCGAACGGCCATAACTCTTTCATCCGGACTCCGATTGAGGCAATTCAAAAGACGTTAGAAAACTTATGATGTGTACTTTACTCTCATCAAAAGAAATAGGGCCAATGAGACTTGTGGAAAAAATGGGATACGAAATGGTGGGCATATGTCTGTGGAAAGGGTTGGAAATGAAGGTTTTTTGTTGTTGGTTGGCCCGGTAGCTTTTGATTGAGAAAGACCCATTGGATTTTCTTTCATGCTAGCCTCTTTTCTTGTTATGCTTGATTTGTACACTTGTCCAGGTACAATATCTGGTGTTTACAGACACACACTTCATTAAAGGTCGATTACTGTTGCAACTCAACCACACGAGAAACCTTAGGATCCAGGCCTCCTAAGTACCTTACAATGGTTTGTTCCTCAGGTTCTTGCAAATCACACTTTATCATGAGGTGCTCAAACTCCCTAGTATATTATTCTACACTCAAAGACCCTTAGTCGAGGTTATAGGGTTAAGAATAAGTTTCTTGCAAATAGAATGAGGGTAAAAATTCATCCTTGAGCTTTAACTTCATTTTCTCCCATGTTTTAATTTTTCCCTTCCTCTTTCTAGCCCTTTTAGCTACCAAGATATTCCACCAAATAGAAGCATACTTTCGAAGGTTTAAAGCAACAAGTTTTACCTTTTTGCTTTCGGGGATGTCCTTATAGTCAAAGATCCTCTCAACCGTGTTCAACCAATCAACGAACTCATCCGGATATAACTTTCCTTCAAATTCTGGAATATCGACCTTCACATCACGATAGCCTTGGCGTCTCTTTTGACTGCTCCTTGGCCTCCTTTCTGGTTACTCCTCAGAATTTCCAAAAGGGTTATCATACTCTTCTTTTCCTTCCGAGGCTGATTCAGAAGAGCTTGGTGTAGGAGTACGTTAGATAACTCTCTTCTTGGCTTTGGGGGATTCAACAAGTTGCTTCCTCAAATACTCATTTTGAGCCCTCAAATGATCTTGATCTCGCATCAACTTCTCAAACTTTTCCTCCAAATTTTGACTAGTACTCATAATGAGGCTGGTTTTTTGTGGAGTAATGTGTTTGGACAAAGATTGTGTTTTGGTTAATTTCACTAGGCCTAGAAGAAACCTAAGCTCAGCTACCAAATATGTTCTATTTTCGCGTGAAAGGAAGCAATCAAGAATGACTAAGGTACCAATCAAGTCAGGTGAGGCAGTTTGCTTGTGACTGACTAAGGACACTAACAGGATTCGGGAAATAGATAGAGCTAACCTCAAACCTGGATACACAAACACCACCAAGCAGAAAGTTAGGGCCCTTGAACCCTCCAATGGATATAGATACACCACCAAAGGAGAAGGATCAAGGCTCAACTTGAACACCACTTTAATCGGCCTAATTGGAGATAAGCAAGAGAGAATTTTGAGGGAAACACAAGGAGTTATGCTCGACTCTTTCATAAACTTCAACTTGTGTTTACAAGCAGCTGAGGAGGCTATTTATAGGTAACCTTTCCCGCCAAAATAACCCTTAGTAATTAGGACAGCTAAAACATGTTTATCGCTAAGGACCTCGGTTAATAGCTAAACATACATTAATTCAATAATTAAAACACTAAACTAGGCTGTTATTGGACCAACATTTAGCATTATTTATGAAATGACATGCTTGGTTGACGGCCTATAGCTTAGCTGCCCAGAAAAGTAATGATGGAAACTTCTTTTCAGCCAACCAATAAGAAACAAGTTGCCACCCAGTTCTGTCACCCAGGTCAAGGTCCTTGATGTGGACATTTTTTCTCGTCGTTCAGACTTCTAAACATTCAGGGGACGGAATTTTGTGGTTTGTGCTGGGGTTTAACTTTAAAAAAGCCCTTTAATGATTAATTGCACATTTCATGAATAATAGTTGTAAAATTACTTTCCCTTTACTTCATGCATCTCATGAATCATTAAACTAAACCTTCAAGAGTGAACATCCATTTGTTCCAACTCTTCTAAATTTAATTCGGTTTGCTCACAAGATGTTAGGCTCGGAAGAAAGCAATTTAGGCAACCATTATTTAGAAATACACAAAATCACCTTAAAATAGCATCGATACATTGTAAAACCATGTTAAACATAGTTTAGGCAATCCCAAATGTGTTTTATTTCGAAAAGGAGTCGTCACCCGACTTTTTAAGGGAAAAGCCTAGAAAAAAACGGGAAAGAAAATAAAGAAAGACTTTGCCTACGAAACCGAGAATGGATTCGGGGGGTAAGGTTACGAACTCGAAAGGTAGGAACCTTACGAGTTCGCCTCTCACAAAAGGAAAGACTCTACTAAAAGTTATAAAGCGTGCTTTTAACAAAGTTTGGAAGGGAGATAAATAAGAACTTTATAGCATTATTTCGTTCAACATGCATAATGAATTAAAGAAAGAAAAGTACATACACAACACTTATTTACATGAAAAGAAACACTTAAAGCTTACATTGTGCCTTTTGAAGACTCCTCCTTGAAGATATCTTTAAACACTCCTCTTAAAGATACCAAAGTAGTATTAAGAATGGATGGGAAATGGATGAAAAGATAGTAGAAAGAGTGACTTTTTGTGAGGTTTTTGGTAGAGTTTAGGTAAAGCTTTTTATGGAGTTTTGATGGAGAATAAGGGTAGATGGAATAGGGATAAAGATGAGAGGTTTAAGGTGGTGGAGAGATGAAGATGATAATGATAAGAAAATGATGGATTAAGAGAGGATAATGATACAAATGGATGATAGTATGGGAATGAGAGAAAATGAGAGAATGAGTGAGAGAGGGTGAAGAGATGGGATGAAGAATGAGTTGGTGAGTGAGTTTGGCTTGGAGAGGAGTAGTATTTATAGGCTTTAGGAGGGATCTAGAGATACATGCACATACATCACGTACATCCCCTATGTAATTCATAGTCAATTGTCATTGACTTGACTAGACTAGACTCCTAGGTGCCAAAGGGAGTGCATGAGGGTGGTCGAAAACAAATTGGTGAATGAACCCAGTGTGGCTACATTAAAGGTCGATCGACTGTCACCAAAGGGAGGGGATGAACCTTGGTTCATCCATGCATCCATGGACGGTGGAGTGTGAATGTGTTTGCATTGGGAATTGGTGTTTCACACTGGACGACAGTTGCATTCTTTGTAAGCTTAATGAAGTGTTTTTGAGGTGCTTTTGTGAAGCTCAAACTTGCGACCTCCTTGCATGTGTTTACGTAGCTTTGCATGGCTTGCTTCCTTACGTAAAAAATGTGCATGCAGCTAGCCAACCGCACATGTGATCATGCATGCGTTTATAGGCGAAAAAAGTACACGTAAATGCATGTGTTTATGCTTTATTACCCGACTTCTTCTTCTTTGTTTCTTCCTCGTACTATATGGTTTATGCTATATATTTATATGCTAATACCCGGTATCTATAGATAGCCCCCACTTTGATTGAGTACTAGATAAGATGAGAATCAAAGTAGTACTAATTTGATGGACAACGATTAGGGATATGAATTTGGAGTGCAAATCCTGGGGCGACACTTGGAAGTTGAGTCCTGCGTCGCGGTTGGCGACTTGCTCATTTTAAGATGGTCTCGGGCAAGAATGACGCCTTGTTGGTGGTCTCAGGTTTTTGATGACACCTTACTTGGAATGATATTGGGCGTTGATGACATCCCTACTTGAAGTTGTGGGTTGACACTAGCTAAGTCCTGTGTCACGGTTGGCAACTTGCGCATTCACAATGATCTCAGGCGAGAATGACACCTTACTTGTTGGGGAGACTTCATCGATCGCGATGTCGATGGCTATGGGTTTTAAATTTGATGGCAATTCAATATCGAGGGACTTCACCGATGCTCTGCCGATGGCCCCGGGGGTTGAGACTTCACTGATCGCGATGTCGGTGGCTTGGATTTTGATGTTTGGTTTGAAAGGTTTGATGGCAATTCAATACCGACAGACTTCACCGGATGTGATGCCGATGGCTCTGATTTTGATGCCAATTCAATGCCGAGAGATTTCACTAAGTGGCTCTTATTCTTGAGATTTCATCGAACTCGATGTCGATGACTCTTATTTTCCTACAAAATGTAAATAAGTTTTCTCAATTTTAACGAAATTTAAATTTTGATCCGGATGACTTACCTCGGACTGCGTCAGCATAATTGTTGGAAAATGCTCTTATTTGGAGACTTGATAATTCAATCTTAAGAAGACCAATTTTATTTTTTTTAGGCACACTTAGTCGTACCTTTCCTTGAAAACATGCTCCTTCAATCTTGGTAATGGGTAAGGAGGAAAAGGACAAAACCCTCCCTTTTTCTAGGCCTACCGGCCTTTACTTTGGGAGGACATCTTTCATCTCATACCATTCAGCTTTTGCAGGCCATACAGAAGACCATTCAACAACAATTATTGTGATCATCTTGTAGTCCGATCGACCTTTAACTCTGGCTTGTAAGACCTTGACATGTGACTGAGTGAGTCGAGCCACAATCTTTATAAATGGGAGCTTGGAGCTCGACACTCCTCACAATTCACATTCGAGCTTCCTCTTGGCTTATTTCTTTATTCTCTCTCTAGAAATTCCTTTAGGCATTTTGAGTTTTGCTTGCAAAGAAAATGTCTTTTTTTTATGGAGAGGACGTCGTTGTGTTACTCAACCAGCTGTTCAAGAACGTCCTTATGCGAGGACAATGCAAAGGGAATATCCTAGTAGAGAGTTTACTCTAGCACAGTTGGTCTTCCGCTAGGAAGAGCATGCATGGTTCTTTCATACTCATACCTCGGTATGCCTTTATTCTTTTTTACAAGCTTATTTTCATAGCATGTTTTCTTTGGAGATGTTTGCATGATATTGCTTGTTTTTGCGCTTTAAGTTGAATTTAAAGTAGAATGCTTACACTAAATTTTGCTTAAAGCACATTATTTCCTAAAACTACCTTTGGGAACCGCTTGAATTTCCTTTTCTTCGTTGGTTTTTTTATCACGGCATGGCTCCTTCAAAACCTGTGGGAGTATGTAAAGTGTAGTGGACTTGTCCAAGCATGCAAAAGTGGGGGAATTTTATACAACCACCATAGGGAATGCGAGTTTTGGCCCTTTCTTAGTTTGTCTTGATTCTTGAGGATTCGCAACAGGAGGATATTTGGACGTGCCATTATGGAGCGTTTTTGGGATACGACCAATGCGTTTCACCTTCTTGTTGATGAAATGATGCTCACTCCTGTTGACTTTGTGATGATCACTGACCTCAGCTGAGGTGGCAAATTTCTAGAGTTTCAGAAGGATGTTGATCCTCGAGTTTATGAGATGTTGAGTTCTGCTACTTCACTAGAAGGATGGAATGGTGTTTTGTGGTACACTCACTTGGTGGTCGTTTTGAAGAGTGGTGATTTCCAGAATCTTCCCTTTCTTCAGCGCCAATTTGTTGTTTTGGTACACTTCATCAGTGCCATCGTCTTCGCAAATCGTGGGGACACGATTACCCTTTCTTGGATGCACCACCTCCTGGACTATGATGAGTTGAGAACTTTCAACTGGGCAGTTGTTGCCTACGCTCATTTGGTGAGAGGAATGTGGGTCACCTACCGTCCTACTAGCTGTGACATAGTGGGTCGCCCAAGGACTATAGAATCGAAATTGCTCAACCTGGGCAGCAGTCTCTAGCGGGTCTTGGAGGTGTGCTCCAGACATTTCTTTTAGAATTTTGTAGTGTGCAAATTCATTTGAATCCTACTAAGGCCTTTCCTAGTGTGTAGGTGTGGGTCTTAGCATACTTTCTTCCTGTAGTTGGCGGGACCAATAACGATGACTAGCGTGTTCCCGCTGCTCGACGATGGTCAGAGTCGAAAGACTACCATCGTTCGAAATATCATTTCAAGGGCCTGAACGATCTCAGGAGGATCATTAACAACCTTCGATCGGTATGCTTCACTTCTTTAACTCCTTTCCTGCTTTTTGTTTCGAATTTCTGTTGACAATGATCTCGACAAGAGGACATCGTCTGGTCTCCATGGAATGGCTTTCATTTGGAGGGCCTTCATTTTGATATCCGCTTTGTGAGGGAAGCGAGCCAGTCTCGTTTGCTGTTGGAGGGCCCTTACGGCTTAGTTTTCAATCTAGGAGAGCGTTTCTTCTATTAGTACATTAGGGAATGGCCCTCGAGGGTGCATGTGGATCCTCCCGAGCTCATTTTAACAGGCAAGCTTTGAATGCGGATGAGATGACTCGGCTGATGGCTGGGGAATCGGCCGCCAACTTCATTGTTCCTACTGGGGATTTAGCAGAAGCGGCCGCCCATCATAGAGGACGCTTGGCCTTCCCTTAAGTATGACTTCTTGCTTTTCCCATGACTTTATGTTCTACTTTCTCGCTGACTATTCACCTTTCTATAATTGGAAGGATATAATGATCCTCTCCTGGACCAACATGCGGAAGGTCCTCAGCATGCCGATGGTGAAGATATGCTGTTTGGTTTCATCCTGCTGGTGCCAAATGACCATGAAGTTTTATAGTTTTCGACTCTAATCCAGTAAGTCACATGTCTTGCACATCTTCCATTTTGCATTGGTTCTTATTGATCTTCTTTCCTATGCAACAAACATATGCCCATGTTCGTGTTTTTCTGACGGAGGACATAATAGCTCGGGAGTGTGGACATTTTTCCTCGTCGTTCGGGCTTCCGAACGCCCATGCGGATTGGGGTGTGATTCGGTGATTTGTGTTGGGGTTTGAACCTTTGAAAACTCTTTAAGGGATCAATCATACATTTCAGGAATAACAGTTTGTAAAATCACTTTCCCTTTACTTTGTGCATTTCATAAATTATTGAATTAAACTTTTAAGAGTGAACATCCACTTGTTCCAAACTCTTCTAAATTTAACCCAATTTGCTCGTTAAAATGTTAGGCTCGGAAGAAAGCGATTTATGCAAATATTATTTAGAAATATACCAAGAAAGCCTTAAAGTTGCATCGGCACATTGTAAAACCATGTTTTACTATAGTTTATGCGACCCGATATGTTTTGGTTCGAAATGGGAGTCGCCACCCGACTTTTTGACGGAAAAGCCAAGACAAAACCAAAAAGAAAACAAGAAAGACTCCGCCTGCGAAATCCAAGAATGGATCCGTGGGTAAGGCTACGAACTCGAAAGGTAGGAACCTAAAGAGTTCGCCTCTCACAAAAGGAAAGACTCTACTAAAAGTTTTAAGTGTGCTTTTGATAAAGTTTGGAAGAGAAGTAAATAGAGAGTTTATAGAATTATGTCATTGAATCATGCAACATGAATTATAAGGAAGAAAATGTACATATACAACACTTATTTACAAGAAAGAGAAAGCTTTAAAGCTTACATTATGCTATTCGAAGAAGAGGCCTTGCCTATCCTTTTAAGATGCTTGAAGTTGCTTGAAGATGCTTGATAAGTGATTTTTATATAGTATTATTAGGGCTCAAAACACATATATTTCATGCTTTTTATACCTGAAATTCCACGTTTTTATACCAATTTCTATGATATTCTTCACTTGTTCGAGAATTGGTATGTCTTGCAGGAATTAATGAAAATATACCTAAAAGCATGAAGTTTTGGAAGAAAATGGAAGAAATTGAGAAGAAAAAGAGAAAGAGAATTAAAAGAGGAAGAAAGCTGGCCCAACTCCACTACATACACGGCCCATCCCTGGGAAGCAGCCCAAATGTATCGCACAAACTATCCCCTGCCAGCGTGTAGTGACCCCCCCAGCAGGGCCTAATGACCCCCCACCAGGGCCTAAACACACCCCAGCAGCGTCTAAGGTAGAAGTTTCGGATTGAAAGCAAATTAGAAACGCTGGTGGTGCTTTTTGGACGCTGTCAGCGTCTTCTCTTTCGGTATAAAAGAAACACGCGCCGTTCAATTTAGGGCATTATGTATTTTTATCAGTTATTCCGTCAAATGTTTAGTATAGGTTTTCTCTGTATTTTTCCTCCCTTCGGGGAGCCGTTCCAGTAGATTAGGAACGAAAGAGGAGAAGAAGGAAATCGAATCGGGTGACACGAAGAGATCAAATTCGACAACTCGGACGTTCGGTTTAGTTTCTATTTACTTTATGCTTCGTTATTCAGATTTTATTATCGTCTTCCTTGTTTTTATTATTATGAGTGCTTAGATTCCTCATTTAGGGGATAAACTCGATGTCTATTGATTGAATTTGAATACAGTCTCGGTGTTAGGGTATCCTTTTATTAGTTTAATCTGCGTGTATTGTATGTCATGGTAATTTGGTAACAGAACGACAGTTTGAGTCTTTACCTGGTTTTAGATTCTCGACAACAGAACGACAGTTTGAGTCTTGAATTGGAATGCGTAGATTGAATAGGTTTAGAAAATAGTTAGACATAATGATTCTTGCCTAGGGTTAATTTATAATCAGTTCTTTATCTTTGATTTGATTACATAGTTAGAAATAATGTTTAATTTAATCACTGTAACTCACTTCGAATCGAAAGATCGAAGTGATAAGGCCTAGAAGGATTATAGACCCCGAATTATCTTGTTACCTGCACCGGGATTGTTGATAATTTGATTGAATGACTAGAGTAGACTCCCCTGAACACTTTTAATTACTTGGTTAAATCCTTTAGTTTCCTGCTTTCTTAGTTAATTATCTGAACCGTTACCACAATCTTTTGATCGACCTAGCATCCTTTGTAGTGAACTAGTTTAGTGCGTAGTTGAACACAAGTCCCTGAGAGAGAACGATATTTTTATTACTACACAGACCCGTACACTTGCGGTACACAGACACCTTGTATGTTTTAGATCTGTCAATGCTCCTCTTGATACCTTAGATGACTCCTCTCAAGATGCAATATTGAATAGAAAATAGGTAGAAAAGAAGTGGATGAAAGGGATGAAAAAAAGGTCTTTTGTAGATTTTTTTAGGAGGTTTAGTATAGGCTTTTTGTGGTGCTTTTTTGATGGAGTTTATGTAAGAATGAGGATGGATGGAATAGGGATTAAGATTAGAGGTTTAATAGGGTAGGATATGTAGAATGGATATAAGTGAGTGGTGGAAAGATGATACTATAGTAGAGAGATTATGGAGATTAGAATTAAGAGATTTGAATTAGAGGGAGAGATTAAGTGAGATGTTGAGTGAGTTTGGCTTTGAGAGGAGTAGTATTTATAGGCTTTAGGAGGGAGTAGATACACATGCACATACATCACATTCATCCCCTATGCAATTCGTAGTCAATTGCCATTAACCTGCCCAAACTCCTAGGTGCCAAAAGGATGAAGATGGTCGGCAACACGTGGGTGAATTAACCCAGTGTGGCCGCATTAAAGGCCGGTCGACCGTCAGCAAAGGGAGGGGATGAATCTTGGTTCGTCCATGCATCCATAGACGGTGGAGTGTAAATATGTTTGCATTGGGAATTGGTGTTTCACACTGGACGACAATCGCATTCTTGTAAGGTTTTTTTGATGTATTTTTTAATGCTTTTGTGAAGCTTCGAACTCACGACCTTCTTGCATATGTAATGTGGCTCCTTTATGGCTTGCATGGCTTGCCCTTTTAACGTAAAAATGTGCATGTGATCATGCATGCAACTTGAGACGAGCTTGTACATGTGAAGTGCACGTACTTAATTCAGCTTCTCCTTCTTCTTTATTTCTGCTTCTTTTTATATAGGTGTGCTATATATTTTGGGTGTCAAAACCCGGTGTCTACAGGGAGTTCATTGATCATAACTTTGTGAATGGCCAGTATCGCGATCCAATGCTGGTTGCTGAGGATGATGGCGTGAAGCGCACTCTCACGTGAGCCTGCCACGTTCAGGGAGTTCTTCGAGGCGACCTCCTCGCCATTCTTCGATAGGAGAGACTAGTAGGAGAACTCGCCGCAGCGATCAGGAAGAAGGCTCGTCTTCAAGAAGGGATCAAAACTTGACGGGAGAGCAAGAAGCTCATCGTGCTAGTTCCTCCAGGTTGTCGAGAGGTGGAAGAAGATCTCTCGACATTCCACAGTTTATGGTGGAAGACTGCTCGAAATCTAGTGGATTCCAGGGTTAGAGGTGGATAGGGTGCCTAGTCCATGGGCACCTCAATGTCATGTTCAGTCGATTGTTCCCTATAGCTAGCCCCCTGGCTATAGTCAGGATTATCCAAGCCCTGGCCCTCATGACATGCCTTCCAGTCAGTTCTTTTCCGGCTCTTCTAGCACTCACGATGAGTCTCAACCGAGTTCTTTCGCAGATGTAGCATTTAGGAGCATTTTTTGTGGCGGTAGCTCCAGTGGGAACTATTAGGCATCATTGACAAGGCTTCTTTTCTTTATTTTCAGCAGCAGTAACCAATCTAATGTAACAAACAATTAAATGCTCAATAAAAAATTCAAGCAAGTAGACTCTTCTAACTATGCACGTGATTTGACTACTAAAATGCATGCAAGCCCCAGTTTTTATTTTTATTATTACACAGGTCAATCTCAAACAGCTACAAGGAATAAAAGTACCAAAAAGGAAGTACATAATATAATATAACAATCCTAATAAACTTAAAACAAAAGAATTACAAATGTACAAAAATTTTTACACCAACACGTAAAAGACCCCTAAATCGCGTTTCCTTCCCAAGCATGTACGTACGTGGGGGTGTGAACTCTCAAAACGAGATAATTATCACTATCAAAGGGCAAATCAATGGAAAAAGACGTTCAGGAGACAAACCTAAGTAACTTTATGAATCAAACAAGTGGATTATTGAACATGTATGTCACTAATTTGGTATATTTTTGGGTCGATAATCGCATAATGTCTTTCGTAGCGAGCTTTTGGAAATGAAACGAATTGCTTAGTAAAATCAATCACCTACTTTCGTGGTTATTTCAATTTTATCTAAGTTAAAAGATCAAATTATCAATGACCCCTAATTACAAAATCCTCTATATCTAGTTCATTTCATAACTAGTTTAATCCTAAGGGTTCCGATTATCGAATTTCTCCGTTCGGTACTCCATTCAATGATCTAATTCCATATTCTTGATGGCCAATCAAAAACAATGACAAACATAATCATAGGATAAATAAAATGCATTCAAACTAGATAAACAACTTGTTCAATCCAACAAAATTTAATCCATAAGAGAAACTAATCGGGTTTATCTCCTAAACTACAAAACATGTGAAAAGCTATACTAGAATGCATGAAAACTATAAGAAAGAGAAATAAACCGAGTGATGATTGATCCTTGCTTGAATGGTAATCGGTTGGGACTTTTGCTCCTCCACTTCTATGAATTTCTTGAGAACCGATATTCCAAAACTCAACAAATCTCTCAATCTTCACTACTATGAATGTAGATTGGAATATCGATGAAAGGGGTGATGAATATGGCTGAGGATAAAGATGATGGAAGGGAATGAAAGATAATCAACTCAGCCGACATAGCCATTATATAGCAATTAAGAGCATATGAAACGACAAAACTCAACGGCCAGACCTCACTATGGTCCGTGTTGCATCACCATGTTCTGTGGTGAGTGGCCACGGGTCGTGGTGAGTGGCCACGGGTCGTGGTGAAGGTTACATCATTTTTCCTCCTCTCTAGACCCAAACACGGGTCGTGCTGGGAATTCTTGCGTCTGTGTTGAAGCCTGATGACTTCCTTCGACAAGTTGGGCCTAAGTTTGGCCATTAGGGTGGATTTCTTCCTTTATTTGATATACTTAAACTTCAATGCTTGTATTTGAGCTTGATTTCTTCACTTTCACACCAATTTCATACAAAACTAAACCAAACGTCAACCAAGCATAAAATAGAGAATTTGATAATAAAAATAATACATTCGTATCTAAAATCACTCGAATTAACTCTAAATAATTCAAGATCAAATCTATTTAAAATACACTCGTTAGTATCGCATCAAGAAAATTGATAGGATAGTAAGCTAATAGGCAATTGAGGTTATTCCTTCTAAAATTAAGCAATTCAAGAAACAAAGCCGCCTAGAACGGAGAAGGAGATTCGAGGTTTCTTAGGCAGAGTACGATACTTTAGTAGGTTTATCTTTAAATTTACCATGGTGTGTGAACCCCTGTTCAAGAAATTCAAGAAGAGAGCTAAGGTTGAATGGGGTGCTCAATGTCGAGCAACTTTTGGCAAAATCAAAGGGTGCTTTACATGCACATCCCCTAATACTCGTGTCATTGGTATTAAATGAGTCTCTCCTCTACATTATAGTGACGGACTTCGTCATGGGAGCAGTGTTGGCTCACAAGATAGAAGGTCAGAGGAGAGCCATTTATTACCTAAGCAAGAAATTCCTAGAGCATAAGAGTCACTATGGGGGTGTTTGGCTACCCAGCTTTTTAGGTAGTTTTTAGCTTTTTGGATAGCTTTTAGCTTTTTGACCAAGGTTAAAAAGCTACTTGAGGTGTTTGGTAAATAACTTTTTATATTAACTTTTTGGAACCAAAAAACTAGTTTTCAAAAAGCTACTTGATGAAGATTTTTGAGGTAGCTTTTCCCAAAAAGCTACTTACCAAATATTTTTCCTGCAATCTAACTAAACGATTAAAGTCAAACAATTAATCCAAAAGCTATCACTAAATTACTTTCTACAAGCTAAGAGCTACTTACTGAGTTGGTTGCCAAACAGGGCATATGCTAATATAGAGAAGATGACGCTTGCACTAGTATGGTCTACTAAGAAGCTTAGGAATTACATGCTTCTATACACTGTGCACATTATATATAGTTGAATGTAATCTTGTCAACAGTAAAACTAGGGGTGTCAAAACGGGTTTGAGTGGGTCGAAACGGATTGGACATTTTGGTCTCTTCGACGTTTTCGGGTCAATTCGAGTTTGTATTTATACGTATATTATTACAGTGAATTTAAGTTGTTTTTAATGAGTTTATTGTTGACAATAAATATATATAATAAATGCATAGCTGCCCGTAATAAGTATATGTCTCACTTTCTTTCTTGTTGTCAATTGTGAAAATTTTATTTTTGTACGTTGTTAATTAAAATGATATTTTTTTTAAAATGTTTTTATTATTCGTCTATTAAATATGTTATTTGTGAGTTTCTTAAATTTTTATTTGGTTCAAGCCAAATTGAATATTTAAATGTTTTTTCTAATAATGCAATTTGATCCCTAATTAAATTAAGTGTAGTTGTGTGAACACTAGATGATAAACTTACTAAATATAAATATCTAAATTTCTTTAAATTTAACATACTTATCCTATAACTTCTTGTAGTTAAATTGAAATATCTCAAAAATTCTCATGCTTCTTGGATAGTGTAACATTTTTAATTTTGGTAAATTAAATGTTTGTCCTGATATTATATCTCCTTCTTTGTTTATTTTAGTTGCGATTGTGTACTAAGTTTTTGAGCAGGATTCATATATTTCAAATAATTTCTTTCCTATAAATAAAATTTTTGTATGAAAAAATAAACATTGTTGTTTATTTTGGGTTAAGTATTTAATTAATCTTAATAATCCATCTTCATCGTATAATTCAACACTAATTTCTATTATAAATTTTTCTAATTAAATTCATATTCAAAGTTCGTTTATATATTTGTCTATCATGTTGTTCATTCATTTTATTGCTTTTTAAATTAGTTCTATAGGCTCTGATACCATCAATCTCAAGGGTCTTACAACTTTTTGTAGAAAAAGGTTTAAAACTATTTCTTAGAGTGTATATTTGAGCATCAACAATTAACTTAATTGAATACTTCTGTTCTCTCTCTCTCTGGGCACCACTTAGTTAGGGTTTGTGAAGTTCCCGATCGCCAACTCGGTTTGACGGTATCCATAGAACCCGGTGAGGGTGGTTCTGAAATACCATCTGGTAATCATGGACTCACCCTTGATGAACAGATGGAAGGATTTACGGCTAACGGAGGAGGAAGAGAAAGTAGTTGATTGTGCCGATACGGAATCTGCTGACTTTGCTTTCGAGCAGCCATAACTATGGTGGGTAGACTGATGACAAACAAGCCATATAAGGTGTCAGGGTTATTTGCGTTTCTAAGGCAGGCATGGAAGGTGAAAAAAACTTTCGGAATTCGAGAGATTGGTGAGAATCTGTTCATTTTCCAATTTTTCACGAAGGAGGATAAGATTAGGGTTCAACAGGGGGGACCCTGGATATTTGATAAGTTGTTGCTGCTTTCGGACGTGCCGGAAAATACAACACCATCGGAAATCAAGTTCACACATGCATAATTTTGGGTTCGAGGGTATGATATTCCTCTAAGTAAGGTGTCGAAAGAGACTGCGACGGCTCTTGCTGGAATGTTCAGAGGCCTTCTGGATTATAGGGATGAAGATGATCTAGGATAGTGTCATTACGTGGCTTTTAGGGTTAAAGTGAAGATATATGAACCCCTGATTCAAGGACCAATCACAAGGTTTGAAGAGGCGGGAATGAAGTGGGTTCCGTTCAAATATGAAAGGCTTCCAAACTTTTGCTATCGATGTGGCAGGTTGGGGCACGTTGAAGACGAATGTGAAGAGCAGGAGGAAACAGAGGAGAAAGGGCAGTACGGAGATTGGTTAAGAGCCTCACCTAGCACACAATTCTGAAATTAGAAACAGAGGGCTTTCGGAAAGGAGGGTAAACCATGGACGTCGACTAGGGACAGCAATGAAGGGGAGGAGGGGAGCCAAGATACGAACATAACTCATAAGAATCAAAAAGCGGGGAGGTCTCTCAAGGATGTGCTAGCGGCGGCAGATATAACTAGGAAGGGGAGTAGCTCGGTGGTTAAAACAAGTGTGGAAGGTGAGGGAGAAAAGGAGGTTACGTCGCATCCTAGAGTAGAGGAGAATCGAGGGAGCTTGGAAGGTGCAATACAGATTGGCGAAGGGAATATTGTGGTATCGAGAGTAGATTTTATTAACAATTAACTTAATTTCTTCAACAAAATTAATATTGGTACTTAAAAAATAAAATAACTAAATTTATAAACTTCAAAATAAGTTTATACCTTTCTCCTTCTGAAGTATGGAGAGTTAGGAAATTGTTCAGCCTGCCCAGTGTGCGGATCCAAGATTCTGAGTCAGTGGAGTCAATAATAATTTGATGAAAAATTCAAATTTAATAACGGTGAAAAACTTAAATGCTGCCGAATAGAGTTTAATATGAAAATGATTCCATAGTTACCTTCTTCAACAATCTCTCTATTTAAGCTAAATTTAGAAATTATAATTAGTTAGATACATATACCACAATCCCATAACACAAAACAACTAACAAATAAAGCATTGATAAAAACCAACAAAAAACCTCCCAAATCCTGATAAAACCACAAGGAATCTTTAATAAATTGGTAAATTAGTCATTCAATAATTCATTAACCATCAAGGAGCACGTATTCCAAATCCTAACAATTGATTATTATCTCCAAAATGAAATAGAAAAATAGTTAATTATTTATACGTACAATTAGTCAATTTTTTTTCACAACATTCATATAATCTGATTCATAAATAGGTAAATCCAAACTTAATTATACGACCCCCAAAAACTACTTAACTATATTGACTCATTCACACAAATCAAATTAAAATTAACAAACCCTAATTTAGGCAGAAGAAAATTAAAATACTAGAATGTATTGAGAACCGAGAATTAATTATAGAAGAACCATAAATGATTATAAAGACCTAGAACGCAGAGAGTAATTTACAATAATAAATCACAAAAATTTGAGAGTGGGGAGACAGAGATAGAACGAAAGACAGAGATTAGCAGACTACCGACTGTGGCAGTTGTTGTGGAGGCACGGAGGAGTTGGATATCTGTGGTCAAGCGTCCTTTGCTGTCGACATTTGGCGATTCAACCTCAACATTTATGGGCATGGGAGGGTGGGTGATTGGGACTTTGGAAATTTGAATAGAAGGGATATGGAAAATAGTAACTAGTAAATGAAGGAGAAAAGCGGAAGGCCAGATTTTATAAAGACAAAAAATTCAGGAACTTGCATCCATCTAGGATCGAACTCAATGTCACAAGGGAAGGAGAAAAGCCGAAGGCCAGATTTTGTAAAGACAAAAAATTCAGGAACTTGCATCCATCTAGGATCGAACTCAATGCCACGAGGGAAGGAGAAAAGCGGAAGGCCATATTTTGCAAAAAAAAAAAAAAATTAGGAACTTCAATCAGGATCGAACTCGCGTCCTGAGGGGCGAATTTTGAAAATGAACGCACACTTCACTAGATGGAATCCCACATTTGAACCACTAAACTACTCAACATTTCATGAAGATATTTGCAGTTAACACACACACACACACACACACACACACACACACACACACACACACACACATATATATATATATATATATATATACTAGTCTGGACAACGCGAGCTCCGCGCGCGCTGACCCGACAGTATAACTGTTGATTAGCTAATATAATGATAGTATAATTGTTGATTAACTGTTGATCCTACAAATAGCTAAGCATTGGTAGGAGTGACAACTATTTGCAAATTTAAAATTTTAATAATTCAAAAAGGACTTGGTATAATTCATCCCCATCTTTGAAAGATAAGACTAAGCATTCCAAGCTATCTTCTCAACTCTCCAACTGCATTGGACAGTTTTGTGGAACATAATATATTAAGTAAAAGTATCACAAACAAAAATGCAAGAGGCTAATAATCTAGCAAACAATAGCTTTTACCTAATAAAGTCACCAATGAGAACTAAATAATCATGATCTTATTTCAATGTATGGCAACTACTTCATGCAAAAAATACGTATCTATGTGTAGCTATTCTTCTAAACAAGGACAGTAGCCTACAAGTCCCTTGAACAACCCTCTGCTTCTTAACATTTTAAAAACAACAAGCAATCAAATCAGAATACTTCTAATGTTATTTGAAAGTCCTAAGTAGGTATGTAGTATTCCTGCAAAATTCATATAATCAACAAGGACTCAACTTGTGACAAAGGAAAGTTATTACTAAGTGCATTTATTATTGATGGGAAGAAATATGCCTATTGATTCCTTCATGCTACGCTTGTTATTTCTAGCCAATCAATGGGAACCAAGTGTGTAATTGGACGAGAGATGGAAAATGGCGTCACTATCATAGTATAGGTCATGGGCACAAATAACATGGTTTTGAGCACCTAGAGATTGAGGTTTTGATGTAAATTAAATGGTGCTCATTATGAAAGATTAAAAGAATGCAAATATGACATTCGCCCATCATGATTCCATACTGCTGGTAATAATTAAAATAACCAGTTAAAAGCCAGAAAACACGGCAGGGGAGAGCAACACAAATAAATAAAGCATACCAAGGCACAATGCATTTCTCGTACATAATTTTCACATAAAGTCGTACCTGAATTTTAAGGCAATAGTAAATTTTCGCATTGAATCCACAAATCCCCATGACCAGCACATCTAGGCAGGAAGATGTTAGGGCATAGATTTGGATTGAAAAAAAGAGAGGTTCAACTTATTTTACATTCTGCACTGCATGTACAATATAGAAATGGGTTATGCCAAAAACAGAAGGGGGGATAGTTTGCTCTAAACAGAACATAGGAAGAGGAAAAAAAAAAGATAAAACTAATTTTTGACAGTATAAAACGCAAGCAGAAGACAATAGTTACTTGTCACCTGTCAAAGGATGTACACTCATGGAAGGGGCATAATAAGTGGGAGCCAAGTCATGGCCTTTGTATTGCTTCAACTCCGTCTACGTGCAAGTGAGAAGCCGTGTAATGTTGCCTGGTTGACCACACAAGCGAACCCTATGCGTACGACCTAGAGTCTGCCAATCAAAATATGCAGTACCTTTACTGGAAAAGATGCTGTGAATTTTGGTATATGGCTTAGTGTGAATTTTGGGATATGGTTTTTCAGCTTCCCAAAAATTCTTCTTCTGTTTTTCATGAATTTTTAGTCAATCAATGCTGCCAACATTAAATACCTTGATCACTTTGGTCTGCATTCTACTGCAGTGTGGTGTATCATCGGTCACTCATTTCAAGTATTAATACATTCTATGCTCAACATTAGGCGTTGCCTTTTTCTTGATCAGCTTCCATCATTTTCACCTGTATGAAACATAATTAATCCACACGTCACAAAAAAGCGGGGCAAGTACCTCTCTAGGGTAAGAAGTTTCTGGAAAAAGGTCATCCACAATTATAAACAATTCCATCTTCATGGTAATCTAACTTGGTAAAAGACAAATTGTTAATCTTAAATGGCAAGGCATAATGGAAAAAGAAAGGGTTCAACACCGTCCTTGGGTATATAACCAGGGTAGACCATCTGGTCATTAGTAATACTGTCATACAATCCGACCTGTAGAAATAAAGGAGACTATTTTTCAGATAAAGTTGTAACCACAAAATATATTTTCTACATTATCAAAGTAGAAAAAGAAAAATGAAACAATGAGCAGTTGCACGTAATTCACCTTTACCTATCAAACCAGAAACAGAATGTGATGAATAAATTAAACAGAAATGTATGGAACTATATGAGTAAATGATGCCTTGCCTCCTTTTTCTGAATGGGTAGAAAGTAAAGATGACAAGTAATTTCATATCCCTATCCTTTTTCTACCTCCTATATTCGCCTAATTATCTAATAAGGCTAGAATGTAATTTCAAATAAAAAAGCTCCTTTTTCAGGTCTAGAAGTTGCATTTTTTGACCTGAAATAACTTATGAAAATTACTTTTTTTTTATCTGAAAGTCGATTTTCTAATTTGGAGGCTACATTTTCTCATATAAAACTTGCATTTTCTGATCCAAATGCTCATTTCTCTGATTCCTAAATTTATCTAAACAAGCATTTACTGTTAGGATTAGCAAAGCTTGTATTGGTTTCTTTGTTTCTTTGTTTTGTTTCTTGGTTTGTTAGGATTGGAAGTTGGCTATATAAAGCCTTCCTTCCCTTCATTTGTAATCGAGTTGAGATAATCAATAACATCATTTCTCCAAATCTCTCTCCCTCTTCTCTTCTTTAGTTTCCCCAAATTGGGTGAAACTTAACATGGTATCAGAGCGGGCTTAGTTCCTGCGGTCTGTCTCCATTCCATCTTCATCATCCCTTTTCTGGCTCAATTTCCGGCCAACATCTTCACCGGCGGCCTCTTTCTGGACCCCACTGTTCCCCCTTCACCCAATATCACACAAACCAGCATCGGAATCAAGAGAATCAAAATCGCGCGACCTTTGGTCTTCTTAGCACGGAACCCCGATGAAGAACCACCGGTAATAGCGGACCTGAGCTTGGGCTAAGACCTTGGAGAGCCGACGTCTCCGTCACCGACGCCGCCGTCCTCATCCATCAAATCATCCTCCTTCGGCTCGAAAGCCACCGCTTCCACATCTGCTGCCGCCATTGTTTCTCTTTCTCTCTCTAACTTTGGTGAAGGGTGTAGGGAGCTCTGGCGTCGTAGGATATTGTTGATTGATTCTGATGATTTTAGTTGTTTTTTGGGGTGTGAGTGATTGATTTTGGTACGTGATTCAAGAATTGAATCAATTTCCAGTTCTTTCTTCGTTTCGACATGCCCGGAGTTTCTTCATCTGTCGACTTCTTCAAGATCCCATCGGAGACTCGCCGGCTCCGGTGTTCTCTTCAAGATGCCACGCTTGATTTGGATGGATTGGAGGTTTTGCATGTTTTGGTGTTCTTGATTGAGGATATTGCTGCTGGTTATGTGCCGTTTGATACTGTTTCGATGGTTAAGGGGGAGCTTGGGCTGTTCTTGTTCAAGATTCCGATTCAGGCTAAAATGGCACGTGTGGTGCCGTCGATGGACGCAGTGGTGTAAATTGTATTGTTTGGGGCCTTTTTCTTCACCACCTTGACAAATTTTTTTTTCAAGATCTTCTTCTCTTTCACAGCGTTCGAAGTTCTGTTAGCATCACCGGCAGCAGTAAGTTGAGATCCACGCGACATAGCCTTCTGGACGATTTCAAGGCTCAAATCCTCGACCTACATCGTCCTCGTCGCCGGTATTGTCACTCACGGAATTCTGATTTTTACTCACTCGTTCTTCATCATCGTAATTAGATTTTGCCTTGCCCTTCATCTGTTTCTCTACCTTCCCCATAGTTGTTCAGTGAACCATAAAAAGTCGGTTAGTTTTGATAAGGGTGGAGTTTAAACCTTAAATTGGAGAGGATTTTCTGGGGAGAAAT
Organism: Portulaca oleracea; assembly: GCA_029582165.1. NCBI lineage: Eukaryota > Viridiplantae > Streptophyta > Magnoliopsida > Caryophyllales > Portulacaceae > Portulaca > Portulaca oleracea. The sequence continues at coordinate 17,106,992 of CM055890.1, forward strand.
TCTGTGTTTGTGATTCATTTGTTATGGGGTGAGGATGGTATGGCCACCAGTGTAGACAGTGCTGCTTTACGAGCATCGTTCCAGCAAGAAGTCACTATTTGGCAACAACTTGACCACCCTAATGTTACCAAATTTGTCGGTGCTTTCATGGGAACTTCAAATCTCAGAGTGCTGGTAACAAACGACTCCTCCAGTTCGCTTCCATCCAGAACATGCTGTGTTGTTGTTGAATTCATAACTGAGGGTAGAGATTTCCCTTTTAGTTCACTATGTCTGATAAAAGGATTATGATTGATCCTCTCTTTGTTCTCTCGTCCGATCAACCAGGAAAGTCTCTATTAGGCCAATGTATTCGCCAGAGACAATTTCAATACCTGGAAAAGTTCGGCAACAATCAATCTTTCTTTCTCTCGTCATTCGGCTCCACGAAGTTCTTCCGTATCTATGTCCATTTCACCCACTATTAGGAGTTGTGGTGATGGCAAGGAAGCTGTTGGAGTTCGAGTTCAAGATTTCAAGGTTGCACTACCCTTCGTTGATTCCATTGGCAGTGATAGAAACCTTGTCGTTCAGCTTTGCTAGAAATTGTTTGCAAATTGGAGTTTTGCCACCCTCCAATTTGAGGGGAGGTGTTAGGATTAGCAAAGCTTGTATTGGTTTCTTTGTTTCTTTGTTTTGTTTCTTGGTTTGTTAGGATAGGAAGTTGGCTATATAAAGTCTTCCTTCCCTTCATTTGTAATCGAGTTGAGATAATCAATAACATCATTTCTCCAAATCTCTCTCCCTCTTCTCTTCTTTAGTTTCCCCAGTTTGCAGATTACAAAAAACAGTACCGCTTGATTTCTATATTAAATGGCACTCTATAATCCTTTTTTGTTTGCATCCTTCTGCATCAAATCCACATAGGACCAAACATAAATAAGCATTGCACTAATTATGACTTTAAAATGTCTTAGTAAAGGATCATTAATTTTCAATTTTCCAAGTATTGCCCTTGAAAAGGCATCATATCTAGGAAAATTAAAATCTAAAAGATTGAAATCAGACATAAAATAAAACAAGTTTAACTTGGAGGAGCAAATATTTGACAAATTAAGATCCAGCCAGTGAGTTCTGAATTCAATCCTCTTGATCTATATGAATTCATTCTTCTTGATCTTTGTGAATGTCGTTTAAAAAAAATATTTAACTATGGTAGAATTTAAATTTAAGGAATTTTTTTTTTTGTTAGTTACAGTCCAAATAGACATAACATTAGAGAAGTTTAACTTGAGGGAGCAAATTTTGTGTTGCCATTGCAAAGTAAATGTAAGTTGCAGGCATGCACATCATGCAACAAAACCACAACTACATCTATAAGGAAAACAAGCCTTACGGAGTTTGCCCCCAAACTTTAGGGTCTTTTTTTTTAACCTACAAACTTTAGGGTCCAAAAAATTAAAATTGAAAACCAAGGGTTTAGAAAATAGATACCCCTAAAGTTCGTGGTCCAAAATGCAAAAAATCTGTTTGCCCCCTACTTCAAATAATCTTAGTGCTATTTCTTCTAGAAATAAGGTGTGCAGTCAAATCAAAGTCAAGTGGAAACAATGTATAATGAGAAAGTGTAAACGAGATGAGCAACCTAATTGCATCCCTACTGTTACGTATCTATTGTATGAAATAAGCACATACAATCTCAATGATAGGTGCCTAACATATTGGACATTTCCCATATTCATGAAATTTAGGCAATGTAGCTTCATCTTCTATTTAGTCAAATTGTGTCCAGTTGGATATCAACCCAAATTGTGTCTGATGTAGGAATATTCCCAATGGATGATTGAATTTTAATATAAATTTTTCTGAGCCCCATTAGTTGGAAGTCCAACTTGTTAATTGCCATTGGATAATTTCTATATCATTGGTGGAGGTTTCGCATGGGTTCAATCATGATACACACCAGGAGCTGATATCCAACAAAATGATAGTGGGTTCTCTTGTGTCATAGACACATATCACAAGTAGGACATTACAAATTGTGAATTTTGTATATTTATGGGGCATTCCTTTCCATGAAGGTGTGTTTTCATAAGAATTAAGGGCACTTGCAAAATGCTTTGACAGATGCTATAGTGCTGGATTTAGAATGTGTTTTCCATTTTCTTACCTAAAGAAAAATAGTGAATTTGAAACAGAAAACTCAATCCTCCTCTTAATATAACCCAAAATTTAAATTCACTAAGCTTTTAAACACAAGCCATTCAGAACTAAACACAGGACATTTTTAAACAAAAACCAATACTCCAAGACCATTCGTTTCATTCTTCCTTCAAGTCGAATAAAGAGCGGGGATCTCTAAAAATCCTAATTATCATGCATTGGCTCTATGAGATTGCTTCAAGAACACCTATAATATGTGCATCAAGAGTAGAAACCATAGGAAGAATAGTGTTTCAAACAAGGTAAATGAGAATTAAGTCAACAAGGCGAGGGTCATTACTAACAACACTATTCCCAACAGAATTGCCATCACGCTCACTTTCTAAAAAGGCTGCAATAACACACAAAAATAGATAGTGAGAGTAATACGACTGATATTGTTGGATACCATACCATACACATGCACAAGACTCAGACATTTTGTGAAATGAAACAACCCAACAACCAAGCACAAGAGAAAGAGGACAATGGAAAGAATGGAAAATATTAAAAGTATTTTTTTAAAAGGAAAACAAAGCTCTTGGAGTAAAGCATTGTAAGTTAAGCAAGCGTCCTCCACGAAGTTAATTCCATCCTATCATAAAAGAACCATCAAAACAACAAATATAGCTCACAACGAACACGGGAAATTCTAATAGCTTTGTGCCTAAGTTGTTTGCTCTGCATGTAACCCAAAGCAACGCCAAAGATGCTCCCATACCTCTTAGCAAATATGACCAAAGAGTGACAATGACAACATAGGGGACCCGGAGAAACTTATCAATTATTTACGAGGACAAATGTCTCAGTAAAGAATAAGTCTATTTGTAGTTATAGACATTCATATAGATTAAGAATATTGAATTTATAGAGAGAAGGGGATTCATTTAATTTTACTCACTTGCTGGACCTGAGTTTGTCAAATATTAGTGGGAAGATAATTTTCGTTAATCAACAAACCATCAGACCTAACAAACCAAACCAAAACCAGAAAAATTTAGCCCCCTTATTGCAATAAAATTGAGATTAGCATTTAGAAGTGACATGCAACGATAAGCAAAAGAAAACTTTCAACAAATTTAATTCTTTGCATTCTTACACATAAAATTCTTAACGAATTGATTTTTTATGAAAAATTTCAAGAATTAAATTAAACAATCATAACTCCCCGCAATAAAGGTATGTAGAAGTCCACATGCAGTGAAAAGGATCGACCGATTTCTTTCTAATAACAAAACAATGGACCAAACACAATACGCTCAATGAAGAGAAAGCATACCTTTTTACTTCAATCAGAAGAGCTATTCAGGGTGTGCAATAACCATGACATCAAGGAGAAGGAGAAAGAGAAGAGAATTCTACTATCAAAGATGAGAGAAAAGAGAATGATACGAAAACCAGGAAGGCGGGGATCGACTGTTTAAAGGAAGACGACATGACCAGGGAATTAATGTGAGATTGAGAGAGAGGGAGACGACATGCACCCGATTAGAAAGAAAGAGTGAGGTTTGGAGATGATTGTTAGAAGGATTGAGAAGAAGATGACAAATGGAGTTCGGGTATGGTGAGAAGTGAGAAACAGAGAAATAGAACCTGGAGACTGGAGAGAAACTGATAGAATTAGACTACAGGGAAGACGAATAGTAAAGGTTAAGGTAGAGATATGGGAGGGAGTAAACAAAATTCATAAGGGTAATAAGGTAAATCAAAATAGGCACAATCTACCTTCCTTATTCACTTTTTATAATTGTGTATATATATATATATATATATATATATATATATAAATATATATATATATAAATATATATATATACATAAATACATATATATATATATATATATATATATATATATATATATATAAATACATACATATATATACATATATATATATATATACATATATATATATATATATACATATATATATATACATACATACATATATATATATACATATATATATATACATACATACATATATATATATATGGGAGGGAGTAAACAAAATTCATAAGGGTAATAAGGTAAATCAAAATAGGCACAATCTACCTTCCTTATTCACTTTTTATAATTGTATATATATATATATATATATATATATATATATATATATATATATATATATATAAACTACTCAACATTTCATGAAGATATTTGCAGTTAACACACATACACACATACATACATACATACATAGATACATATATATATATATATATATGTATATATATATGTATATATATATATATAGAAACTGTTTTTTTCCTCAAATTTTTAGTGGAGTCACTTGACTTCGCTGGCAACACACTAGATCTGCCCCTGAGCCTGCCGCCACGCCTTCTCTTCAGGCATTACTGGTCTTACTTCGACTTTCTAACCTCATAATCTCTCTTTCTCTCAAAATTTAGAAGATATAAAGATATTAGAATTTATAAAAACATACTTATTTTATTTTTGCTTTCTCAAAGGGAAGAGCTTATAACATTTTCATTATACAAAGCGTAAGGGAATTTCCTAGCTCTCTACTAACACTCAAGCTCTCACACTCAATGTGCCCCCTTGTTCTTTATTGCATCCCTTATTTATAGATGTAGGGAGTTATACAAAAACGTCACTGCATGCGTAAACTTCTTACAAATTACATCATTGATTGCATCATTTTCCCAAAATATCTTCTTATAACTATTTCTTCTGATGATTCATCCGTATTTGTGTAGATATCTAAATTCATCTTCATTAGACTAACTAGTTGAAGTTATATTTTGTAGTTTCTAATTTCTAGTTTCTTGGGAGCTACTAAGAAATTAAGGAAACCAAAAAAAAAATAATTTTACAAATATCTTTGAACTTTCTTGTTAATGAAAATATATTTTCATGTTTATATTTAAGATATTTCTAATTTTTCGTGAGGAAGTTTTATTTTTTTTTGTAATAATTGATTTTGAATTTTCATGTTTACCAATATAAAATAGGTAATGTTTGATAATAAGATTTTATTATTCATATGCCAAGGAATATTAAATGTGTAGTATATAATGTGAAAATAAAAAAATAAAAAGAATTTAATACTCAATTTATAAGGTTTTAAATAGCAAAAATAATTATGTAGTATAAGTGATCAAATACTAATTTAGTAGTTTCAACTTTTGTTTTTCATCCTATCCAATGAATCCAAACACACCACAGTGACTGTTTAATCCCTGCCCTCGTCACGCTCAGCCATGTTCTCTACAACTTGCTCAGCAATGGTCTCTACAACTTGGCACCAGAGTTTTGTAGCGTCGAACCAAGTTAATGCTCTTCATCAGCTCAACTCAGAAGGTTCTAACGGAAGCCGTAGCCCTAGGTTTTCCATGGCTGCAAGGTCCTCTAATGGCAAAATTCCTCATGTATTGACCGTTGCGGGGTCCGACTCGGGTGCCGGAGCCGGAATTCAAGCTGATCTTAAGTCTTGTGCTGCTCTTGGGGTCTACTGTTCCACTGTCATTACCGCTGTCACTGCCCAGAACACCATAGGAGTTCAGGTCAGGTCCTTGTTTCTTTTTTTGCCGATTCCCACTTTGTGTAGTTAAATAAATGTTCATTCCTTCAATTTCAACTTCTTGGGAAGTATGAATGGAAGGTGTTGGGATTATTGTTAACTGGTTTTTGCTAATTACGCAGCTGCTGTGTTTTTGGAGAATCTTATGGTTTGATTTTTGTGTTATAGGGTGTTAACATTGTTCCAGAGGAGTTTGTGGCTCAACAATTGAAGTCCGTGCTCTCAGATATGCAAGTTGATGTGGTGAGTTAAATTGGCGTCTTTTGAATTCAAAGGGCCTTTGTCGTAAGATACATTTTAGGGGCATGCAATTTCTGTTTACATTGACTAATATTTTTCTTGGTTCAACCTTTTCGGTGGTATGGACAATTATTAATTGGGCATTTTTTTTGACTGTGTGAATTGCAAATGTTTCTTTTCTCATGATTGAATCTAAATAGGTTGATTTGTGTTTCGAACATTATGTTGTCTTATTTCATCAGTTAAACGTTGATTGTTGAGCCAAAATCCATGTGTCTGATAATACCTCACCTGCATCTAAAACCCCTTCCTCGATCTTTTTGGATGTGGGTTCCTAAGTCTAGATTTCTGTCCTCTGATTCAGACGAGGTTGTAGCTGATAGTTTCGCAAGCCTACATGCCTGATCCTATCCTTTATGATGGAGACCTTGACGGAGCTTCATTATGAGCATGTAGTTCCCCCAAGTTTATTGGTAAAATAAAAATGTCCTATCTAGATTGTCTAAACGATTCGTCTCCTGCTGGTCTGCCAATAGGTGGAAACTTGCTTGAGGCCGATTGAACCTTTTCATCTTGAAAAATGGCTACCCAATCTTGCATGAATGTGATGGGTTTTAATGATAGGTTCGAGACCACAAAGAGAAGAACTAAACATTTATGTTGTCCTAGGTTGCTTGAATTGAGCTTCAATTGATCTCTAAATCTGTCAACATTGGGAACCTTTTTTGGCTTGAAAGTGCTGAAAATGAAGCTGCAGTAACATATTGAAAATGTTTGAGGGATCAGAGAAATGGAAAAAAAAAAACTCTTAATTAATATCTGTTGGTTGTTGCTTTTATTTCTTTGTTCTACCGGTATTTATCAGTAGCTGCTGTTGTAATAGCTGGCCTGATGCATCCTGCCATTTGATTTGATGGGTTTCTTTCCCCCTATTAACAATTGGGAAAAAAAAATGATAGTACCTTAATTTTGGTGTAAGAATATCAAGTTGGTTCGTTTTCTTGCTCATCATATAATGCTCTTGCTTGTCAGCGTTGCATGCAAACATAGACCTAAGCCTAGCAAGTTGTTGCGTCTAAAGAAACTCAAGATGTTTACATATGGGATTGGTTGATGTGAACGAAGGGTTTTCCTTAATTTTGTTGGAGTCAGATCAGATTTGGGAACTTCGATTCCGAATCCAACTTCGATTATTAAATCGAAGGTAAAATTGACCTCCAACTCCGATTATAATGGGAGGCAACAGGTCGAAGTCGGATAAAATTTTGGCTGTAACTTTTTGAGGGAATATTTTGGTTGTATTTTGCTATATCATAATTGTAAAAATACAATGCTGAAGATAACCTATTAGAAAATGATCCTTCCATCTGTCAAAATATTTCCAGGAAATTTCAATCCATAAACCTAAAAGGAAAAAAATCACAAGCTCCAACAATACGGAGATTAGGGTTTCTAGTCTTAGTCTCCACTAAGTCACAGTTATTACTTATATATATTCTTAGAACACATTTCAATTTATCTTATTTTTATATTTATACTATAATCAGATTTGATCAGACTTAATTGGGTCGGAGGCGGACAACTCCAAATCCGTTTAGATTATATCTGGAGTCGTGTTTTTTTAAAATCGGATTTGGATTGAAACTTTTTTTTTTCTCGAATTCGAATCGGATTTTGAGCTGCAGATTGGGTTGATTTGCTTCGAACAAATTTGATTGCCATCCCTACCTCTGGAGGTTTGGACTAGCTATGCAATTTAGTGTCATTTCCGTTAATATGAAAACTATTTCGATGGAGACGTGGTGGCTTGAAAAATTATTGGACAATCATATCCAAATTAGTCTTTGTGGATAGATATAACTCCATGGGTTTGATGTGAAATATGGTATACGTAGAATTTGCAATTAGCCAATCAGGATGGATTAGTTACTACTACTTACTACTAAGGAAATTATTGGGGCATACGGGGCTGCCTTAGCTCTTAGTTAACACTCTGGCACAGTTTTTATTTATTTATTTATTTATTTTTTAAAAATTTATTTTTAATGAACAAAGTTTTGGTATGACACAAGTCACGGGTTTTTTGCTTTTTGGACCCCGAACATTAGGGATATTTATTATCTGGTACCACACATTTGAAAGTTTATTTTTTGGACCCTATACTTTGTCTCCGCAACAATGTGGACATTGTTAGATGAGTCCGGCCCAAAAAAGCCCTTATTGACGTTTGAGTCTTTTTTCCTTCCGACTTTGCCCTTTAATTATTCATGAACTTCCAACTTTGCCCTTCATTTATTCATTCTTATTTTTCCTTCACTTATTTATTACTACCAAAATTCTCACATTTTAAATTTTTTTAATTTAAAAATTCTTAAGAACTTCAAAATTTTAAAAATTAAAAATTAAAATAACAAAACATTTAAATAGTTATTTAAAAAGTTTAAAAATAAAAAAATAAATATAAACTTAAAATTTAAAATGTTAAAATTTTAAGATTTTAAAATTTTAAAATTTTGAAAAATTTAAAATGTTAAAATGTTAAAATTTTAAAATTTTAAACTTTAAAAGCTTAAAAATTTAAAATTTAAAAAATTTAAAATTTAAAATTTAAAAAATTTAAAATTTAAAATTTAAAATTTAAAAATATGAAATTATAAAAAATTAGCAACTAAAAAATTAAAAATTAAAAAATCAAAAAATAAAAAATTGAAAATTTTCAAAAATTAAAATAAAAAAATCAGAATAAAAAACCAAAAAATTTAAAAATAAAAACTAAAAAATTAAAAAAATTTAAAAACTTTATAGTTTTACAATTTTAAAAATTAATAATTTGGAAATTAAAAATTAAAAATTAAAAATTAAAATCAAAATGAAAATGATAATTAAAAACTTAAATAGTTAAAAAATTAAAAATTAAAAAATAAAAATCAAAAATTAAAATTAAAAATTTTAAAAATGAGCAAAAGTCAAAAACTTTTAAAAATTGATAGAAGGGCATATTGGGAAGTTTATGTATCATTTGGCTCTTAGCCGGGGTCAAACTTAACTTTGGGCCATATTTTTTGTGTACCCAAAGTATAGGGTCCAAAAAATAAACTTTCAAATGTGTGTGACCACATAATAAATATCCCCAAAGTTCGGGGTCCAAAAAGCAAAAAACTCCACAAGTCACTGTGCAGTCCCTATGCTGGAAGCTTACAGGAGAATCATCAAATCAGTGGGCTTGATGTTCGAGGCAGAAATTTTCTGGAACAATGTTAAGAGTGACAGATAAGGAGGTTTTGGGGGGAGGGGGGTGGGGAGGCGGCAGAAAAATATGCAGCAGGATTTGACTAAGCTTGATAATCAGATGCATATGGAGTTCCAAATTCCTGGATATGTCAACTTTTCTATTAACAGCAAAGAAAAAGGTAAGGCAATTGTGCAGAGTTCAAGTGGTGCCTTGTAGCCGTGGATGCGGACATGTTGCATTCTGTTGTATTCATTCCTTGATGGAGAAGGTTTGTTTAGGCAAGTGGTCCACAAAAACATATATGCTGATGCCGCCCACCAAAGACAATTTTCGGTCTTTTTTGGAACTTCAGGCTGGATTTTCCTAACAATAAGCATCAAGTAAGATGCTTAAAATGAAATAGGGTTGGTATACTTGAAGCAAAGCAAATAGTTTATGAGGCTTAAATCTATGATTTCTTGTATCTTGTACTTCCTAGGGCTCCTACTCGATTTCCTTTCCGTCATTCTTTCTTCCTTTTCAAGCTATCTCACATTCACTGCTAACTTTACCACTGCTCAATCCTTGTCTTCCTACATTATCAGCACATCAATTTTTTTTCCCTGTTTGGCAAGTTCTTAACAATCATCGCTAGTGCAGAGCCTCCTTTTTTTGGGGCATTAGCTCCTTCCACTGCTTTGCATAAGCTACAAACTGATTTTTATATTTTCCTCTTTGAGCCAGCTCACGTGCACTGCCAACTCTACTACTGCTCAATTCCTTCTCTTCCTTTTTGCAGCAAATCAGCTCGTGCTCCTCTGGCAAGTTTTTTCCCAACAATCATGACTACCTAGGAGTCCTATTTGAGAGATTGGCTCATTGTACGAGCCACACTCCTTGCGAGGTCACCACTACTAGAACATGCTGCCTCAGCTAATTACAGTCTAGATACTTCTGGCATATGCACAAAACCAATCCGATCTTCAAATCTTCTAATATGATCAACAGGATCCTCGAAGCCATCTCCATAGAATTGGTTTCTCTCAAAAGCATCCAGCAGGCATGGTTTGAACTCAAATGTTGCGGTGGGTGGTAATGGGACTAATGGCGGTAGGATGATAGGGTTGCCTCCCGTACCCGATGATGGAACGGAATATGATAGGAGGGTACGGGGTGAACCTGTCTATTTCATGTACAAAGTTGCATGATACCTTTAATTATTCATTTCCTAAGTGTCGATCAATTTTTGAACAGATATGGTGCTGATTGCTTTTCCTAGTTTCCATTCAACTTGCATCAGATCCAGAGGAGTTATAAAATAGAAAAATTGGATTACAATAGTCTCTACTTGGCCATTGGATAATAATAACCCCTACTTTAGAAATGTACTACCATGATCCTTGCTTTGCACCCCTTGGATTGTAGTAGAACATCATCTCGTTGATGAAAATCAACCTGGTAGTTGGTTGATGTGACACAAGAAATTTTATGTTGTCTTTTTTTATTTGTCTTGACCTATTAGTATACCGTTTATCCCTCTATCCATTGTCTGTTTCAATGTCTTCAACTTAATCTAGAAATTGAAACCCAGAGAATTATGGTCATTCACAAATCACAATATTATTTTTGATCAATTACGAGGTGGATAATATTTCTCTCTAAACACACTTAATTTGATCTTATTCAAACAAATCATCCCGGTTTTCTCACAGCTCACAACCTACTTTCTCTACAAATTTCTGTTGAAAAATATTTGTTGACATATTTTCCTTTTTTATTTTTCTCTTAGACACCATGACTCCTTAACCAAAAATGAAAACAGAAAAAGTTGAGACGAAGAATTTGAGACAATAAAAAATAGAAGAATTTGAGACTGCCCAGATTGAAAACCAAATTTAATGAAAGCTTGACCCAGATTCAATGAGAAGAATTTGAAACTACCTAGAAGAATTGAGAAGAAGAAAAAGAAGATCGTAAAACATAAGCAATTCTAACTCAAATTAATGATGTTGTTTGAGACAACCCATATTAGAAATTAAACCACACATCTTTCTTGTTTTCTCCAACTTGGCTCCCTTTGCTTCTCCACACCTTTTGCCGCCGTTACTACTCAATCGAATACCTAGCTCACAACCCTCGCTAGGTGGTGAAGTTGAAAGGAAATATCCAACGGGAGTTTGTATGCCCCTCCTGGGCCACGCACATTACCGATAATTGCTTTGAGGATCAACGAATTGCCGCACAAATTACCACGGGTCCTTTTAGCGTGCTTTGTCCTTGCTCACATGCTGCCTAGAAAACCTTTCCAGGAGGTCACCCATCCTGAGACTACTTCTAGTCAAGCACGTTTAACTGGGGAGTTTTCAAAAGATGAGCTTCCTAACAAGAAGGTGCGCCTTGGTGATGTAAGTAGTCATTTAAATCCCTTTAAGCTAAACTTAACCATATTTGGGGTGTTATAATCACCTCTACTTAAGTGCACAACGTCCTTGTTGTGCCTCAATCCAATTTAGAAAAAGTGATTGAGGATTGAGGAAAAAGAGAAGGAAGGTAATTGCTGATGTGGATGGCCATTTGGAAATCAAGACAATTAAAAAAAGTCAACCTTAAATTTTCTGACATGCTACATTAGTGGCAGTCCACTACAATCCAAGGGGTGCAATGTAGGGACCGATATACATTTCTAAAGTAGGGGTTATTATTATCCAATGACCTTAAGTAGGAGTTATTGCTATCCAATTTTCCAATGAAAAATTTCTATGAGGGTTTTCTCTTTTGAGTTTCTTCGCTTTTTAATTTTTTATAAGTGCCAATTAATTTGTGGTGCATTTTAAAAAGCTTTATAAAGGATTTTGTGCAATTTTTATTTTTCCTGGTAACAGTTGCATTGGAAATTCTAGGCTAAATCTACATTTGATCACGGCTGTTTCCAAATCATCATGGACACTGGACAGTATAAGAGCTGCTTCTGTTGCTACAATGCTGATTTTATTGTAATGATTTCGATTTGTGTCAGGTCAAGACGGGTATGCTTCCTTCTATTGGTACGGTCAAAGTACTCCTCCAATGCATCGAGGAGTATCCAGTTCAAGGTCTGTAGTTGTGTTTCTTAAGTTAGTCATGAGTCCTCATTTATACTGATTATGTTGTTAAAGGCAGCTTTGGTGGTGGATCCTGTGATGGTTTCTACCAGTGGTGATGTGCTGGCTGGTTCGTGTGTTCTACCTGTGTTGCTGTAATTTCTAAACTCTACCACACATGCCCTGCATACTGTATAATTGTTCATTTGGTTCATTATTTGTTTCATAAATGTAGCCATACTTGCATCTTATCAAGGTTACTACCCCCTCCGTCCCAAGTTAATTGGCTTTTGGAGCTTTAGGGAGGAAACCAATACTACCTTTGTTGAGTACTTCAAGTCTTCAACTTTGAAATACCATAAACTAGCATATGAAGATCAGTGGTCTGAGTGGAAATTCATGATTAATTTATTTATCATTTTATCTTATTGCTATTTTCATATTGTCCACAGTCTTGTTCTTTGTATGTAAACAAGCAACGAGGGAATACCAAGTAGGTTCAACAAGTGTCTGGTCTGATTCAGTTCCACCTCTTGGGTCTCAGATTGGAGATCAAGCCTCACAGCTAGAGTAGAATGAAAGAGTGTTTTGGATATTTGGAAAGTCACATTCAATTAGACCAGGTGGTGGTAGATAAAAGAGAGTAGTAATCAGAAAAGCTTTAGAACTAATGCCTATCTGTTTGTCTGTAATCTGAAATTTAAACATTTCTTGTATCCACCGTATGGCTGTATTTGTTTGCACAATAAGTTTCTTCATATACAGGATCATGTCTCCGCAGATACCGAAGTGAGAAGATTTTGGCTGCACGAAGATCGCAATTTCCTTGGCTAGTTAGAGGAAGCCAAATTTTTTTTTTATTTTTTTTACTGTCGGCATACATTACTAGCCATATATTATGTTTGTTTACTGCTATTCAGTCTTGTGAAAGTCGCTTGCTGTGTCTTCCGCATGTAATTTATCTTTCTTTCATATAGGGAGGAGTTACTTCCCAGGGCTGATTTGGTGACACCTAATATAAAAGAGGCATCTATTCTGCTCGGTGGTGTGGCCTTAGAAACAGTTGCTCATATGCGGCGTGCTGCAAAGTCAATATATGATATGGGCCCACGGTGAGCTGATGAATATTTTGCTTTATTTTTATTATCCCACATTATATTGGCTTTCAACCCTTATCCTGCCTATTTGATAAATCATGGGATACTTTTGTGGTAAGCTTGAGCTTGGTGAATAGAGGGTTTTTGATGTATGGCAGCTTTGATCGATGACTCTGATAGTTCTTGAGTGGGAATAGATTGGTGGGTGGGTCATATGTTAGGTTCAGTGCAGTGTAGGTTTGAATTTTTGATAAATTAGGGTGAAGGAGAGGTTGATGTGTACATGAAGGTTTGATTGGACTTGCCCTTTTCATATACCCTATTTTTTTTTTTCTATTTTATAATAAGTAATCAAGAGATATATCGTAAAGAGACCAAGGGGATGTCGCCCATTTACACAAGGGACAAGAACAAAAGCACCTATACACTTAAGCTCTCATCAATAGCGTTATCAACAAATCCCAAAGAATTCAAACTTCTAGTAACCTTAAACACCACACTTTAACTATACAACTTTCTCAAATAGTAGAGCTTGAAATCATCAAGAGACGAAGTTCTGTCCTTGAAACATTTGTCCATTTCTTTCTTCCAAGTGGCCCATTAAATGGTTAAACGAAACAAATTCCACAAGTTCTGTCACTAAATGGTTGAAGCAACCAAATTCCACTCACCACAAGTCTACCCTTTTCTTATCCTTCTCCTATAAGCCACCAACACATGCTTCACACTACTCACTTGAACAAAGAAACCCTATCAACGGAAAAGCAATGTTCCAAAGCGAAGAAGCCCATAACCAATGGACATGTAAATGATCCACAATTCCGCATGGTTTCTCCTTACTACACGTATATCAGGTCGGGTGTATTTCGAGTTTGGGTAAATACAGGTTGGGTGTATGGTTCGGGTAAATACGGGCGGTGTATTTTGGTTTCGGGTCAACCCTATGGGTTATGATTGCAGCCTTTTTCCATTTTTCTTTTTAAAAAATGGTCTGTAAATACTACTTTTTGTACAATTTACATAATAAAATATGATTATCTTCTAGTAACAATAGATTATTGTAACTATTTTAACTTAAATTAGAGAAATAACAAATCAATATGTTGCGGTTATAATTAATTAGTTAAAAATTCCAATGAAAAGTCTCAAATTTTAATAAAGTTGAACTTAAAAAGTTAATTTTTTGGGTCAAACGGGCGGGTCGTGTTTGACCCGCTAATTTTTGGGTTCGGTGTATTTCAGGTTTAGTTGAAAAAATCGTGTTCAAAACCTAGAAATTTGGGGCGGGTTCGTGTCGGGTTATCGGGTCGGGTAAGAAATTCCCAGATCTAATTGTTATCCTATAGCAAAGATCGGTATATTACAATCTAATACCCCCAAAGGTCGGTGTATTGTCATTCAATATCCCGTTAAATAAAAGTTTTTATTGACAGGCATGGAAAACCTAATAACCTACAATGGTCAACTGCTACATGGAAGAAGCAACATAATCAACATTGATTTAGTGACTGTAAAATTGACTGATTTATGTGCAAAGTGATAAAAATAAAATGAAAAAAGGCCAAGTAAATGGAATGAATAAAAAAGGGACAAAGGCATGTGAAGCATGGTAGGTGGGATTGATGTTGCTTTCTTATTACATCAATTACTTATAAAAAAAAGTAAAGTGGAGGCAAGTGTACGTGATAAAGCCGAATGTCTCTTGGCTTCTTGACATTATTTGTCACCACAATTGCCTATTCAACACAAAAAGAAAAAAAAAAAAGCAAAAAAAAAGAAAAAAAACCATGTCTCCTCACGTGCAAAATCAGAAAAATGAAAAGGATGGGGCTGTTTCATTTTATTTTTTGTTGCGTGGGCCTTCATAACTCCTGCTTAATTGATTCATTTGGCCCCATGGTTCAATTTATGGGACTTCCACATGTCTCTTCACTCAAATATCTTCTCTATCTCTCTCTCTGCAATAAATTGATGAAGAAGAGGGGCTTCATGTTCAGAGTAGAAGCATGAACTCCCTGTCCAACACAAAACCAATCAAAAGCCTAAATATGTCTCATATCTAGTTTTTTCCTGATCTGACAATTTGGACAAGCTTAGAGTCGGTTCAAAATCAGGTTTGGACAACAAATATCAGTAAAGTAGCATACTGTTTTCAGTCAAACTCAAAATGTCAAAATTTGAACGAAAGGTGTCACTGTACCTGGTGTTTTTTCCGGGCCACATAAAATTTTGAAAGCACTAGTTGCATAGATTTAGTGATTTTTATGCTAATTTTTATTTATCTTGCCCTATCAGAAATGTGCTGGTCAAAGGTGGTGATCTCCCTGGTTCGTTGGATGCTGTTGATGTATTCTTTGATGGTATGCCTATTGTATCTTTATGGTTTATTGTATCCCTGATCTTTCTAAAATTTTCTTTTCAGGTCCCTTTACTTTTAGTTTTATTCAGGATGGTGCTGGGATTTATTACATTCAACTACACTGCTGTAGTTAGAAGAAAAATTGCAAAGTTGTAGTCCTAGCATACTTGAAATTTGATACTATGGTTACTTTACAGGATTTCGATCCACTACATTCTAAGTATTTCATGTGTTATTCTATAAAGGTATGCAAGTCTTATGTATGTCATATGCTATTCTTCAAGGATGGTGGCTTTTTTACTTTTATTTTGTGGTATTTTTAGCGCTTGCCTTGAGGCCTGTAATTTTTTCTGATCTTCCGCCCTCTGTTACCCCTCCCACCCAAAAAATAAAGCGAACTGGTTTATCATTTCTGCTTTCTTCTTTCAGGACACGTCTGTGAGTGGTTTTGTGCAACCTTTATTGAAAATTCTTTCTGTTTCCTTTTGATTCCAATTTTGGACACTGATAGGAGAAAGTTTGTATGAGCTGAGTTCCAGACGCATAAATACCCGGAATACTCATGGAACTGGCTGCACGTTGGCATCAAGTATAGCTGCAGAATTAGCCAAAGGCTTACCCATGCTTGCAGCTGTTAAGGTGATCACTAGTGTGGTCTTCTTCATTATTCATTTGCTTCAAGAGATGAGGCTTATTGCCTTGCATCTATTTCCTCATCTCTTTTTCCTTCAACTTTTTTCTGAGATCTTATCCTTTTTGTTCTATGTGAACATCGGAACATTGGTAGAAACTATATTATGTTCTCTGAAAAATTTCATGTGATATTTCCCTTTTGGAGGAAAATGAAAAGATCTGTTCGTCCTCTTGACTATCTTTTAATAATATTATTGGGGTTTTTCGTGAGGTGACCGATGTTTCTACACTTATTCATTGAGTCAACTTTTTAATTTCACTTTGCATTTGGTACATCTCTAAAATTAATTGATATGTTACCACGAACAATAAGTGTTACAATTCACTCCAGCATCACCAAAGAAAACGAAAGAACCTAAAATAAAAAAAAAAAGAAAAATTAGTTTCAACTTCCAATGATGTGGGAATCAAACCTAATTTTTTTTAAAAAAAGTTGGTATATATTTTTTTGGTTGAGTTTGCAGTAAAGTGATTAAATTTTAAATGTTCACATTATCGAAAGTGAAATGAAAAAGTGGGCCTAAGAAAGTGTAAAAATAAGGGCTACTTGATCGAAAATCCATGTTTTTCCTTGTAACTGTAAAATGTTATCTAAGAAAATTATTGTGCCATCTTTTGAGTGCTTTATTGCTTATTTGCAGTGTTCCACCTGTTTACTGTCATTCCAACTTCGAGCTCTGTCATCATCAAAAGATCACTTGTTTCAGTTTCTAATTCTTTTTTCACTCTGCAGATTGCTAAACGTTTTGTTGAAACTGCCTTAGATTACGGAAAAGATATATGCATTGGAGGGGGGCCCCAAGGCCCTTTTGACCATTTGTTGAAGTTCAAAGGTACTTGTCAAAGGCTAGGTGCCTGTGAGGCATTCAGTGCAGAAAATCTGTTCCTTTATGCCGTCACAGATTCTGGGATGAACAAGAAATGGGGCAGATCTATTGAAGATGCTGTTAAAGCCGCGATTGAAGGAGGTGCAACTATTGTTCAATTGAGGTTTGCTCCAACTCATATGCATTCACTAGAGCGAAATTTAGTATTGTACCTCTGGACACATATTGCCAAACTGCCTATTTTTGCTTCGGTAACTTCCTGTGTTTAAATTGAACTGATAGTGATGTCCTTTTAGAAAGAAGTTAGGTGAATTAAGTTCAATTCTAAGAGAATGAATTCTTATTGTGCTGCTCTGTCAATGCTCCAAATATGACAATGAAATAACTTTAGTTTGCCAATAAAGTAATTCATGAGTTTTGTGAGTGCTTGGATAAAAATGCCCTTAAACTTTCCAATTTAATCAAAAATGCTATTGAACTTTTAAAACAGTCAAAATTTCCCTTTAACTTTCCATTATGATAAAAAATGCTCTTGTTAACAATAACCAAAAAAAAAAAAAAAAACTCATTCTTCATCTTCATCCCTCCCCTGTTTCATCAACATCATCCATTGGTTTAAAAAGCAACATATTTAGCAACTACAGTTGTAAAAAAATTGACTTTCCCGTTGAACTTCTTCCATTCTTGATTGGCTTTGCATACAGAATTGTTGAGTAGTTGGGTGAAGTAGTGGAGGATCATAATTCACTATTCAGGAGGGTAGTTTTGTTTTTTGGAATCATGTCTGGTGGAAGTGTGGAACATCACCCCTTGGATTAGGAGAAAGATAGTCTAGGTCTTTTGCTACTACTAGTAGACATATTTTTGACTGAGAGAAAGAGAGAGAGGTGGATTTTTTTTACTACGTAGAGGTTAAATTAGGAGAAGCAAGTTAAGGGATGGGTTTGGGCATGAAATTTAGGGTATGGGGATATATAAAGTATGTTTCAGGTAAGTGTTCAGTAAATGGGAGGTAAGTCATGGAAGGCTCTGTGAACCTACCATAGAATTCAATCTCCCTTATCCATATCCTCTCTCTCGGGGTTTTGGAGGAATGATGTTGCTGAAACAGGGGAGGGATGAAGAAGATGAAGAGGGAGAAGATGGAGGAGCAGACAAGTGTGGATGAAGGAATATTTTTTTTTTTTTTGTCATTGTTACCTGCTGTTATAGCAGGTAACAAGGGCATTTTTTATCATAATGGAAATTTAAAGCGCGGTTTTGATTGTTTTAAAAGTCCGGTGGCATTTTTGATCAAATCGGAAAGTTTAAGTGCATTTTAATCAAGCACTGTGAGTTTTGTTGCCACCAGAATGGTTGTGCTGGCTCAATCTAGTAAACAGTCATTTTCCTTTCAGGCTAATTAGATTTTCTTTATTTATAAATAATCAAAAGATATATTGGAGGGTCATCAAGTGGTTGTTGCCCGTTTACCAAAGGGGCAAGGTTGCAAGAAGTAAAAACTCATGCCCTCAAGCTCTCATAAAAAATAATATCAACAATAATTTTCGAAAAAATCAGATTTCTATCTCCCTTAAGCACTATATTCCAACCATGCAACATTATCAAAAAATTTTAAATCATCAAGGTATAAAGTATTATCCTCGAAAATCCGTCAATCTCTTTTGTTCCGAGAAGGAACCAAATTTCACGCACCAACCCTTCTTTATCCATCTTCTCCAATCCGCCAACACATCCTTCAAACTACTTGCTTGAACCCAAGAAACCTAAGAAACGCTCATCAATGGGAAAGTAAGTTTCAAAGCAAAGCTCACTACTAATTACAAATTATTATATGCTCTTGGAGCACGTGCTCCAAAAGATGAGATTAGCTGCCAACAAGGTTAAGTGTCAAGTTCTTTTTATGTATTTTTTTTTAAACTGAAGTAATTGCTTGGAGTCGGTTATAGAAAAGCAGTTATCAAGTTAAGGATGTGATCAGTTGCCGCAATTGTTCACTAACAGTAATGTGATTGTTCACCAATTCATTATTCACTTACTTCAACTGCATTATTCACTTGTTTCAATTGTTTTTTTTTTTTACTTATTGCAACTGCATTCTTCACTGAGTATTATGCAATTTTTTGACGGTTAATGGAGGTAAAGGCAATTTCATAGAGTCTAATTTTCTTATTGTTAATTTGACATTCATATCTGTTTCATCTTAGAAATGGATTTTGGGAGTAGTCTTTAGTTGAAATTCATATTGAATTTATGGAAGATATAGAAGCAAAAATCGGAGATCGCCATAGCATGTTGCTTTGCAAGTTTAACATACGGTGAAATCCAAAACTAATTGGGTAACAATCTCAACATATAAGGTGAACAATGACAACGTACATGTTGAGCAATGTAAAATATCTGTGAACAATCTAAATATAAACAATGACATGGTGAAGAAAGGAAATATTTCTAGTGAACAACCACTAGTTATCTATTGAACAATTACAATATATTTAGTAACAATCTCAATAAATAGGGTGAACAATGAAATTGACGCTGAAAATTCGAGTCCATCCTATCCTTTTATGAGTGAACAACGACCCTTTTGATGAGTGAACAATGTCATATTTCTCCCTTTGAGTGAATAATGACCCTTTTATGAGTGGACAGACCGACTATAGGGGATCAAATCTGACGGTCTTGGGAGATTGATCATGAAGAAGAATCTGCCATTTTAAGTACTGGAAGCTATGAGCCGAGCATTGGGAGTATTTCGAAGGCAGCTCGTTCTTCGACGATAGGCGACAACTCGTTCACACGCTCCCCCAAAATCTTCAAAGCCATCTTTCATTTTGAGGGAATGATTGCCGGGCATCAAAAAGTAACTCAATCCGAGTGTATCTCATCAGTTGAGAAAATGTCAAAGAAGCTTCCCAAGCTCAACTCAACCCACTGTGCATCAAGTGATGCCCTATGAGGCATCTGGAGCTTCCTGGCTTAGAAAAATCTTTAGGCAAGAGGAGCATAACGTTATCGTGCTTAGCACCACCATGCTGTATTGGGTAATCAACTATGCCTCTTTTAAACTTCTCAACGCAGTTTTCCGTTTCACCCCCTGGAATGATGACTTGTTTCTTTGAGTGAGACGTTATAGTCAAAATTAGTCTGATATGAGAATGAGGTTTCCTTCATAAAACTGCTTTTAGGGGTCAGATTGTTGCGAATCCAAATTCTTCGAAGCTTTTACCTATTCCTATTGGCGGTGGCGATGGTGGAGGCGATAGTGGTGGCTGTCGAGGTGGAGTAATTGATTGTAGTTTCAAACTGCTGTCATAGGACTAATCGGAGGAGGAGAGAAAGAGGAGAAAGATGAGGTGGTTGATGGGAATATTAGAGAGTGGATCGTGAAAAGAAGATCGTGGAGTCGGTTACTAAGCTTTTTTTTTTTCTCCTCATTTTTTACCTTTTTTCTGGTTTAAACTGTGTGCCATCATGTCTTCCAACATGGCGTTATGAGTTTGTGGGAGTGTATGATATATATTGACTAACAGTGGACAAGTAAAGAATCCCTAAACTCTTTCCCTTCACAACACATAGAACACCTAATAGGACCGCTAGAGCTTGTGTGTTTGAGCATGTACTCTGTAGGTATCTTACTTTGGTGGTTGCCCAAACAAAGAAGTAGGCCTTTGGGAGAGCCTTTGAATTCCAAATGGACTTTGCATGGAACCCCACTCCATTATGATCCCTAAACAACTCTTAAGAGTGAAAGACCCTTTATAAGCATGAGGCTGAGCAATCTCATCATTACCCTAATGTAAAATTGTAATAAAGCCAACAAACTACAAATGTCATCCTCTTCCCAGTTGTTAAGAGATGTTACAAAAGACAAATCTCGATGGAGAAGATCTCCATTCTTGACATGATTTGCTCAACTGTTGCCTCCACCTTGGCCATCCTACGAAGAATTGGGAATTGTTCTTTAAGAGGACAATCAACACACCAAGCATAATAAGAAATAAGACCCTAGAGTCACTCTGCACCTCAAAATGCTCTTGGGATTTGAACCACTCAAGAGTTTCTGAGACGGATTGCCAACAACCAATCCATATGGCAGTGTGTGATGGCAAGGTGAACTCTGGACAACAAACAACCGTGAATTTCCTAAACCCCTCATTTTCAACAAACCTAAAAGGCAACTCATCAATTATGATCATTTGAGCAAGTGCCTCCCATGTAGCCCAAATGTTCTATGACCAATGTTTCAAAGAAGCTTCACTCTCCTTGGTTCCATCCTTTTCAAAAACTAATGTAGTTTGAGTTTGAGATTTGCTTTGATTCATTTTTTTTTTTTAATTTTAGTTTTTCTACATGTCTTGTAATGCTTATTTAAGTTAGATTTCCATTCAAAACACGGTAGGCAACATACTTAGCTTTGCAATGGTTACAACAAGCATAAGGATAGCCATCTACAAGGAAATCCTCGAAGTGATCCCAATAAGGGGCCCTTTGTTCGTCTTTCTTTGCGTCCCTTTCGGTTTCTGTTTCTCCAGAGTTCGGCTTGGCGCTCCACTCTCGAGATCAATTGGACTATATGCAACATCATCATCATAATCTACATCCGCTTCCTCGGATGATACTCTATTTTTGGGTTTGGAGCTTGATATCCAGAAAACAAACAAAAGTACTTGTTAGTTAAGTGCAAAGTACATTCAAATAAAAAAATCATCCAATAACTTCTAAACAAATAAGAAACTTACATTTTGCGACTGTAAAGACTCTGTGGTCTCTAGTGAGTAGTGACAAATCTTATGGAATTGCACTTGAAAATTATCCACAAGGTATAATCAGTTTCAATAATGTTTCTCTTTACCAAGAAGCTCCAATCTATACATTAAAAGGAATCAACAGAGAAATGCAAGCAAACAGACATTATTATTCCAAAATAATGTTTCTCTTCACCAAGAAGCTCCTCTCAATAGAGAAAGGCAAGGAAACCCTAGCACACCCCTTTATATACAAATATAAGCGTCTATGCATAAAAATCTCATGTACATTTGGGCAACAAAACATAGAAATGCAGTCCCAATAAATATAAGCGTCTATGCATAAAAGTCATGTAAAATAATGTTTCTCTAAGAAGCTTCTTCTTTAGTGCTTAACTTTTCATAGAAGCTATCAAAGGCATTTGCCTTTGCCTGTTGAACACTCTTCTTTGGCTAACTTATACTTGTCCTTAACGACCTGTCTTTCTTCCTCCCCATTACTGCTCCTCATAGCACAGTATGCCTCCTACTTCTCCTTCACCCTCGCTCTAACTACATCATTCCACCACCACGCCCGTCTCTTATGACCTCCACCTCGTCGCGAAACTCTCCGAGTACACTCAACCATCTTCTTCAATCTAGCAACACCTACCTCTGTCAATGCCCATAGCTCCTCTGATAGAGAACAAGAAATAAATAAAGACTAAATATAAGAATTCAACATCCCTGTCCTGGGTTCAAAGAAAGATTAGTATCCCTGTGCATAATCAGTGAGAATTCATAATAATTCAATATTCAATATCAATGTAACGTATCTCATAAAGGCTAGCAAACCCCTTATTTATAGGTAAACAACTTGCCTAATACTGAACCTAATAGAAATAGGAAACTAGAATTATATTCCTAGTCAAACTAGGAAACTATAATATTCCTAATAAGAATACGAAACTATATAATAAAACCATAAATCTACCATCCATTATTATTCCTAAATATTTTACTACTACTTTCCATTATTCTCCACGGCTTGAAAAAACTCGCCCTTGTTGCATGAAGGTACACAATCAGTGAATCAACACAGGGAATCTCCCATTTGCATAACACGCGGCCTTGAGTTTTGTAGAAGTGCGAAAAGACAACAATCCAACAAAACAAGAGCATATTCACCTCATGATAAAGATGAAAAATATGCACAACTCTCGGTTTCTCCAGAAAAAGTAGTAATTCAAGGAGTGGATGATGCTACTGCCAGTGAAAAACTCATTGGGGAAAAATAAATCCACAAAGTCAAATTTCTATCTTGACATCTCCACATGTTTACCTAGATGCCAAAATAGAAATTTTTCAGAAGTAGCCAAGATCTTGCAGTCATGTGTAGTGTCTGAGTACTTGTCTGCAAGAACAACTTCAACATCATCAACAATAACGACAGAGGGCATAATACGAGGCACTATAACCTCTGAAGTTGTAGAACCACCTAGGGCACAAACCGAAAACATAGGAGGCTCAAAAGTACTTTTGGACAGAGTCAAATCCTCGACACTGAATATAGGAGGAATAGATGAATCAAGAGGTAAATCAAGTAAAGTCAACATTGGAATAAATTCGTTCACCCTCAGTATGAGTTGATGATTGAGCACAAGTTATAAGAGTAGGATGATTCACTTCTTTTACTTCATCCTTACTAGAACTTTCATGACTCTTGCATTGACCAACAACACCGTGAATTTCGTCCTTAAGTGACTCTCGAAGACCATATATCCTAGAGGTAATTCTTTGATAAGTTCTAATAGTTCTTCCAGATTCCCTTCTTCCAAGTGTTCATCTTTTCACTTATCCTTTTATCACAATCTTCAATGTTTGCCTCACTTCCCATGACTCTTTCTAAGGACATCCTTGTTTTAAGAAACATCATGGTGCAACCAGTAATATAGCCCCAACAGTATCAGAACACAACACTGAACCTAATATCAATGTAATGTATCTCATAAAGGTGTAATACTAAACCTAATAGAAATAGGAAACTAATTATATTATTAATTAAACTAGGAAACTATAGTATTCCTAGCAAGAATAGGGAACTGTATAATAAAACCATAAATCTACTAAATGTTATTATTCCTAAATATTCTACTTCTACTTTCCGTCAACCTCTTCTCGAATACGTTCCTTTAGGGACTCAAAACACTCATTGTCTAGCCCCCATCACTTGATGTTGTACACCCTGACACCCCATCAACTTTACGGTCAATTTCTGTGTTCGACAAAAGTTCCATTTCGATACAATAATCAAACTGTAGCGGGTATAGTTTACAATTTATGCGACGTCTTCAATTCATCATTAGGTAACACTTTACAATCCTTAAAAGCCATCTTATCACTGACCCTAGTTAGAAAATAGTCCATCTACAGCTTGGACGGACCACTTGAAAACATCAGTAAATGTAACGCCCGGCCTCCGCCGCGGACATCGATAATCGCTTCAAGGATCGATCGCCCCACAAATCACGAGTCTTTCCAGCGGCTTCGCCCCGCCACGCTCGCTCGAAAACTTCCCTGGAGGTCACCCATCCTTTGACTACTCCCTGCCAAGCACGCTTAACTGAGGAGTTCCCAACGGATGAGCTACCATAAAAGGTGCACCTTGATGATATAAGTAGTCATTTCAATCCTTTTTAAGCCACACTTAACCATATATCCGGGGTGTTACAATCACCCCCACTTAAGCGCACAACGTCCTCGTTGTGCCACAATTCAATCCAGAATCTTTGCCCCGCTAGGTGACTGCCCATGGCTCTCCCGTCCATTGGCGCAACTTCACGCGCTGGTCGGCTCGATACCATTCGTAACGCCGGCCCCGCCGCGACATTACCGATAATCGCTTCAAGGATCCTCGATCGCCCTACAGATCACCACGAGTCTTTCCAAATGCTTCGCCTCGCCACACGCTCGAAAACTTCCCAGGAGGTCACGCATCCTTTGACTACTCCCAGCCAAGCACGCTTAACTGAGGATTTCCCAACGGATGAGCTACCATAAAAGAAGGTGCACCTTGATGATATAAGTAGTCATTTCAATCTTTTTTAAGCCACACTTAACCATATATCCGGGGTGTTACAATATGACTCTCCTTCTTCTTAAACCACAAGTTCACAACTGTTAAATCACAAAAAAAGACTCCGCCACTATTACGAACCTCGAAATCATAGCCATTATGCATAGTTTCATACTTCGCACTCGAAGCCCCAATATGCCCATTGAAATCCCCTCCTGCCATAAGCTTCTCGCTATCGGGGACACTTCGGAAAGTTAGATCTCACTCGACCCAAAACTGCCTCTTAATCTCATCCGAAAGGCCTATTTGAGGGGCATAAACAGTCACTACGTTAAAGACCTCTACTCCAAAGATGACCTTAATAAGCATGATTTGATCACTCACCCGATTGACCTCAACCACTTTGGCAACCAACTCCTTTCTAACGAAAACCCCAATTTCTGCTTTACATAGCCTCGAATGCCACAGCTTATACCCATCAACCTCCTTAACTTTCCTACCCACCCATTTGGTCTCCTGCACAGGCAACATCTACACTCCTTTTAGGTAAGGCTTTAACCAAATCCATAGACTTACTATTTCGAGAAGCAAAGCTTATACCCCTCTCCACCCCTCTACCCTTACACCCCATCAGCGGATAGGTAATGTCTAACCCATAACTCTCGAGGACTAGCTAAACAACTACAAAGCAAATGGAAAACAACACCTTAATACTCTGAGCACCACACGAAAGACAATGAGCCCCACAAACTCCAAAACCAACAATAGAACATGAACAAAACAACAATGTACCAATACCAAAATAACAATTACCAATTTATCAATAATAAGAAAATAAGAAAAGACCTAAGACACTATAGACGGAAATAATATATCCAGAAATAAATGAGTAAACAAATAAATGAAACTAGCAAGATGACAAGAATCGACACTAATATGAAACGGGCAAAATCTAATCATATACTCGTTGCTTCAAAGAGGGAGAGTAGTGTTGGGGATTTTGAGATAGAAACTTTAGGGTTCACTTACCAGCATGAGATAGATAGTAGATATACAACCAAAGAAATCAAACTCGAAGAAGAAAGTCAACGGATTCTTCTTGCATTTGGAGAATGGTGCATACAACCATAACTGAGGACGCAACTTGGAGTAGCCATGGATGCTAGCTTCAAGTTCCTCAACTGCAATCGAGGGCATAGACAACGTGAAGCTCTGGCATCTTCGACATCCTCTGTACTATCGTCATTGTCTTTTTCCTTTTCTTTCCCTATGCCCCCTCTGGCCTCCTCTCTCTCTTAGAAGTGGCACACAAGAATAGGGTTTGTTCCCATTCCCAACACTTTACAGGTTATAAAAGAGATGCTTCCTTTTTTTTTTTTTTTTTTTTTTGCTTTTCTTTTCTTTTTTGAAATCATATGTTGCCTCAATGCCTCAATATTTATTTAAAAAAGTGAAAGGGTAGTTTAGGTGGGTAGAACATATTGAGTTGGGCTTTATTAAAATTTAACAAATGTGTTCAAATTATGGATATTTCTTTTACTCAAAATAAAAAATATATATTTCATGAGAAAACGTTGGATTTTTGGATCATAATATACCTATCTTTTGTGGTATTGGATCATATTATACCCATGTTTACTATTGGATACTAAATATAGCGACCTTTATACCAAGGTGATTTAAGTGGTGGGGAATCGGTCTCAATGATGATATGGCAACCGATGGAAACTTTCTGAGACCCATAAGGAATCAACATAAGCCCACTTAAGTCATCATTGAGATCGATTCACTACCATTAAAGTCATGGTAAGTAAATTAAAATCACCTAGGTTTAAAGGTCGGTATATTAGTATCCAATACTAAAGGTGTGTATGTTATGATCCAATACCTCAAAAGGTGGGTATATTATGATCCAAAAATCCAAAAACATTTTAACAATTATATTAAAACTAAATAAATTGTATTTAGTGTTAATATAAAAGGTATTTGATAAATTATAATATTCTTTAACTAATTAATAATAATGGGGAGAATAGCGTAACAAAAATGAAATTCTATATTTATAATTAGCAATTCAAAAGAGTGAATTTCGTTCCAAAAAACGTTCTAAATTATCTAGTGTTCCCATTTTTGAGGAGGTGCCCCCATTTCTTGATCAGGGCATTCCACGATCCAGGTAGCTATGTTCCCGGTGGCTTCTTCTCTTTTGAGGGGAATCAAACCTTCGTATTTTTGCTTCATTCATAAATAAGGTGTGGCATGGAAGATGATTGTGGCATATCATTTCACACAAGCTCAGCAACCATCAAAGGGACATCCTATATGGGAGAATCCAAATAATGTATGCCTGGATCCCTCTTGGAGTTTTTACCATCCTTCCCCCCCCCCCCCCGGTCCATGTGCTCATGAGATGTTGCCTCTTACTAGAGTATGCTACCATCTCCACACACAAAAAACAAAATAAATAAAAGATCACGAGAGTCAAGCTAGTTTCGACTTTCCTAGATGCATTAGTTTTGAATCTCGCTTGCAGGGAAGCTGGGTGGAGGGTGTTGTTTGGATGCTTTCCTCATCGAATCGCAAAGAGGTGGTTTTGTTGGAATCTATATTTTAATAGTGTTCATTTCCTAGTTATTCCATGATAAGAAAAACGGTTTTGCTAATTGTCACCCTGGGGGCGATGGTTAAGAGAGAATCTTTATCCAATTTTTTTATATTTATAAATCTCACATAAATAAAAAATATATGATAAAAGATTAACTTTTCAATAAAATATATTTTAGTATCTAATCAAATCTACGCAAATTTTATTGGTATCTTTTTTTATTATATCTTTCAATACACAATTTTTAGAAAAAAAATAAGGAAATAAATTTCATGATTATATTGATACTTCTTAGAAGATTGTTTATACTTTTTTGGTGTTCATTGCTCATACTTCCTCTAAAAGAATGCTCAAGCTTCTTGATGCAACGATGCATCGTAATTGAAGTAGCTTACCATCCACTATCCAATACCAAT
The DNA here is from genome assembly GCA_029582165.1 of Portulaca oleracea. Lineage (NCBI taxonomy): Eukaryota > Viridiplantae > Streptophyta > Magnoliopsida > Caryophyllales > Portulacaceae > Portulaca > Portulaca oleracea. The sequence goes on from CM055890.1 coordinate 17,135,051, forward strand.
CAATTTCTTTTACTGATGACATAAGGGTTGCTTTTTTCAAGTTTTTGCCGCACAGAAGCATAGGACCTCCATCTTCATTTAATTGATGGACTTAAAAATCTTCGTCTATGGTTTTCTCTTCTATTCTCTCCTAACTGTACCTTCATAATCGCAACTATTCCCGACGTCCTACATAGTTCCTATGATTGAGATGCCCGGGAAAGAAGCAAGTTGATGGTTTTCTCTACTGATTGCGTTCGTCTTCTTGATTTCACGAGCACATTCTGGCAACAACCTAGAACAATCTTTGTTCTTGGATTATTATAAAATTTTCAAAAATTTCACGAAAATCTCGAGTTCTACAATTTCCTTTTCTAATAACTATATTTATTTACCAATTTAGATATGTGAAATATGGATTGAAAATACAATCTTTTTTTTAATCATCAAAATGCAATCTTTTATCATACATCTTTACTTATTTAAGATTTACAAAATAAAAAAATAGATAAAGATTCTATCTTAACCATCGCCCCCAGGGCGACAATTAGCAAAACCGTAAAAAAATAGGGAAAAGTTGAGGTATTTTATTTTCCATGTGTTCGTCCATGTAGTTGGATGGTGGGCTTGTAGCTAGTTTTATGCATAGGTAAATCCTAAGACCTTGCCATTTCCCTTTTTGACTGCTCTTACTCCCTAACGCCTTGTTTTGCCTTTGTCTCGCCTTTGTCGGCTGATTCAGAAATCATCCTTTTGATTTTGTTTTTGCCATGAATACAATCATCAAACCTGGCATAATTCTTGTTCAAAGCAATTGACAAATCCTTCTCATACTTCAACCTTGTGTGATATTGACAGGGAAAAGAACATGGCAACCGGGGACTTTCTTGAAGCAGCTAAACTGTGCATTCCTTTTTGCCATAGCTATGGAGTTCCTCTTGTAATAAACGATAGAGTTGACATTGCTCTTGCTTGTGATGCTGATGGAGTTCATTTGGGGCAGTCTGACATGTCAGCAAGTGCTGCCCGCTCTCTGTTGGGGCCTGAAAAGATAATTGGTGTCTCATGTAAGACTCCAGAACAAGCCCACCAAGCATGGATTGATGGAGCTGATTATATTGGTTGTGGCGGTATTTTCCCCACCAACACTAAAGCAAATAATCGAACCATTGGCTTGGATGGCCTGAAAGAAGTCTGCTTGGCATCCAAATTACCTGTTGTTGCAATTGGTGGCATCAACATGTCCAATGCGAGTTCTGTGATGGAAACTAATGCTCCAAATCTTGCTGGTGTTGCTGTTGTTTCGGCTCTCTTTGACGCTGAATCTGTTTCCTGTGCTACCCGGAATTTTCATGAAGTTTTGAAGAGAGCTGCATCAACAACATAGATTGAAGATGATGTCAGAAGGATTGGATAGCATATGCTTATGTTCAATAACTAGCACATTCACATATTGATTGATTGTATGAGACCATTGCTGCTGGGGTAAAAGAAGCAATTTGCTGGTAATTTGTGCGGGGTTAACCGCTAGTGCCGTACTGTATTCGTTATCACTTTGCCCAATGAACTGGCTAGATGACATCACGTCAAATGTGACATGATAAGGTTCTTCATTTGTAATGTGTAAGTCTTGTACGCCCATTCTTTATACTTTGTTGTGCATAATGGCCAGTGTATTGTTGGTGGTTTTACAGGGGCAAGGGTCAGATACCCATTAGGAACAATTTCAGTATTTCTTTCTTTTTTTTTTTCCTTTAAAGAAAGAATTTATGTGTTTGGTAATTTCTTTTTTTTTTTTTCCATTCAAAGGAAAGACGGTTGTATTCATGGCAAAGGAAATGACCACCAACAATACCTGCCATAATTCTTTTCCCTGTCAAAAATGAAGTAGGACTTGCAGCCACGGGAAGCTTCAGCCTACAAAAACCGCAAAAGCCTGGGCTAAACAGGAGAAGAAACCAAGAATGAAGGCTACTGAAAAAAGGCTTACAAAAGATATGTGATTAGAAAAAAAAGACCAAATGAATAACACTAGGGAAAACTTCACTTTGCTTGCTATAGTTGTATGCACTTTCTTGTAGGTGCGGGTGGAGATTTCGCTCATATAAGTTTGCTCATCCAACTCAAGGGCTAGGGGGGCTGAAGGAGGGGAACTATGAATAACCAAGTTTTCCTCTTGATTTCTCGCTCTTTTGCCCACATTTCAACAACCAAAGTGAGAAATTGTTAGACATAGTTGATAGACACTTACCAGTCCTTATAAACGAACCCCCTGATTTTAGAGATTATTTCCTAAATTTTGACATCATCATCAACATTACCCTTCTGGATTGCTAAAATTGCCCCTTGTTCTGAATCCAAGTCGATGTAATTCAAGCGTCCCTCCCAAGCAACTTTGAGGGCAAACAACAAAGTGGGCATAACATGATTTACATTTGTCAGATAGACCTTGATGGAGATGTCAACATTCCAGTTCAGGTAACTATCTTTGATAATGGCTCCACCAAGGAAGTGGGTTTGGTCTTTGTTGTTGCACACATCGATGTTAATCTTGAAAGACAACTCCTTCAGGGCTTCCATCCAAATGCCTTTTCACCTTGCCTAAATAGATAATCTTGAATCATGTTAACATCACACATGTTAAGGTTAATGTTAGCCACCACAAACGTAGAAGGAAGGATATCATTTCTAAAGATAATTTTGTTTTTGTAATGCCATAAACACCAACAGCGGCAACAGGTGATAGTAAATGTGATGCTCCACTGTTTATCCATGTAGACATTATCATGGAACAAATATTCCAATCAAATTCATTACAGAATTTATTAGCAAAGTAGTATGGTAAAAACTTGTTCAACAAACATGTTGCCGAATGGAGGTCATATGGAAATCACGATAGAGATGCAAATGAGTCTCTTTGTCTAAGGTACAAACACTACAAGTAGGATTAAGGTTCTTCATCTTAAAGCTGAGGGTATCTCCAACAGGAAGGGATTCATGTGACATACTCCAGAGATGATGTTTCATCTTCAAAACTACAGGGAGGCTCCAATTTATTTAGAGAGCGTACAAGACTGTTGGGGGTAATCCTTTAAGGCTTTATACACGTTGGCTATGAAGAATTTGGGGATGTTATCAAAACTCCAAACCGTAGTGTTCTGAATACCTTGAGAGCTGGGAAGAGAATAGTTAAGGATCTCAATAACTAGGTCTTTGGGCATAAAACGAGCTAGGTAATCATGGTCTCAGGCTCCTATATTTGGTAAATTCACTAACCCTAGCAGGTCTAATGAAATCAGGGGGTCTTTTACTAAGTGTTTTCCATTACTATATCTAGATTTGGCAAGTCTAGTAGTGACGGTGGAGCTTGATTCATGCTTATGGTGGTGTGGTCTGTATCCATATGTGTAACTACTAGACTTGCCAAATCTAGATATAGTAATGGAAATTTGAGAGTTATTAGATACTCACAAACAAAGAGAAGTAGCAAGCTCCACTTTCATTCATAAAATTCTGATGATAAACAATAGCTTCTGAAGCTTACTAATATACAACAACTAAGTAAGCAACCAGCTAGCTAAACTAAGCTAATGAGGTTTCCTAATGATGAAGAAACCTCTAACTAGGCTTAGTAAAGCTAAATTCACCAAACATTTATGAAAAATTCACAAAACAATCAAACAGCCATGTCCATAATTTTTGTTGTTCTTCCTCCTTTTCTGGTTCGCTTCAAGAAATAAAGCAGTTTGATACTCAACTAAGGTCACGATTTTCTTGTTTGGACATTCAGCGATAATATGGCCAAGTCCGTGGCACTTAAAGCATCATCTTCTTGTGTCTAAAGGCTTAAACATAACATGAGGCTAGTATTTTAGAGGGGTAGTAGGCTATTAGGGTATGGGGTTCTTTGTAGTTGGGAATTTTGTGGGGCTAGGCTGTTCTTGTGGGGGATAGTATGGGGTGGGATAAGGGAACAATTGAGGTTGGGGTTTAAAAGATGCTTGCTTGCCTTTTCCTTCCTTTGTTTCTCAACCTTGTGAGCTAATGAACTTAACTCAGCCAAGGTAGTGTAAGGACGCAATTCAATAATATTTCTAATCCTCTATTCCAATCCAGCAAGATGTTTCACAAGAGTTTGAGTTTCATTTTCTTTTAAATGACATCTCCAAAGAAAATTTTCAAACTCTTTAGTATATTTCTCAACAGATTTATACCTTGCACCAAGTTTTGTAACTTGAGGTAATTTTCCTTCAAGTAGCTGGATGGTAAGAACTTGGCTTGCAGCTTCTTCTTCATCTTCTCCCAAGTTTCTGATTTTATTCTTCTCCTTAGGTATTCTCCTCTTTTGCAGGTTAGCCCACTGCGTTGATGCTTGCTTCTTCAACTTAAGAGCAATCAATTTCACCTTCTTGTCATCTGGAACATCATTCAGCTCAAAAATCCTCTCCACTATTTGTAACCAATCTATGAAAATTTTAGGATCTAGTTGGCCTTGAAATTTTAAAATTTCAATTTCAAATTCCAACTTTTCTTCTTCCCTTTGATGTCTCCTCCTTGGAGGTCTCTTAGCTACCTCTTCTTCCATAAAGGGATCGCTAGAAGATGAGATTTCTTCAAGGTCCTTAAGATTCTCACACCTCAAATCATGTCTTGCTTGAGCTGGCTGGAAAGAAACTTCACTTGTTTTTCCAATTCAACCTTTTCAACTCGGTTAATTCTGCTGGAGTTGTGTTGGTTGACATAATTCAAGTTGGAAGGTAACCACAAAGATATTAGTTAGCTCTGATACCAAAGCGTATGTATATGCAGCTTAATAATCAGAGTGCAAGAATTGGACAACACCAATACTTCTAGAGAAGCCAGGATGATCTTCAACTTAAGTTGGCTTTAGAAGCAAAGTCATCATAAAGGAAAGGAAAACAAAGAAAGGAGTAAGGATAGGCTTGTGTTCTAACTAATACAGGCCACACCACAGTTGATTACACAGGGGCAGTACTTAACTCACACATATGGATACATATTGTACACCACCATAAGCATAAATCAAGCTCCACTATCACCACCTGCCAAATCTTGATACAATAGTTGAAATTTGAGAGTTATTAGATACTCACAGATAAAGAGAAGAAGCAAGCACCACTTTCATTCATAAAAATAAGATGATATATAGCAACTAACCAAGCAACTAGCTATGAGGTTTCCCAATGATGAAGAAACCTCTAACTAGGGTTAGTTAAGCTAAACTACATCAAAACTACCATAATTACATCGTTCAGTATAAATATGAGCCAACAAAACTCAAGCTTCCGCCTAGTTGATTTCTATTGGACTAGCACTTATAATTAATGAATTCCATGCATAATCTTCACCTCTTATTGACTAATTATCCTTGCAAACTATCCATAAGCTGCTACATCATCTTTGGAACATATATTTATTGTAGGTAACTTGAGCACAGGGTGAAAAGACCAAATTAGCCCATTAAGATTTCAAAATACACATGCTGCCCAGAACAGAACCCTCCTTAACATACCTAGAGAAAATGTCCCACTTAATCAGTCATGTGAACTGTTTGGGAAGTCTTAGAGGAATCATAAAGGTTCCAATTGGTTTGGAATCATCCATTTTGAACACCAAATGAGCATGCAAGATGCAAAACATCACAACTCGTCAGAACTAACTTCCTGGGAAAAACAGTCTCAAATGAAGGTGAGGTTTAGAACCTGGTTGTGCTTCATCAAGGACATAGAGTAGCTTACTAGAAATCTTGAATTATACCCTTAAAATACTCCTAGGGCTCATCCCTTGCAAAGACCTCAATTTAATAAATATTGAGATCACATAACCTGTACATGAATTATTTTTTTGGGTTGTCATGTTGCTGGAAGTGTTGGGCTTGCTGTGCCATTCTTGAATAGCTAGGAAATCTGCTAGAACCAAGGTGACTTGGTCTTTTATGGCCTCCATTCATAAAGTTGACCACCATAGGGAAGATTGGAAAAAATAATTGGGAAATTTTTTTTGTTACTTGTTTGTTGAAACAACTATGTCACATCCTTATACCAATGTGGAATCAATGCACCCTCTATAGACCTTGGAAATCCCCTTATGAGGAGGAAGCACAATGAAAATACATTATTCCCCCTTGCTGCAAAGAGATTGTCCTCAAACTCGAATGAGTAGTTAGGATCTTGTTGGGTTTAAGGCTGAGATGGTGTAAGGGTAATTCTTTTCTGATTGGATGTGAGGGTTAGGGGTTGGTTCATCCATCATGTGATACAAAACAATCAAACAACCATGGCCTACCAAATAATACATGAGAAGCATCCATAGGCAAAATATAACACCAAATGGAGTCTTGATATGACTTGCCTACTGAAAATTTCACCAAATACTTATGAGTAATTTTGATACCTAGGTGTTGATTGAGACAAAGGACAATGTAGTGATGTATGTATGGCTGAAATGAATTAGAGTGCATGAGCTGACACACATCAATGGGACTATAAGTAAGATAAAACTCACAGCTACCTTGAAACTAAGCAAACAACTTAGCGTAAAATAAAAGAATACAAATGAGATAGAAAGGATAGGCAAATGAACTCGTTTGATACTGAAACACCAAAATGATCACACTAAGTCTTGGACTTACAATCTCACTTTTGGACATAGAAACACACCAAAGAATAAAACAACAAGCACTACATATCACCACTTGTTTAGCAAAATCTAGATACATGAGAAGAAATTTTGAGAGTTATTAGAACGCTCACAAACAAAGTGGGCTGAAAAGCACACTCCTTACATTCATCAAATTGAACTAAGTGAAATGAAGAATACATGACTGGCATATATATAGGCAAGCAAGCACACAATCACCTTAGTACACACCTTAATCTTTCACTTAAGATTCCTAATCACGAAGAAACGTATAATACATGATTAATTATGCTAAAATACAACCAAATTAACTAATACATTGCTTCAACAAGAAGTACTCGTCCAAAATCGTAGAAGAGACAACCCATAAAGTGAAGACACATGCTAGCTTCCCATTGGACTAGCCCTTAGACACATACACCATTCACCTTGAGACACCTCCTACTTGCTTGGCTTTCCCTTGCTACTAGGTTTCCTCTTGAACTAGATTTGAAGAAGGAAAATCGAATTAATGGAGAAAAAGATCGAATTGCCCCTTAACAAACCAAAATTTACCAACTAGGTCAATTTAAGATATATCTGGAACACTTCTTTTGTTGAATCTGTTTGAAGGTACAAATGAAATCCAAATTGGTCATTTAAGAGCTTTTTGAAAAGCGTAAACAATGCACTTTAAAAGTCTCCTAGGACTTGATCTTAGGAAATGCCTCAATTTCAAGATATTGATGCAAACTAATAGGATACCGAGCTGGACGAGCATACTCCAAACTATGGAAAGAACTTGCTGATTTAATGGACAACCACATAGCAAGATTGCACCATAGGTTAGTTTGGGTGACTTCTATTTGGGAATACAAAATGAGGGAGGGCTGGTTTACCTCCATCATACTGCCCTTCTGTGAAAAAACTTTATCCCCACACATTAAGGTTTACTTCTTAGAATTCCTCCATAATCAAACACTTTCATTAGTACACAACTTGAATGATTATTTTGAGGGTGTAAATGGATTGCTTTCTTTTTAGGAAAATCAAAGGGACTATGGACGGGATGGTATTCTGAGGAGTTTTTGAAGGTAAAGGGCTGGGATTTTTAAAGATGGTTCATCTTTGAAAACTATAATGGTTTTCGGAAACAATGAACTTTCTTGGCTTGAATTTCTTGAGATGGGATGGGGTGGGACATGTACAAGTTGTGAAGGGGAGGAAACCCCAATTGCATTAGTTACCTCAACTTCGAATTTTCCTGGACAAATAATAAGCTCTAAACATAGTGATTGGTGCTTAATTTATTTCACGAGCATCATTCTCCCCTTCTTGGTGCATCTTGAAATCTAGATTCATTTCTTCTAACTCCATAAGATCTTCCTCATCATCATACATATCAAAGATAGGAGGTTGATAAAAATAAACAATACTTTCATCTTCTAATCATGTCTTGCTTGAGCTGGCTGGAAAGAAACTTCACTTGTTTTTCGAATTCAACCTTTTCAACTCGGTTAATTCTGCTGGAGTTGTGTTGGTTGACATAATTGAAGTTGGAAGGTAACCACGAAGATATTAGTTAGCTCTGATACCAAAGCGTATTTATATGCAGCTTAATAATCAGAGTGCAAGAATTGGACAACACCAATACTTCTAGAGAAGCCAGGATGATCTTCAACTTAAGTTGGCTTTAGAAGCAAAGTCATCATAAAGGAAAGGAAAACAAAGAAAGGAGTAAGGATAGGCTTGTGTTCTAACTGATACAGGCCACACCACAGTTGATTACACAGGGGCAGCACTTAACTCACACATATGGGTACATATTGTACACCACCATAAGCATAAATCAAGCTCCAATATCACCACCTGCCAAATCTTGATACAATAGTCGAAATTTGAGAGTTATGAGATACTCACAGACAAAGAGAAGCAGCAAGCACCGCTTTCATTCATAAATATCAGATGATATGTAGCAACTAACCAAGCAACTAGCTAGCTAAACTAAGCTACTGAGGTTTCCCAATGATGAAGAAACCTCTAACTAGACTTAGTTAAGCTAAACTACATCAAAACTACCATAATTACATCGTTCAGTATAAATATGAGCCAGCAAAACTTAAGCTTCTGCCTAGTTGATTTCTATTGGACTAGCTCTTATAATTAATGAATTCCATGCATAATCTTCACCTCTTATTGACTAATTATCCTTGCAAACTAACCATAAGCTGCTACATCATCTTTGGAACATATATTTATTGTAGGTAACTTGAGCACAGGATGAAAGGACCAAATTAGCCCATTAAGATTTCAAAATACACATGCTGCCCAGAACAGAACCCTCCTTAACATACCTAGAGAAAATGTCCCACTTAATCAGTCATGTGAACTGTTTAGGAAGTCTTAGAGGAATCATTAAAGGTTCCAATTGGTTTGGAATCATCCATTTTGAACACCAAATGAGCATGCAAGATGTAAAACATCACAACTCGTCAGAACTAACTTCCTGGGAAAATCAGTCTCAAATGAAGGTGAGGTTTAGAACCTGGTTGTGCTTCATCAAGGACATAGAGTAGCTTACTAGAAATCTTGAATTATACCCTTAAAATACTCCTAGGGCTCATCCCTTGCAAAGACGTCAATTTAATAAATATTGAGATCACATAACCTGTACATGAATTATTTTTTTGGGTTGTCATGTTGCAAGAAGTGTTGGGCTTGCTGTGCCATTCTTTAATAGCTAGGAAATCTGCTAGAACCAAGGTGACTTGGTCTTTTATGGCCTCCATTCATAAAGTTGACTACCATAGGGAAAATTGGAAAAAAAAATTGGGAAATTTTTTTTGTTACTTGTTTGTTGAAACAACTATGTCACATCCTTATACCAATGTGGAATCAATGCACCCTCTATAGACCTTGGAAATCCCCTTATGAGGAGGAAGCACAATGAAAATACATTATTCCCCTCACGCAAAGAGATTGTCCTCAAACTCGAATGAGTAGTTAGGATCTTGTTGGGTTTAAGGCTGAGATGGTGTAAGGGTAATTCTTTTCTGATTGGATGTGAGGGTTAGGGGTTGGTTCATCCATCATGTGATACAAAACAATCAAACAACCATGGCCTACCAAATAATACATGAGAAGCATCCATAGGCAAAATATAACACCAAATGGAGTCTTGATATGACTTGCCTACTGAAAATTTCACCAAATACTTATGAGTAATTTTGATACCTAGGTGTTGATTGAGACAAAGGACAATGTAGTGATGTATGTATGGCTGAAATGAATTAGAGTGCATGAGCTGACACATATCAATGGGACTATAAGTAAGATAAAACTCACAGCTACCTTGAAACTAAGCAAACAACTTAGCGTAAAAGAAAGGAATACAAATGAGATAGAAAGGATAGACAAATGAACTCGTTTGATACTGAAACACCAAAATGATCACACTAAGTCTTGGACTTACAATCTCACTTTTGGACATAGAAACACACCAAAGAATAAAACAACAAGCACTACATATCACCACTTGTTTAGCAAAATCTAGATACATGAGAAGAAATTTTGAGAGTTATTAGAACGCTCACAAACAAAGTGGGCTGAAAAGCACACTCCTTACATTCATCAAATTGAACTAAGTGAAATGAAGAATACATGACTGGCATATATATAGGCAAGCAAGCACACAATCACCTTAGTACACACCTTAATCTTTCACTTAAGATTCCTAATCACGAAGAAACGTATAATACATGATTAATTATGCTAAAATACAACCAAATTAACTAACACATTGCTTCAACAAGAAGTACTCGTCCAAAATCGTAGAAGAGACAACCCATAAAGTGAAGACACATGCTAGCTTCCCATTGGACTAGCCCTTAGACACATACACCATTCACCTTGAGACACCTCCTACTTGCTTGGCTTTCCCTTGCTACTAGGTTTCCTCTTGAACTAGATTTGAAGAAGGAAAATCGAATTAATGGGGAAAAAGATCGAATTGCCCCTTAACAAACCAAAATTTACCAACTAGGTCAATTTAAGCTATATCCGGAACACTTCTTTTGTTGAATCTGGTTGAAGGTACAAATGAAATCCAAATTGGTCATTTAAGAGCTTTTTGAAAAGCGTAAACAATGCACTTTAAAAGTCTCCTAGGACTTGATCTTAGGAAATGCCTCAATTTAAAGATATTGATGCAAACTAATAGGATACCGAGCTGGACGAGCATACTCCAAACTATGGAAAGAACTTGCTGATTTAATGGACAACCACATAGCAAGATTGCACCATAGGTTAGTTTGGGTGACTTCTATTTGGGAATACAAAATGAGGGAGGGCTGGTTTACCTCCATCATACTGCCCTTCTGTGAAAAAACTTTATCCCCACACATTAAGGTTTACTTCTTAGAATTCCTCCATAATCAAACACTTTCATTAGTACACAACTTGAATGATTATTTTGAGGGTGTAAATGGATTGCTTTCTTTTTTGGAAAATCAAAGGGACTATGGACGGGATGGTATTTTGAGGAGTTTTTGAAGGTAAAGGGCTGGGATTTTTAAAGATGGTTCATCTTTGAAAAATATAATGGTTTTCGGAAACAATGAACTTTCTTGGCTTGAATTTCTTGAGATGGGATGGGGTGGGACATGTACAAGTTGTGAAGGGGAGGAAACCCCAATTGTATTAATTACCTCAACTTCGAATTTTCCTGGACAAATAATAAGCTCTAAACATAGTGATTGGTGCTTAATTTATTTCACGAGCATAATTCTCCCCTTCTTGGTGCATCTTGAAATCTAGATTCATTTCTTCTAACTCCTTAAGATCTTCCTCATCATCATACATATCAAAGATAGGAGGTTGATAAAAATAAACAATACTTTCATCTTCTAATCATGTCTTGCTTGAGCTGGCTGGAAAGAAACTTCACTTGTTTTTCCAATTCAACCTTTTCAACTCGGTTAATTCTGCTGGAGTTATGTTGGTTGACATAATTGAAGTTGGAAGGTAACCACGAAGATATTAGTTAGCTCTGATACCAAAGCGTATTTATATGCAGCTTAATAATTAGAGTGCAAGAATTGGACAACACCAATACTTCTAGAGAAGCCTGGATGATCTTCAACTTAAGTTGGCTATAGAAGCAAAGTCATCATAAAGGAAAGGAAAACAAAGAAAGGAGTAAGGATAGGCTTGTGTTCTAACTAATACAGGCCACACCACAGTTGATTACACATGGGCAATACTTAACTCACACATATGGATACATATTATACACCACCATAAGCATAAATCAAGCTCCACTATCACCACCTGCCAAATCTTGATACAATAGTCGAAATTTGAGAGTTATGAGATACTCACAGACAAAGAGAAGTAGCAACCACCACTTTCATTTATAAATATAAGATGATATGTAGCAACTAACCAAGCAACTAGCTAGCTAAACTAAGCTACTGAGGTTTCCCAATGATGAAGAAACCTCTAACTAGACTTAGTTAAGCTAAACTACATCAAAACTACCATAATTACATCGTTTAGTATAAATATGAGCCAGCAAAACTTAAGCTTCTGCCTAGTTGATTTCTATTGGACTAGCACTTATAATTAATGAATTCCATGCATAATCTTCACCTCTTATTGACTAATTATCCTTGCAAACTATCCATAAGCTGCTACATCATCTTTGGAACATATATTTATTGTAGGTAACTTGAGCACAGGGTGAAAAGACCAAATTAGCCCATTAAGATTTCAAAATACACATGCTGCCCAGAACAGAACCCTCCTTAACATACCTAGAGAAAATGTCCCACTTAATCAGTCATGTGAACTGTTTGGGAAGTCTTAGAGGAATCATAAAGGTTCCAATTGGTTTGGAATCATCCATTTTGAACACCAAATGAGCATGCAAGATGCAAAACATCACAACTCGTCAGAACTAACTTCCTGGGAAAAACAGTCTCAAATGAAGGTGAGGTTTAGAACCTGGTTGTGCTTCATCAAGGACATAGAGTAGCTTACTAGAAATCTTGAATTATACCCTTAAAATACTCCTAGGGCTCATCCCTTGCAAAGACCTCAATTTAATAAATATTGAGATCACATAACCTGTACATGAATTATTTTTTTGGGTTGTCATGTTGCTGGAAGTGTTGGGCTTGCTGTGCCATTCTTGAATAGCTAGGAAATCTGCAAGAACCAAGGTGACTTGGTCTTTTATGGCCTCCATTCATAAAGTTGACCACCATAGGGAAGATTGGAAAAAATAATTGGGAAATTTTTTTTGTTACTTGTTTGTTGAAACAACTATGTCACATCCTTATACCAATGTGGAATCAATGCACCCTCTATAGACCTTGGAAATCCCCTTATGAGGAGGAAGCACAATGAAAATACATTATTCCCCCTTGCTGCAAAGAGATTGTCCTCAAACTCGAATGAGTAGTTAGGATCTTGTTGGGTTTAAGGCTGAGATGGTGTAAGGGTAATTCTTTTCTGATTGGATGTGAGGGTTAGGGGTTGGTTCATCCATCATGTGATACAAAACAATCAAACAACCATGGCCTACCAAATAATACATGAGAAGCATCCATAGGCAAAATATAACGCCAAATGGAGTCTTGATATGACTTGCCTACTGAAAATTTCACCAAATATTTATGAGTAATTTTGATACCTAGGTGTTGATTGAGACAAAGGACAATGTAGTGATGTATGTATGGCTGAAATGAATTAGAGTGCAGGAGCTGACACACATCAATGGGACTCTAAGTAAGATAAAACTCACAGCTACCTTGAAACTAAGCAAACAACTTAGCGTAAAATAAAAGAATACAAATGAGATAGAAAGGATAGGCAAATGAACTCGTTTGATACTGAAACACCAAAATGATCACACTAAGTCTTGGACTTACAATCTCACTTTTGGACATAGAAACACACCAAAGAATAAAACAACAAGCACTACATATCACCACTTGTTTAGCAAAATCTAGATACATGAGAAGAAATTTTGAGAGTTATTAGAACGCTCACAAACAAAGTGGGCTGAAAAGCACACTCCTTACATTCATCAAATTGAACTAACTGAAATGAAGAATACATGACTAGCATATATATAGGCAAGCAAGCACACAATCACCTTAGTACACACCTTAATCTTTCGTTCAAGATTCCTAATCACGAAGAAACGTATAATACATGATTAATTATGCTAAAATACAACCAAATTAACTAATTCATTGCTTCAACAAGAAGTACTCGTCCAAAATCATAGAAGAGACAACCCATAAAGTGAAGACACATGTTAGCTTCCCATTGGACTAGCCCTTAGACACATACACCATTCACCTTGAGACACCTCCTACTTGATTGGCTTTCCCTTGCTACTAGGTTTCCTCTTGAACTAGATTTGAAGAAGGAAAATCGAATTAATGGGGAAAAAGATCGAATTGCCCCTTAACAAACCAAAATTTACCAACTTGGTCAATTTAAGCTATATCGGGAACACTTCTTTTGTTGAATCTGGTTGAAGGTACAAATGAAATCAAAATTGGTCATTTAAGAGCTTTTTGAAAAGCGTAAACAATGCTCTTTAAAAGTCTCCTAGGACTTGATCTTAGGAAATGCCTCAATTTAAAGATATTGATGCAAACTAATAGGATACCGAGCTGGACGAGCATACTCCAAACTATGGAAAGAACTTGCTGATTTAATGGACAACCACATAGCAAGATTGCACCATAGGTTAGATTGGGTGACTTCTATTTGGGAATACAAAATGAAGGAGGGCTGGTTTACCTCCATCATACTGCCCTTCTGTGAAAAAACTTTATCCCCACACATTAGTACACAACTTGAATGATTATTTTGAGGGTGTAAATGGATTGCTTTCTTTTTTGGAAAATCAAAGGGACTATGGACGGGATGGTATTTTGAGGAGTTTTTGAAGGTAAACGGCTGGGAATTTTAGAGATGGTTCATCTTTGAAAAATATAATGGTTTTCGGAAACAATGAACTTTCTTGGCTTGAATTTCTTGAGATGGGATGGGGTGGGACATGTACAAGTTGTGAAGGGGAGGAAACCCCAATTGTATTAGTTACCTCAACTTCGAATTTTCGTGGACAAATAATAAGCTCTAAACATAGTGATTGGTGCTTAATTTATTTCACGAGCATCATTCTCCCCTTCTTGGTGCATCTTGAAATCTATATTCATTTCTTCTAACTCCATAAGATCTTCCTCATCATCATACATATCAAAGATAGGAGGTTGATAAAAATAAACAATACTTTCATCTTCTAATCATGTCTTGCTTGAGCTGGCTGGAAAGAAACTTCACTTGTTTTTCGAATTCAACCTTTTCAACTCGGTTAATTCTGCTGGAGTTGTGTTGGTTGACATAATTCAAGTTGGAAGGTAACCACAAAGATATTAGTTAGCTCTGATACCAAAGCGTATTTATATGCAGCTTAATAATCAGAGTGCAAGAATTGGACAACACCAATACTTCTAGAGAAGCTAGGATGATCTTCAACATAAGTCGGCTTTAGAAGCAAAGTCACCATAAAGGAAAGGAAAACAAAGAAAGGAGTAAGGATAGGCTTGTGTTCTAACTGATAAAGGCCACACCACAGTTGATTACACAGGGGAAGTACTTAACTCACACATATGGATACATATTGTACACCACCATAAGAATAAATCAAACTCCACTATCACCACCTGCCAAATCTTGATACAATAGTCGAAATTTGAGAGTTATGAGATACTCACAGACAAAGAGAAGCAGCAAGCACCGCTTTCATTCATGAAAATAGTGTTTGGTGCTTAATTTATTTCACGAGCATCATCCTCCCCTTCTTGGTGCATCTTTAAATCTAGATTCATTTCTTCCAACTCCATAAGATCTTCCTCATCATCATACACATCAAAGATAGGAGGTTGATAAAAATAAACAACACTTTCATCTTCTAATCATGTCTTGCTTGAGCTGGCTGGAAAGAAACTTCACTTGTTTTTCCAATTAAACCTTTTCAACTCGGTTAATTCTGCTGGAATTGTGTTGGTCGACATAATTGAAGTTGGAAGGTAACCACAAAGATATTAGTTAGCTCTGATACCAAAGCGTATTTTTATGCAGCTTAATAATCAGAGTGCAAGAATTGGACAACACCAATACTTCTCGAGAAGCCAGGATGATCTTCAACTTAAGTTGGCTTTAGAAGCAAAGTCATCATAAAGTAAAGGAAAACAAAGAAAGGAGTAAGGATACGCTTGCGTTCTAACTGATACAAGCCACACAACAGTTGATTACACAGGGGCAGTACTTAACTCACACATATGGATTTATATTGTACACCACCATAAGCATAAATCAAGCTCCACTATCACCACATGCCAAATCTTGATACAATAGTCGAAATTTGAGAAGTAGCAACCACCACTTTCATTCATAAATATCAGATGATATGTAGCAACTAACCAAGCAACTAGCTAGCTAAACTAAGCTAATGAGGTTTCCCAATGATGAAGAAACCTCTAACTAGGCTTAGTTAAGCTATACTACATCAAAACTACCATAATTACATCGTTTAGTATAAATATGAGCCAGCAAAACTTAAGCTTCTGCCTAGTTGATTTCTATTGGACTAGCTCTTATAATTAATGAATTCCATGCATAATCTTCACCTCTTATTGACTAGTTATCCTTGTAAACTAACCATAAGCTGCTACATCATCTTTGGAACATATATTTATTGTAGGTAACTTGAGCACAGGGTGAAAGGACCTTATTAGCCCATCAAGATTTCAAAATACACATGCTTCCCAGAATAGAACACTCCTTAACATACCTAGAGAAAATGTCCAACTTAATCAGTTATGTGAACTGTTTGGGAAGACTTAGAGGAATCATTAAAGGTTCCAATTGGTTTGAAATCATCCATTTTGAACACCAAATGAGCATGCAAGATGCAAAACATCACAACTTGTCAGAACTAACTTCCTGGGAAAAACAGTCTCAAATGAAGGTTTGGTTTAGAACCTGGTTGTGATTCATCAAGGACATAGAGTAGCTTACTAGAAATCTTGAATTATACCCTTAAAATACTCCTAGGGCTCATCCCTTGCAAAGACCTCAATTTAATAAATATTGAGATCACATAACCTGTACATGAATTATTTTTTTGGGTTGTCATGTTGCTGGAAGTGTTGGGCTTGCTGTGCCATTCTTGAATAGCTAGGAAATCTGCTAGAACTAATGTGACTTGGTCTTTTATGGCCTCCATTCATAAAGTTGACTACCATGGAGATGATTGGAAAAAGAAAATTGGGAAATTTTTTTTTTTACTTGTTTGTTGAAACAACTATGTCACATCCTTATACCAATGTGGAATCAATGCACCCTCTATAGACCTTGGAAATCCCCTTATGAGGAGGAAGCACAATGAAAATACATTATTCCCCCTTGCTGCAAAGTGATTGTCCTCAAACTCGAATGAGTAGTTAGGATCTTTTTGGGTTTAAGGCAGAGATGGTGTAAGGGTAATTATTTTCTGGTTGGATATAAGGGTTAGGGGTTGGTTCATCCATCATGTGATACAAAACAATCAAACAACCATGGC
Organism: Portulaca oleracea; assembly: GCA_029582165.1. Lineage (NCBI taxonomy): Eukaryota > Viridiplantae > Streptophyta > Magnoliopsida > Caryophyllales > Portulacaceae > Portulaca > Portulaca oleracea. The sequence goes on from CM055890.1 coordinate 17,152,314, forward strand.
CTACCAAGTAATACATGAGAAGCATCCATAGGCAAAATATAACACCAAATGGAGTCTTGATATGACTTGCCTACTGAAAATTTCACCAAATATTTATGAGTAATTTGGATACCTAGGTGTTGATTGAGCCAAAGGACAATGTAGTGATGTATGTATGGCTGAAGTGAATTAGAGTGCACGAGCTGACACACATCAATGGTACTCCAAGTAAGATAAAACTCACGGCTACCTTGAAACTAAGCAAACAACTTAGCGTAAAAGAAAGGAATACAAATGAGATAGAAAGGATAGGCAAATGAACTCGTTTGATACTGAAACACCAAAATGATCACACTAAGTCTTGGACTTACAATCTCACTTTTGGACATAGAAACACACCAAAGAATATAAAAACAAGCACTACTGGAGTGTATCGGGATGGGTCCCGATCCCTAAAATCCATGGTCTCCAAGCATTTCTACACCCCCATCATAAAACAAGAGAAACATGACTTCAAGGTCGGGTGCGGCGTGCATTTTAAGGTGGATCCGAGACCTTGGAAGCGTATTCGAGTCATCCCATGGTGTGGCATCCACTTCAAATGGGACCTCGGACCATGGGAGTGGAACTACGAGTCCTCATCGAGACCTACTTCGGGCTTTTAAAAAGGGTTCGAAGTACTTCGAGAAGAATAAGCGCAAACGGGTCAACGTGGGTTGTCGGAATGGATATGCCGTCACTCTTTAGGTCATAACTCCTTTAATGTAACTCCGATGAGTCTCAAATTTTGGGAGCTTGAACACTCCAAGAGCTTTCCATTAATATCTTACGGGCCTAAAACGGAGTCCGGATGAAGAAGTTATGGGCATTTGAAGTCGGCAGGAAAAACTGCCCAGATCGTCACGCCCGTGACCAACAGGCGTCACGCCCGTGACGACTCACGGCAGTTTCAGTTTTTGTTCCGGAAGCTCCGTCACGCCCGTGACCACCAATGGTCACGCCCGTGACGACAGCCGTAATGCCCGTGACGAAACTGTTTTACGCGTGATTTTGAGACAAAACGCTGCGTTCTGTAGATTTTCTCCCCATTCCTATATATACCCCCTCCCTTGGCATTGTTAGGGAGTTTTTTGGACATTTGAATATATGCTAGTGCATTTGTAAGGGTTCTCCCTTAGTTTTCTCTCAAAAATCTTGTTACTTTATCCAAGTGATTTGGTGGTGTTCAAGTCATTCCTTTAGTGAATATTTAGTGGATTACTTTGGATAATCGTGGTGGAGTGTTAGGCCTAGAGTTGGGGTTCTCCTTGCTCAAGGTCATATCCAACCTTTGGGTGTTCAAGGCCCTTGTTCTTGGTGATTATCGATCTCATTCAACTACTCAAGCTAATCTCATTATCCCACCACGACGACCCTCTCCATTTGGTATCAGAGCTTTGGTTTCATTTAGCTTGAGTTTTGTTCTTGTTCTTGCTAGTGTAGTTTTCTAGTATTGGGTTTTGTGAGTTGTATGCAAATATTGGTGTCCCCCAACCCCAATGCTATCAAATTGTGTTGGAATATATTGTATTGTGTTTGTATTTGTTGGATTTGAAGTCATTTGGAGCTTTGAGGAGAAGTTGGAAAATATTGGTGTCCCCCAACCCCAATGCTATCAAATTTTTTTTGGAATATATTGTATTGTGTTTGTATTTGTTGGATTTGAAGACATTTGGAGCTTTGAGGAGAAGTTGGAAAATAGTGCACGCAAGGTGTTCGATGAAATGTCTGAGTGAGAAAAACACAAAGAATCCTAAGCTAAACACTAGCCAACTACAAAGAACCCCCAAATTCAACAAAATTTACCCAAACACAATCCGTCCTTCACCTATGCTCTTGTTATGGCCCCTGAGTCAAGTCTCAAGAGTCGATTCACGAACATTCAAAACACTCTTGAGGCCATTGCGACGCAGGTGGATACTCTCGCCCAAGAGTATCAAAGGCAACCACGGGATGAACGAAGGAGGTCCATTCATAGCCTTATTCGTCCTTCTCCCTCCTACGAGTCGATTGACGATGATAGAGGCTCATTTCGACGCCATCGGTGCCGGGAAGTGGTTGATAGGCCCTCACGGGATGAATTCCATGATATTAAGCTCAAACTTCCGGAATTCAATGGCTACACCGGCCCGGATGATTATCGTCAATGGGTCCAAACCTTGGAGAGATTATTTGCAACTAAGGAGTATAGTGATGAATGAGCCTTCAAAATTGCAAGATCGAAACTCACAAGTTCCACATCTCTTTGGTTTGCGACCGTTAGAATGCAAAGGACAATGGAGGGTCGATCGGAAATCACTTTATGGGCGAGACAAAAGAGCTTAATGGATCGGAAATTCTTGCCTAACGGTTGTAAACAAGAGGTTAACTGTGAGGCCAAGTCATCACTTGATGGGCAAGGAAGAATTAAGCAAGCAAAGGTCGTTCTAGTGCCCAACAAGGGAGATTCCATTGAACCTTGTGAAACTTCTGAAGCTATTGTTGAAGTATCATGCCAAGAGGAAGAAGAGAAGGTTCACTATGATCTCCAACCAAGCCAAGTTGAAGAACCCCCGCAACAAACCCCGATGATCATCTCCATATTGCCTTTCGGGAAGCCAAGCAACAATGCAGTTGACACAACACATCTCACGCTTTGGTAACTTATGATCTTCTCAATGAGGGCAATGAGGTAACCCAAGACTCTTTAACTAAAATCGAAGATGGTTATACTTTGGAGCCTTTGATTAAATCACATATGTTATTTAGGAGGCATTGGTTGTTTGAGAGTGATTGTTGGCGTGATAATTTGTATGATGCTTATTTGGGGTCGAAGTTTGAATTGTCACTTAATGAATATTGTCTGAATGTTGGTCATTGTGGTATGAACTCTTTGAATGGGTCATACATGTTGTTTGGTCGACATTGGTTATTCGAGTATTTGTCGTTGAAAGAGTGCTATTGGAAGCTTAGCGTGCAATGTTTTTGGAAGAGCATGTTGAATGAAAAGCCTTTTTTTTGGTTGTGATTACATGAAACCCTTAACCCCACATCAAATCAAACTTTGGGTGGGAAGTGAGTTGAGGAACCTCTTATCGAGAAAAACACGGGATGAGAGTGCTCTTGGTGAGGATAAGCGAACCATAGCTTTGTCTTTACCGAGTGACAAGCTTAGTGAGGTTGAGCATTCCCTAACTCCTCAAAAACTTCCTCCTTTCGTCCTTTGTCCTTCACCCCCAAGCCTCTTCAAGAATTCCTATATCTTCAAGCAGGGTGGAGTTCATAGCGTGATAATGACCAATGTGTGGGAGGGTTCAAGCAATGGGTGGCCGAGCTCTAGAATGTGCCTTCTTTTTAACTCCCAAGAGTTGAGGGCAGCTCTTTTTCAAGAAGGGGAGTATGGAGTGTATCGGGATGGGTCCCGATCCCTAAAATCCATGGTCTCCAAGCCTTTCTACACCCCCTTCATAAAACAAGAGAAACATGACTTCAAGGTCGGGTGCGGCGTGCATTTTAAGGTGGACCCGGGACCTTGGAAGCGTATTCGAGTCATCCCCGGGTGTGGCATGCACTTCAAATGGGACCCCGGACCATGGGAGTGGAACTACGAGTCCTCATCGGGACCTACTTCGGGCCTTTAAAAAGGATTCGAAGTCCTTCGACAAGAATAAGCGCAAACGGGTCAACGTGGGTTGTCGGAATGGATATGCCTTCACTCTTTAGGTCATAACTCCTTTAATTTAACTCCGATGGGTCTCAAATTTTCGGAGCTTAAAGTACACACCAAGAGAATTCCATCGATATCTTATGAACCTAAAACGAAATCCAGATGAAGAAGTTATGGGCATTTGAAGTCGGCAAGAAAAACTGCCCAGATCGTCACGCCCGTGACCAATAGGCGTCACGCCCGTGACGACTCACGGCAGTTCCATTTTTTGTTCCGGAAGCTCCGTCACGCCCGTGACAACCAATGGTCACGCCCGTGACCACTGCTCACAGTCGCCACGCCGTGACGACATACGAAGCCCGTGATTTTACGCGTGATTTTGAGACAAAACGCTGCATTTTGTTTGTTTTCCCCCATTCCTATATATACCCCCTTTCTTGGCATTGTTAGGGAGTTTTTTGGACATTTAAATATATGCTAGTGCATTTGTAAGGGTTCTCCCTTAGTTTTCTCTCAAAAAGCTTGTTACTTTATCCAAGTGATTTGGTGGTGTTCAAGTCATCCCTTTAGTGATTATTTAGTGGATTACTTTGGATAATCATGGTGGAGTGTTAGGCCTAGAGTTGTGGTTCTCCTTGTTCAAGGTCATATCCAAACTTTGGGTGTTCAAGGCCCTTGTTCTTGGTGATTATCGATCTCATTCAACTACGCTAGCAAATCTCATCATCCCACCACGACGACCCTCTCCAACTACATATCACCACTTGTTTAGCAAAATCTAGAAATGTATGTATGGCTGAACGGAATTAGAGTGCACGAGCTGACACACATCAATGGGACTCCAAGTAAGATAAAACTCACGGCTACCTTGAAACTAAGAAAACAACTTAGCGTAAAAGAAAGGAATACAAATGAGATAGAAAGAATAGGCAAATGAACTCGTTTGATACTGAAACACCAAAATGATCACACTAAGTCTTGGACTTACAATCTCACTTTTGGACATAAAAACACACCAAAGAATAAAAAAAACAAGCACTACATATCACCACTTGTTTAGCAAAATCTAGATACATAAGAAGAAATTTTGAGAGTTATTAGAACGCTCACAAACAAAGTGGGCTGAAAAGCACACTCCTTACATTCATCAAATTGAACTAAGTGAAATAAAGAATACATGACTGGCATATATATAGGCAAGCAAGCACACAATCCCCTTAGAACACACCTTGATCTTTCACTTAAGATTCCTAATCACGAAGAAACGTATAATACATGATTAATTATGCTAAAATACAACCAAATTAACTAATACATTGCTTCAACAAGAAGTACTCATCCAAAATCATAGAAGAGACAACCCATAAAGTGAAGACACATGCTAGCTTCCCATTGGACTAGCCCTTAGACACATACACCATTCACCTTGAGACACCTCCTACTTGCTTGGCTTTCCCTTGCTACTAGGTTTCCTCTTGAACTAGATTTGAAGAGGGAAAATCGAATTAATGGGGAAAAAGATCGAATTGCCCCTTAACAAACCAAAATTTACCAACTAGGTCAATTTAAGCTATATCGGGAACACTTCTTTTGTTGAATCTGGTTGAAGGTACAAATGAAATCCAAATTGGTCATTTAAGAGCTTTTTGAAAAGCTTAAACAATGCACTTTAAAAGTCTCCTACGACTTGATCTTAGGAAATGCCTCAATTTAAAGATATTGATGCAAACTAATAGGATACCGAGCTGGACGAGCATACTCCAAACTATGGAAATAACTTGCTGATTTATTGGACAGCCACATAGCAAGATTGCACCATAGGTTAGTTTGGGTTACTTCTATTTGGGAATACAAAATGAGGGAGGGCTGGTTTACCTCCATCATATTGCCCTTCTGTGAAAAACTTTATTCCCACACATTAAGGTTTTCTTCTTAGAATTCCTCCATAATCAAACACTTTCATTAGTACACAACTTCAATGATTATTTTGAGGGTGTAAATGGATTGCTTTCTTTTTTGGAAAATCAAAGGGACTATGGACGGGATGGTATTTTGAGGAGGTTTTGAAGGTAAAGGGTTGGGATGTTTAAAGATGGTTCATCTTTGAAAAATATAATGGTTTTCGGAAACAATGAACTTTCTTGGCTTGAATTTCTTGAGATGGGATGCGGTGGGACATGTTCAAGTTGTGAAGGGGAGGAAACCCCAATTGTATTAGTTACCTCAACTTCGAATTCTCGTGGACAAATAATAAGCTCTAAACATAGTGTTTGGTGCTTAATTTATTTCACGAGCATCATCCTCCCCTTCTTGGTGCATCTTGAAATCTAGATTCATTTCTTCTAACTCCATAAGATCTTCCTCATCATCATGCACATCAAAGATAGGAGGCTGATAAAAATAAACAACACTTTCATCTTCTAATCATGTCTTGCTTGAGCTGGCTGGAAAGAAACTTCACTTGTTTATCCAATTCAACCTTTTCAACTCGGTTAATTTTGCTGGAGTTGTGTTGGTTGACATAATTCAAGTTGGAAGGTAACCACAAAGATATTAGTTAGCTCTGATACCAAAGCGTATTTATATGCAGCTTAATAATCTGAGTGCAAGAATTGGATAACACCAATACTTCTAGAGAAGCCAGGATGATCTTCAACATAAGTTGGCTTAAGAAGCAAAGTCATCATAAAGGAAAGGAAAACAAAGAAAGGAGTAAGGATAGGCTTTTGTTCAAACTGATAAAGGCCACACCACAGTTGATTACACAGGGGCAGTACTTAACTCACACATATGGATACATATTGTACACCACCATAAGCATAAATCAAGCTCCAATATCACCACCTGCCAAATCTTGATACAATAGTCGAAATTTGAGAGTTATGAGATACTTACAGACAAAGAGAAGCATCAAGCACCGCTTTCATTCATAAAAATTAGATGATATGTAGCAACTAACCAAGCAACTAGCTAGCTAAACTAAGCTAAGGAGGTTTCCAATGATGAAAAAACCTCTAACTAGGCTTAGTTAAGCAAAACTACATCAAACTACCATAATTACATCGTTCAGTATAAATATGAGCCAGCAAAACTTAAGCTTCTGCCTAGTTGATTTCTATTGGACTAGCACTTATAATTAATGAATTCCATGCATAATCTTCACCTCTTATTGACTAATTATCCTTGTAACCTAACCATAAGCTGCTACATCATCTTTGGAACATATATTTATTGTAGGTAACTTGAGCACAGGGTGAAAGGAGCAAATTAGCCCATTAAGATTTCATAATACACATGCTGCCCAGAACAGAACCCTCCTTAACATACCTAGAGAAAATGTCCCAGTTAATCAGTCATGTGAACTGTTTGGGAAGACTTAGAGGAATCATTAAAGGTTGCAATTGGTTTGGAATCATCCATTTTGAACACCAAATGAGCATTCAAGATGCAAAACATCACAACTCGTCAGAACTAACTTCCTGGGAAAAACAGTCTCAAATGAAGGTTTGGTTTAGAACCTGGTTGTGATTCATCAAGGACATAGAGTAGCTTACTAGAAATCTTGAATTATACCCTTAAAATACTCCTAGGGTTCATCCCTTGCAAAGACCTCAATTTAATAAATATTGAGATCACATAACCTGTACATGAATTATTTTTTTAGGTTGTCATGTTGCTGGAAGTGTTGGGCTTGCTGTGCCAATCTTGAATAGCTAGGAAATCTGCTAGAACCAAGGTGACTTGGTCTTTTATAGCCTCCATTCATAAAGTTGACTACCATGGGGAAGATTGGAAAAAAAAATTGGGAAAAGTTTTTTGTTACTTGTTTGTTGAAACAACTATGTCACATCCTTGTACCAAAGTGGAATCAATGCACTCTCTATAGACCTTGGAAATCCCCTTATGAGGAGGAAGCACAATGAAAATACATTATTCCCCCTTGCTGCAAAGAGATTGTCCTCAAACTCGAATGAGTAGTTAGGATCTTTTTGGGTTTAAGGCTGAGATGGTGTAAGGGTAATTCTTTTCTGGTTGGATATGAGGGTTAGGGGTTGGTTCATCCATCATGTGGTACAAAACAATCAAACAACCATGGCCTACCAAGTAATACATGAGAAGCATCCATAGGCAAAATATAACACCAAATGGAGTCTTGATATGACTTGCCTACTGAAAATTTCACCAAATATTTATGAGTAATTTGGATACCTAGGTGTTGATTGAGCCAAAGGACAATGTAGAAATGTATGTATGGCTGAAGTGAATTAGAGTGCATGAGCTGACACACATCAATGGGACTCCAAGTAAGATAAAACTCACGGCTACCTTGAAACTAAGAAAACAACTTAGCGTAAAAGAAAGGAATACAAATGAGATAGAAATGATAGGCAAATGAACTCGTTTGATACTGAAACACAAAATTATCACACTAAGTCTTAGACTTACAATCTCACTTTTGGACATAGAAACACACCAAAGAATAAAAAAACAAGCACTACATATCACCACTTGTTTAGCAAAATCTAGATATATAAGAAGAAATTTTGAGAGTTATTAGAACGCTCACAAACAAAGTGGGCTGAAAAGCACACTCCTTACATTCATCAAATTGAACTAAGTGAAATGAAGAATACATGACTGGCATATATATAGGCAAGCAAGCACACAATCACCTTAGTACACACCTTAATCTTTCACTTAAGATTCCTAATCACGAAGAAACGTATAATACATGATTAATTATGCTAAAATACAACCAAATTAACTAATACATTGCTTCAACAAAAAGTACTCGTCCAAAATCATAGAAGAGACAACCCATAAAGTGTAGACACATGCTAGCTTCCCATTGGACTAGCCCTTAGACACATACACCATTCACCTTGAGACACCTCCTACTTGCTTGGCTTTCCCTTGCTACTAGGTTTCCTGTTGAACTAGATTTGAATAGGGAAAATCGAATTGATGGGGAAAAAGATCGAATTGCCCCTTAACAAACCAAAATTTACCATCTAGATCAATTTAAGCTGTATCGGGAACACTTCTTTTGTTGAATCTGGTTGAAGGTACAAATGAAATCCAAATTGGTCATTTAAGAGCGTTTTGAAAAGCTTAAACAATGCACTTTAAAAGTCTCCTAGGACTTGATCTTAGGAAATGCCTCAATTTAAAGATATTGATGCAAACTAATAGGATACCGAGCTTGACGAGCATACTCCAAACTATGGAAATAACTTGCTGATTTATTGGACAGCCACATAGCAAGATTGCACCATAGGTTAGTTTGGGTGACTTCTATTTGGGAATACAAAATGAGGGAGAGCTGGGTTACCTCCATCATACTGCCCTTCTGTGAAAAAACTTTATCCCCACACATTAAGGTTTTCTTCTTAGAATTCCTCCATAATCAAACACTTTCATTAGTACACAACTTGAATGATTATTTTGAGGGTGTACAAGTTGTGAAGGGGAGGAAACCCCAATTGTATTATTTACCTCAACTTCGAATTCTCGTGGACAAATAATAAGCTCTAAACATAGTGTTTGATGCTTAATTTATTTCACGAGCATCATCCTCCCCTTCTTGGTGCATCTTGAAATCTAGATTCATTTCTTCTAACTCCATAAGATCTTCCTCATCATCATGCACATCAAAGATAGGAGGTTGATAAAAATAAACAACACTTTCATCTTCTAATCATGTCTTGCTTGAGTTGGCTGGAAAGAAACTTCACTTGTTTTTCCAATTCAACCTTTTCAACTCCTAATTCACTGGAGTTGTGTTGTTTGACATAATTCAAGTTGGAAGGTAACCACAAAGATATTAGTTAGCTCTGATACCAAAGCGTATTTATATGCAGCTTAATAATCAGAGTGCAAGAATTGGACAACACCAATACTTCTAGAGAAGCCAGGATGATCTTCATCATAAGTTGGCTTTAGAAGCAAAGTCATCATAAAGGAAAGGAAAAGAACGAAAGGAGTAAGGATAGGCTTGTGTTCTAACTAATACAGGCCACACCATAGCTGATTACACAGGGGCAATACTTAACTCACACATATGGATACATATTATGCACCACCATAAGCATAAATCAAGCTCCACTATCACCACCTGCCAAATCTTGATACAATAGTCGAAATTTGAGAGTTATGAGATACTCACAAACAAAGAGAAACAGCAAGCACCACTTTCATTCATAAAAATCAGATGATATGTAGCAACTAACCAAGCAACTAGCTAGCTAAACTAAGCTAATGAGGTTTCCCAATAATGAAGAAACCTCGAACTAGGCTTTGTTAAGCTAAACTACATCAAAACTACCATAATTACATCGTTCAGTATAAATATGAGCCAGCAAAACTTAAGCTTCTGCCTAGTTGATTTCTATTGGACTAGCACTTATAATTAATGAATTCCATGCATAATCTTCACCTCTTATTGACTAATTATCCTTGCAACCTAACCATAAGCTGCTACATCATCTTTGGAACATATATTTATTGTAGGTAACTTGAGCACAAGGTGAAAGGACCAAATTAGTCCATTAAGATTTCCAAATACACGAGCATTATCCTCCCTTTCTTGGTGCATCTTGAAATCTAGAATCATTTCTTCTAACTCCATAAGATCTTCCTCATCATCATACACATCAAAGATAGGAGGTTGATAAAAATAAACAACACTTTCATCTTCTAATCATGTCTTGCTTGAGCTGGCTAGAAAGAAGCTTCACTTGTTTTTCCAATTCAACCTTTTCAACTCGGTTAATTCTGCTGGAGTTGTGTTGGTTGACAAAATTCAAGTTAGAAGGTAACCATATAGATGTTAGTTAGCTCTGATACCAAAGCGTATTTATATGCAGCTTAATAATCAGAGTGCAAGAATTGGACAACACCAATACTTCTAGAGAAGCCAGGATGATCTTCAACTTAAGTTGGCTTTAGAAGCAAAGTCATCATAAAGGAAAGGAAAAGAACGAAAGGAGTAAGGATAGGCTTGTGTTCTAACTGATACAGGCCACACCAGAGTTGATTACATAGGGGCAATACATAACTCACACATATGGATACATATTGTACACCACCCTAAGCATAAATCAAGCTCCACTATCACCACCTGCCAAATCTTGATACGATAGTCGAAATTTGAGAGTTATGAGATACTCACAGACAAAGAGAAACAGCAAGCACCACTTTCATTCATAAAAATCAGATGATATGTAGCAACTAACCAAGCAACTAGCTAGCTAAACTAAGCTAATGAGGTTTCCCAATAATGAAGAAACCTCAAACTAGGCTTTGTTAAGCTAAACTACATCAAAACTACTATAATTACATCGTTCAGTATAAATATGAGCCAGCAAAACTTAAGCTTTTGCCTAGTTGATTTCTATTGGACTAGCACTTATAATTAATGAATTCCATGCATAATCTTCCCCTCTTATTGACTAATTATCCTTGCAACCTAACCATAAGCTACTACATCATCTTTGAAACATATATTTATTGTAGGTAACTTGAGCACAAGGTGAAAGGACAATCAAACAACCATGGCCTACCAAGTAATACATGAGAAGCATCCATAGGCAAACTATAACACCAAATGGAGTCTTGATATGACTTGCATACTGAAAATTTCACCAAATATTTATGAGTAATTTGGATACCTAGGTGTTGATTGAGCCAAAGGACAATGTAGTAATGTATGTATGGCTGAAGAGAATTAGAGTGCACGAGCTGACACATATCAATGGGATTCCAAGTAAGATAAAACTCACGGCTACCTTGAAACTAAGAAAACAACTTAGCGTAAAAGAAAGGAATACAAATGAGATAGAAAGAATAGGCAAATGAACTCGTTTGATACTGAAACACCAAAATGATCACACTAAGTCTTGGACTTACAATCTCACTTTTGGACATAGAAACACACCAAAGAATAAAAAAACAAGCACTACATATAACCACTTGTTTAGCAAAATCTAGATACATAAGAAGAAATTTTGAGAGTTATTAGAACGCTCACAAACAAAGTGGGCTGAAAAGCACACTCCTTACATTCATCAAATTGAACTAAGTGAAATGAAGAATACATGACTGGCATATATAGGCAAGCAAGCACACAATCACCTTAGTACAAACCTTAATCTTTCACTTAAGATTCCTAATCACGAAGAAAAATATAATACATGATCAATTATGCTAAAATACAACCAAATTAACTAATACATATCTTCAACAAGAAGTACTCGTCCAAAATCATAGAAGAGACAACCCATAAAGTGAAGACACATGCTAGCTTCCCATTGGACTAGCCCTTAGACACATACGCCATTCACCTTGAGACACCTCCAACTTGTTTGGCTTTCCATTGCTACTAGGTTTCCTCTTGAACTAGATTTGAAGAGGGAAAATCGAATTAATGGGGAAAAAGATCGAATTGCCCCTTAACAAACCAAAATTTACCAACTAGGTCAATTTAAGCTATATCGGGAACACTTCTTTTGTTGAATCTGGTTGAAGGTATAAATGGAATCCAAATTGGTCATTTAAGAGCTTTTTGAAAAGCTTAAACAATGCAATTTAAAAGTCTTCTAGGACTTGATCTTAGGAAATGCCTCAATTTAAAGCTATTGCTGCAAACTAATAGGATACCGAGCTGGACGAGCATACTCCAAACTATGGAAATAACTTGCTGATTTATTGGACAACCACATAGCAAGATTGCACCATAGTTTAGTTTGGGTGACTTCTATTTGGGAATACAAAATGAGGGAGGGCTGGTTTACCTCCATTATACTGCCCTTCTGTGAAAAAACTTTATCGCCACACATTAAGGTTTTCTTCTTAAAATTCCACCATAATCAAACACTTTCATTAGTACACAACTTGAATGATTATTTTGAGGGTGTAAATGGATTGCTTTCTTTTTTGGAAAATCAAAGGGACTATGGACGAGATGGTATTTTGAGGAGTTTTTGAAGGTAAAGGGCAGGGATTTTTAAAGATGGTTCATCTTTGAAAAATATAATGGTTTTCGGAAACAATGAACTTTCTTGGCTTGAATTTCTTGAGATGGGATGGGGTGGGACATGTACAAGTTGTGAAGGGGAGGAAACCCCAATTGTATTATTTACCTCAACTTCGAATTCTCGTGGACAAATAATAAGCTCTAAACATAGTGTTTGGTGCTTAATTTATTTCACGAGCATCATCCTCCCCTTCTTGGTGCATCTTGAAATCTAGATTCATTTCTTCTAACTCCATAAGATCTTCCTCATCATCATGCACATCAAAGATAGGAGGTTGATAAAAATAAACAACACTTTCATCTTCTAATCATGTCTTGCTTGAGTTGGCTGGAAAGAAACTTCACTTGTTTTTCCAATTCAACCTTTTCAACTCGGTTAATTCTGCTGGAGTTGTGTTGTTTGACATAATTCAAGGTTGAAGGTAACCACAAAGATATTAGTTAGCTCTGATACCAAAGCGTATTTATATGCAGCTTAATAATCAGAGTGCAAGAATTGGACAACACCAATACTTCTAGAGAAGCCAGGATGATCTTCATCATAAGTTGGCTTTAGAAGCAAAGTCATTATAAAGGAAAGGAAAACAAAGAAAGGAGTAAGGATAGGCTTGTGTTCTAACTGATACAGGCCACACCATAGTTGATTACACAGGGGCAATACTTAACTCACACATATGGATACATATTATACACCACCATAAGCATAAATCAAGCTCCACTATCACCACCTGCCAAATCTTGATACAATAGTCGAAATTTGAGAGTTATGAGATACTCACAGACAAAGAGAAACAGCAAGCACCACTTTCATTCATAAAAATCAGATGATATATAGCAGCTAACCAAGCAACTAGCTAGCTAAACTAAGCTAATGAGGTTTCTCAATAATGAAGAAACCTCGAACTAGGCTTTGTTAAGCTAAACTACATCAAAACTACCATAATTACATTGTTCAGTATAAATATGAGCCAGAAAAACTTAAGCTTCTGCCTAGTTGATTTCTATTGGACTAGCACTTATAATTAATGAATTCCATGCATAATCTTCACCTCTTATTGACTAATTATCCTTGCAACCTACCCATAAGCTGCTACATCATCTTTGGAACATATATTTATTGTAGGTAACTTGAGCACAAGGTGAAAGGACCAAATTAGTCCATTAAAATTTCCAAATACACATGCTGCCCAGAAAAGAACCCTCCTTAACATACCTAGAGAAAATGTCCCACTTAATCAGTCATGTGAACTGCTTGGGAAGTCTTTGAGGAATCATTAAAGGTTCCAATTGGTTTGGAATCATCCATTTTGAACACCAAATGAGCATGCAAGATGCAAAACATCACAACTCGTCAGAACTAACTTCCTGGGAAAAAAAGTCTCAAACGAAGGTGAGGTTTAGAACCTGGTTGTGCTTCATCAAGGACATAGAGTAGCTTACTAGGGCTCATCCCTTGCAAAGACCTATACTTAATAAATATTGAGATCACATAACCTGTACATGAATTATTTTTTTGGGTTGTCAAGTTGCTGGAAGTGTTGGGCTTGCTGTGCCATTCTTGAATAGCTAGGAAATCTGCTAGAACCAAGGTGACTTGGTCTTTTATGGCCTCCATTCATAAAGTTGACTACCATGGGGAAGATTGGAAAAAAAAATTGGGAAAATTGTTTTGTTACTTGCTTGTTGAAACAACTATGTCACGTCCTTATACCAATGTGGAATCAATGCACCCTCTAAAGACCTTGGAAATCCCCTTATGAGGAGGAAGCACAATGAAAATACATTATCCCCCCTTGCTGCAAAGAGATTGTCCTCAAACTCGAATGAGTAGTTAGGATGTTTTTGAGTTTAAGGCTGAGATGGTGTAAGGGTAATTCTTTTCTGGTTGGATATGAGGGTTAGGGGTTGGTTCATCCATCATGTGATACAAAACAATCAAACAACCATGGCCTACCAAGTAATACATGAGAAGCATCCATAGGCAAACTATAACACCAAATGGAGTCTTGATATGACTTGCCTACTGAAAATTTCACCAAATATTTATGAGTAATTTGGATACCTAGGTGTTGATTGAGCCAAAGGACAATGTAGTAATGTATGTATGGCTGAAGAGAATTAGAGTGCACGAGCTGACACATATCAATGGGACTCTAAGTAAGATAAAACTCACGGCTACCTTGAAACTAAGAAAACAACTTAGCGTAAAAGAAAGGAATACAAATGAGATAGAAAGGATAGGCAAATGAACTCGTTTGATACTGAAACACCAAAATGATCACACTAAGTCTTGGACTTACAATCTCACTTTTGGACATAGAAACACACCAAAGAATAAAAAAACAAGCACTACATATAACCACTTGTTTAGCAAAATCTAGATACATAAGAAGAAATTTTGAGAGTTATTAGAACACTCACAAACAAAGTGGGCTGAAAAGCACACTCCTTACATTCATCAAATTGAACTAAGTGAAATGAAGAATACATGACTGGCATATATATAGGCAAGCAAGCTCACAATCACCTTAGTACAAACCTTAATCTTTCACTTAAGATTCCTAATCACGAAGAAAAATATAATACATGATCAATTATGCTAAAATACAACCAAATTAACTAATACATTGCTTCAACAAGAAGTACTCGTCCAAAATCATAGAAGAGACAACCCATAAAGTGAAGACACATGCTAGCTTCCCATTGGACTAGCCCTTAGACACATACGCCATTCACCTTGAGACACCTCCAACTTGCTTGGCTTTCCATTGCTACTAGGTTTCCTCTTGAACTAGATTTGAAGAGGGAAAATCGAATTAATGGGGAAATAGATCGAATTGCCCCTTAACAAACCAAAATTTACCAACTAGGTCAATTTAAGCTATATCGGGAACACTTCTTTTGTTGAATCTGGTTGAAGGAATAAATGGAATCCAAATTGGTCATTTAAGAGCTTTTTGAAAAGCTTAAACAATGCACTTTAAAAGTCTTCTAGGACTTGATCTTAGGAAATGCCTCAATTTAAAGCTATTGCTGCAAACTAATAGGATACCGAAATGAGCATACTCCAAACTATGGAAATAACTTGCTGATTTATTGGACAACCACATAGCAAGATTGCACCATAGTTTAGTTTGGGTGACTTCTATTTGGGAATACAAAATGAGGGAGGGCTGGTTTACCTCCATCATACTGCCCTTCTGTGAAAAAACTTTATCCCCACACATTATGGTTTTCTTCTTAGAATTCCTCCATAATCAAACACTTTCATTAGTACACAACTTGAATGATTATTTTGAGGGTGTAAATGGATTGCTTTCTTTTTTGGAAAATCAAAGGGACTATGGACGGGATGGTATTTTAAGGAGTTTTTGAAGGTAAAGGGTTGGGATTTTTAAAGATGGTTCATCTTTGAAAAATATAATGGTTTTCGGAAACAATGAACTTTCTTGGCTTGAATTTCTTGAGATGGGATGGGGTGGGACATGTACAAGTTGTGAAGGGGAGGAAACCCCAATTGTATTATTTACCTCAACTTCGAATTCTCGTGGACAAATAATAAGCTCTAAACATAGTGTTTGGTGCTTAATTTTTTTCACGAGCATTATCCTCCCCTTCTTGGTGCATCTTGAAATCTAGAATCATTTCTTCTAACTCCATAAGATCTTCCTCATCATCATACACATCAAAGATAGGAGGTTGATAAAAATAAACAACACTTTCATCTTCTAATCATGTCTTGCTTGAGCAGGCTAGAAAGAAACTTCACTTGTTTTTCCAATTCAACCTTTCAACTCGGTTAATTCTGCTGGAGTTGTGTTGGTTGACAAAATTCAAGTTAGAAGGTAAACATATAGATATTAGTTAGCTCTGATACCAAAGCGTATTTATATGCAGCTTAATAATCAGAGTGCAAGAATTGGACAACACCAATACTTCTAGAGAAGCCAGGATGATCTTCAACTAAAGTTGGCTTTAGAAGCAAAGTCATCATAAAGGAAAGGAAAAGAACGAAAGGAGTAAGGATAGGCTTGTGTTCTAACTAATACAGGCCACATCACAGTTGATTACATAGGGGCAATACATAACTCACACATATGGATACATATTGTACACCACCATAAGCATAAATCAAGCTCCACTATCACCACCTGCCAAATCTTGATACAATAGTCGAAATTTGAGAGTTATGAGATACTCACAGACAAAGAGAAACAGCAAGCACCACTTTCATTCATAAAAATCAGATGATATGTAGCAACTAACCAAGCAACTAGCTAGCTAAACTAAGCTAATAAGGTTTCCCAATAATGAAGAAACCTCGAACTAGGCTTTGTTAAGCTAAACTACATCAAAACTACCATAATTACATCGTTCAGTATAAATATGAGCCAGCAAAACTTAAGCTTCTGCCTAGTTGATTTCTATTGGACTAGCACTTATAATTAATGAATTCCATGCATAATCTTCACCTCTTATTGACTAATTATCCTTGCAACCTAACCATAAGCTGCTACATCATCTTTGGAACATATATTTACTGTAGGTAACTTGAGCACAAGGTGAAAGGACCAAATTAGTCCATTAAGATTTCCAAATACACATGCTGCCCAGAAAAGAACCCTCCTTAACATACCTAGAGAAAATGTCCCACTTAGTCAGTCATGTGAACTGTTTGGGAAGTCTTAGAGGAATCATTAAAGGTTACAATTGGTTTGGAATCATCCATTTTGAACACCAAATGAGCATGCAAGATGCAAAACATCACAACTTGTCAGAACTAACTTCCTGGGAAAAAAAGTCTCAAACGAAGGTGAGTTTGATGCAAAACATCCATTTTGAACACCAAATGAGCATGCAAGATGCAAAACATCAAGGACATAGAGTAGCTTACTAGAAATCTTGAATTATACCCTTAAAATACTCCTAGGGCTCATCCCTTGCAAAGACCTCAGTTTAATAAATATTGAGATCACATAACCTGTACATGAATTATTTTTTTGGGTTGTCATGTTGCTGGAAGTGTTGGGCTTGCTGTGCCATTCTTGAATAGCTAGGAAATCTGCTAGAACCAAGGTGACTTGGTCTTTTATGGCCTCCATTGATAAAGTTGACTACCATGGGGAAGATTGGAACAAAAAATTGGGAAAATTGTTTTGTTACTTGCTTGTTGAAACAACTATGTCACGTCCTTATACCAATGTGGAATCAATGCACCCTCTAAAGACCTTGGAAATCCCCTTATGAGGAGGAAGCACAATGAAAATACATTATTCCCCCTTGCTGCAAAGAGATTGTCCTCAAACTCGAATGAGTAGTTAGAATGTTTTTGGGTTTAAGGCTGAGATGGTGTAAGGGTAATTCTTTTCTGGTTGGATATGAGGGTTAGGGGTTGGTTCATCCATCATGTGATACAAAACAATCAAACAACCATGGCCTACCGAGTAATACATGAGAAGCATCCATAGGCAAACTATAACACCAAATGGAGTCTTGATATGACTTGCCTACTGAAAATTTCACCAAATATTTATGAGTAATTTGGATACCTAGGTGTTGATTGAGCCAAAGGACAATGTAGTAATGTATGTATGGCTGAAGAGAATTAGAGTGCACGAGCTGACACATATCAATGGGACTCCAAGTAAGATAAAACTCACGGCTACCTTGAAACTAAGAAAACAACTTAGCGTAAAAGAAAGGAATACAGATGAGATAGAAAGGATAGGCAAATGAACTCGTTTGATACTGAAACACCAAAATGATCACACTAAGTCTTGGACTTACAATCTCACTTTTAGAAATAGAAACACACCAAAGAATAAAAAAACAAGCACTACATATAACCACTTGTTTAGCAAAATCTAGATACATAAGAAGAAATTTTCAGAGTTATTAGAACGCTCACAAACAAAGTGGGCTGAAAAGCACACTCCTTACATTCATCAAATTGAACTAAGTGAAATGAAGAATACATGACTGGCATATATATAGGCAAGCAAGCACACAATCACCTTAGTACACACCTTAATCTTTCACTTAAGATTCCTAATGACGAAGAAACGTATAATACATGATTAATTATGCTAAAATACAACCAAATTAACTAATACATTGCTTCAGCAAGAAGTACTCGTCCAAAATCATAGAAGAGACAACCCATAAAGTGAAGACACATGCTAGCTTCCCATTGGACTAGCCCTTAGAAACATACGCCATTCACCTTGAGACACCTCCAACTTGCTTGGCTTTCCATTGCTACTAGGTTTCCTCTTGAACTAGATTTGAAGAGGGAAAATCGAATTAATGGGGAAAAAGATCGAATTGCCCCTTAACAAACCAAAATTTACCAACTAGGTCAATTTAAGCTATATCGGGAACACTTCTTTTGTTGAATCTGGTTGAAGGTATAAATGAAATCCAAATTGGTCATTTAAGAGCTTTTTGAAAAGCTTAAATAATGCACTTTAAAAGTCTTCTAGGACTTGATCTTAGGAAATGCCTCAATTTAAAGCTATTGCTGCAAACTAATAGGATACCGAGTCAATGAAGCATACTCCAAACTATGGAAATAACTTGCTGATTTATTGGACAACCACATAGCAAGATTGCACCATAGTTTAGTTTGGGTGACTTCTATTTGGGAATACAAAATGAGGGAGGGCTGGTTTACCTCCATCATACTGCCCTTCTGTGAAAAATCTTTATCCACACACATTAAGGTTTTCTTCTTAGAATTCCTCCATAATCAAACACTTTCAATAGTACACAACTTGAATGATTATTTTGAGGGTGTAAATGGATTGCTTTCTTTTTTGGAAAATCAAAGGAACTATGGACGGGATGGTATTTTGAGGAGTTTTTGAAGGTAAAGGGTTGGGATTTTTAAAGATGGTTCATCTTTGAAAAATATAATGGTTTTCGGAAACAATGAACTTTCTTGGCTTGAATTTCTTGAGATGGGATGGGGTGGGACATGTACAAGTTGTGAAGGGGAGGAAACCCCAATTGTATTATTTACCTCAACTTCGAATTGTCGTGGACAAATAATAAGCTCTAAACATAGTGTTTGGTGCTTAATTTATTTCACGAGCATTATCCTCCCCTTCTTGGTGCATCTTGAAATCTAGAATAATTTCTTCTAACTCCATAAGATCTTCCTCATCATCATACACATCAAAGATAGGAGGTTGATAAAAATAAACAACACTTTCATCTTCTAATCATGTCTTGCTTGAGCTGGCTGGAAAGAAACTTCACTTGTTTATCCAATTCAACCTTTTCAACTCGGTTAATTCTGCTGGAGTTGTGTTGGTTGACAAAATTCAAGTTAGAAGGTAACCATATAGATATTAGTTAGCTCTGATACCAAAGCGTATTTATATGCAGCTTAATAATCAAAGTGCAAGAATTGGACAACACCAATACTTCTAGAGAAGCCAGGATGATCTTCAACTTAAGTTGGCTTTAGAAGCAAAGTCATCATAAAGGAAAGGAAAAGAACGAAAGGAGTAAGGATAGGCTTGTGTTCTAACTGATACAGGCAACACCACAGTTGATTACATAGGGGCAATACATAACTCACACATATGGATATATATTGTACATCACCATAAGCATAAATCAAGCTCCACTATCACCACCTACCAAATCTTGATACAATAGTCGAAATTAGAGAGTTATGAGATACTCACAGACAAAGAGAAACAACAAGCACCACTTTCATTCATAAAAATCAGATGATATGTGGCAACAAACCAAGCAACTATCTAGCTAAACTAAGCTAATGAGGTTTCCCAATAATGAAGAAACCTCGAACTAGGCTTTGTTAAGCTAAACTACATCAAAACTACCATAATTACATCGTTCAGTATAAATATGAGCCAGCAAAACTTAAGCTTCTTCCTAGTTGATTTCTATTGGACTAGCACTTATAATTAATGAATTCCATGCTTAATCTTCCCCTCTTATTGACTAATTATCCTTGCAACCTAACCATAATCTGCTACATCATCTTTGGAACATATATTTATTGTAGGTAACTTGAGCACAAGGTGAAAGGACCAAATTAGCCCATTAAGATTTCCAAATACACATGCTGCCCAGAAAAGAACCCTCCTTAACATACCTAGAGAAAATGTCCCACTTAATCAGTCATGTGAACTGCTTGGGAAGTCTTAGAGGAATCATTAAAGGTTCCAATTGGTTTGGAATCATCCATTTTGAACACCAAATGAGCATGCAAGATGCAAAACATCACAACTCGTTAGAACTAACTTCCTGGGAAAAAAAGTCTCAAACGAAGGTGAGGTTTAGAACCTGGTTGTGCTTCATCAAGGACATAGAGCAGCTTACTAGAAATCTTGAATTATACCCTTAAAATACTCCTAGGGCTCATCCCTTGCAAAGACCTCAATTTAATAAATATTGAGATCACATAACCTGTACATGAATTATTTTTTTGGGTTGTCATGTTGCTAGAAGTGTTGGGCTTGCTATGCCATTCTTGAATAGCTAGGAAATCTGCTAGAACCAAGGTGACTTTGTCTTTTATGGCCTCCATTCATAAAGTTGACTACCATGGGGAAGATTGGAAAAAAAATTGGGAAAATTGTTTTGTTACTTGTTTGTTGAAACAACTATGTCACATCCTTATACCAATGTGGAATCAATGCACCCTCTAAAGACCTTGGAAATCCCCTTATGAGGAGGAAGCACAATGAAAATACATTATTCCCCCTTGCTGCAAAGAGATTGTCCTCAAACTCGAATGAGTAGTTAGGATGTTTTTGGGTTTAAGGCTGAGATGGTGTAAGGGTAATTCTTTTCTGGTTGGATATGAGGGTTAGGGGTTGGTTCATCCATCATGTGATACAAAACAATCAAACAACCATGGCCTACCAAGTAATACATCAGAAGCATCCATAGGCAAACTATAACACCAAATGGAGTCTTGATATGACTTGCCTACTGAAAATTTCACCAAATATTTATGAGTAATTTGGATACCTAGGTGTTGATTGAGCCAAAGGACTATGTAGTAATGTATGTATGGCTGAAGAGAATTAGAGTGCAAGAGCTGACACATATCAATGGGACTCCAAGTAAGATAAAACTCACGGCTACCTTGAAACTAAGAAAACAACTTAGCGTAAAAGAAAGGAATACAAATGAGATAGAAAGGATAGGCAAATGAACTCGTTTGATACTGAAACACCAAAATGATCACACTAAGTCTTGGACTTACAATCTCATTTTTGGACATAGAAACACACCAAAGAATAAAAAAACAAGCACTACATATAACCACTTGTTTAGCAAAATCTAGATACATAAGAAGAAATTTTCAGAGTTATTAGAACGCTCACAAACAAAGTGGGCTGAAAAGCACACTCCTTACATTCATCAAATTGAACTAAGTGAAATGAAGAATAAATGACTGGCATATATATAGGGAAGCAAGCACACAATCACCTTAGTACACACCTTAATCTTTCACTTAAGATTCCTAATCACGAAGAAACGTATAATACATGATTAATTATGCTAAAATACAACCAAATTAACTAATACATTGCTTCAACAAGAAGTACTCGTCCAAAATCATAGAAGAGACAACCCATAAAGTCAAGACACATGCTAGCTTCCCATTGGACTAGCCCTTAGACACATACGCCATTCACCTTGAGAAACCTCCAACTTGCTTGGCTTTCCATTGCTACTAGGTTTCCTCTTGAACTAGATTTGAAGAGGGAAAATCGAATTAATGGGGAAAAAGATCGAATTGCCCCTTAACAAACCAAAATTTACCAACTAGGTCAATTTAAGCTATATCAGGATCACTTCTTTTGTTGAATCTGGTTGAAGGTATAAATGAAATCCAAATTGGTCATTTAAGAGCTTTTTGAAAAGCTTAAACAATGCACTTTAAAAGTCTTCTAGGACTTGATCTTAGGAAATGCCTCAATTTAAAGCTATTGCTGCAAACTAATAGGATACCGAGCTGGACGAGCATACTCCAAACTATGGAAATAACTTGCTGATTTATTGGACAACCACATAGCAAGATTGCACCATAGTTTAGTTTGGGTGACATCTATTTGGGAATACAAAATGAGGGAGGGCTGGTTTACCTCCATTATACTGCCCTTCTGTGAAAAAACTTTAACCCCACACATTAAGGTTTTCTTCTTAAAATTCCTCCATAATCAAACACTTTCATTAGTACACAACTTGAATGATTATTTTGAGGGTGTAAATGGATTGCTTTCTTTTTTGGAAAATCAAAGGTACTATGGACGGGATGGTATTTTGAGGAGATTTTGAAGGTAAAGGGCTGGGATTTTTAAAGATGGTTCATCTTTGAAAAATATAATGGTTTTCGGAAACAATGAACTTTCTTGGCTTGAATTTCTTGAGATGGGATGGGGTGGGACATGTACAAGTTGTGAAGGGGAGGAAACCCCAATTGTATTATTTACCTCAACTTCGAATTCTCGTGGACAAATAATAAGCTCTAAACATAGTGTTTGGTGCTTAATTTATTTCACGAGCATCATCCTCCCCTTCTTGGTGTATCTTGAAATCTAGATTCATTTCTTCTAACTCCATAAGATCTTCCTCATCATCATGCACATCAAAGATAGGAGGTTGATAAAAATAAACAACACTTTCATCTTCTAATCATGTCTTGCTTGAGTTGGCTGGAAAGAAACTTCACTTGTTTTTCCAATTCAACCTTTTCAACTCGGTTAATTCTGCTGGAGTTGTGTTGTTTGACATAATTCAAGTTGGAAGGTAACCACGAAGATATTAGTTAGCTCTGATACCAAAGCGTATTAATATGCAGCTTAATAATCAGAGTACAAGAATTGGACAACACCAATACTTCTAGAGAAGCCAAGATGATCTTCATCATAAGTTGGCTTTAGAAGCAAAGTCATCATAAAGGTAAGGAAAACAAAGAAAGGAGTAAGGATAGGCTTGTGTTATAACTGATACAGGCCACACCATAGTTGATTACACAGGGGCAATACTTAACTCACACATATGGATACATATTATACACCACCATAAGCATAAATCAAGCTCCACTATCACCACCTGCCAAATCTCGATACAATAGTCGAAATTTGAGAGTTATGAGATACTCACAGACAAAGAGAAACAACAAGCACCACTTTCATTCATAAAAATCAGATGATATGTAGCAACTAACGAAGCAACTAGCTAGCTAAACTAAGCTAATTAGGTTTCCCAATAAGGATGAAACCTCGAACTAGGCTTTGTTAAGCTAAACTACATCAAAACTACCATAATTACATCGTTCAGTATAAATATGAGCGAGCAAAACTTAAGCTTCTGCCTAGTTGATTTCTATTGGACTAGCACTTATAATTAATGAATTCCATGCATAATGTTCACCTCTTATTGATCAATTATCGTTGCAACCTAACCATAAGCTGCTACATCATCTTTGGAACATATATTTATTGTAGGTAACTTGAGCACAAGGTGAAAGGACAAAATTAGTCCATTAAGATTTCCAAATACACATGCTGCCCAGAAAAGAACCCTCCTTAACATACCTAGAGAAAATGTCCCACTTAGTCAGTCATGTGAACTGTTTGGGAAGACTTAGAGGAATCATTAAAGGTTCCAATTGGTTTTGAATCATCCATTTTGAACACCAAATGAGCATGCAAGAAGCAAAACATCACAACTCGTCAGAACTAACTTCCTGGGAAAAAAAGTCTCAAACGAAGGTGAGGTTTAGAACCTGGTTGTGCTTCATCAAGGACATAGAGTAGCTTACTAGAAATCTTGAATTATACCCTTAAAATACTCCTAGGGCTCATCCCTTGCAAAGACCTATATTTAATAAATATTGAGATCACATAACCTGTACATGAATTATTTTTTTGGGTTGTCACGTTGCTGGAAGTGTTGGGCTTGCTGTGCCATTCTTGAATAGCTAGGAAATCTGCTAGAACCAAGGTGACTTGGTCTTTTATGGCCTCCATTCATAAAGTTGACTACCATGGGGAAGATTGGAATAAAAAATTAGGAAAATTGTTTTGTTACTTGCTTGTTGAAACAACTATGTCACGTCCTTATACCAATGTGGAATCAATGCACCCTCTAAAGACCTTGGAAATCCCCTTATGAGGAGGAAGCACAATGAAAATACATTATTCCCCCTTGCTGCAAAGAGATTGTCCTCAAACTCGAATGAGTAGTTAGGATGTTTTTGGGTTTAAGGCTGAGATGGTGTAAGGGTAATTCTTTTCTGGTTGGATATGAGGGTTAGGGGTTGGTTCATCCATCATGTGATACAAAACAATCAAACAACCATGGCCTACCAAGTAATACATGAGAAGCATCCATAGGCAAACTATAACACCAAATGGAGTCTTGATATGACTTGCCTACTGAAAATTTCACCAAATATTTATGAGTAATTTGGATACCTAGGTGTTGATTGAGCCAAAGGACAATGTAGTAATGTATGTATGGTCAAGAGAATTAGAGTGCAGAAATGACACATATCAATGGGACTCCAAGTAAGATAAAACTCACGGCTACCTTGAAACTAAGAAAACAACTTAGCGTAAAAGAAAGGAATACAAATGAGATAGAAAGGATAGGAAAATGAACTTGTTTGATACTGAAACACAAAAATGATCACACTAAGTCTTGGACTTACAATCTCACTTTTGGACATAGAAACACACCAAAGAATAAAAAAACAAGCACTACATATAACCACTTGTTTAGCAAAATCTAGATACATAAGAAGAAATTTTGAGAGTTATTAGAACGCTCACAAACAAAGTGGGCTGAAAAGCACACTCCTTACATTCATCAAATTGAACTAAGTGAAATGAAGAATACATGACTGGCATATATATAGGCAAGCAAGCTCACAATCACCTTAGTACACACCTTAATCTTTCACTTAAGATTCCTAATCACGAAGAAACGTATAATACATGATCAATTATACTAAAATACAACCAAATAAACTAATACATTGCTTCAACAAGAAGTACTCGTCCAAAATCATAGAAGAGACAACCCATAAAGTGAAGACACATGCTAGCTTCCCATTGGACTAGCCCTTAGACACATACGCCATTCACCTTGAGACACCTCCAACTTGCTTGGCTTTCCATTGCTACTAGGTTTCCTCTTGAACTAGAATTGAAGAGGAAAAATTGAATTAATAGGGAAAAAGATCGAATTGCCCCTTAACAAACCAAAATTTACCAACTAGGTCAATTTAAGCTATATCGGGAACACTTCTTTTGTTGAATCTGGTTGAAGGTATAAATGAAATCCAAATTGGTCATTTAAGAGCTTTTTGAAAAGCTTAAACAATGCACTTTAAAAGTCTTCTAGGACTTGATCTTAGGAAATGCCTCAATTTAAAGCTATTGCTGCAAACTAATAGGATACCGAGCTGGACGAGCATACTCAAAACTATGGAAATAACTTGCTGATTTATTGGACAACCACATATCAAGATTGCACCATAGTTTAGTTTGGGTGACTTCTATTTGGGA
Organism: Portulaca oleracea; assembly: GCA_029582165.1. Lineage (NCBI taxonomy): Eukaryota > Viridiplantae > Streptophyta > Magnoliopsida > Caryophyllales > Portulacaceae > Portulaca > Portulaca oleracea. The sequence continues at coordinate 17,178,577 of CM055890.1, forward strand.
ATACAAAATGAGGGAAGGCTGGTTTACCTCCATCATACTGCCCTTCTAAGAAAAAACTTTATCCCCACACATTAAGGTTTTCTTCTTAGAATTCCTCCATAATCAAACACTTTCATTAGTACACAACTTGAATGATTATTTTGAGGGTGTAAATGGATTGCTTTCTTTTTTGGAAAATCAAAGTGACTATGGACGGGATGGTATTTTGTGGAGTTTTTGAAGGTAAAGGGTTGGGATTTTTAAATATGGTTCATCTTTGAAAAATATAATGGTTTTCGGAAACAATGAACTTTCTTGGCTTGAATTTCTTGAGATGGGATGGGGTGGGACATGTACAAGTTGTGAAGGGGAGGAAACCCCAATTGTATTATTTACCTCAACTTCGAATTCTCGTGGACAAATAATAAGCTCTAAACATAGTGTTTGGTGCTTAATTTATTTCACGAGCATTATCCTCCCCTTCTTGGTGCATCTTGAAATCTAGAATCATTTCTTCTAACTCCATAAGATCTTCCTCATCATCATACACATCAAAGATAGGAGGTTGATAAAAATAAACAACACTTTCATCTTCTAATCATGTCTTGCTTGAGCTGGCTAGAAAGAAACTTCACTTGTTTTTCCAATTCAACCTTTTCAACTCGGTTAATTCTGCTGGAGTTGTGTTGGTTGACAAAATTCAAGTTAGAAGGTAACCATGTAGATATTAGTTAGCTCTGATACCAAAGCGTATTTATATGCAGCTTAATAATCAGAGTGCAAGAATTGGACAACACCAATACTTCTAGAGATGCCAGGATGATCTTCAACTTAAGTTGGCTTTAGAAGCAAAGTCATCATAAAGGAAAGGAAAAGAACGAAAGGAGTAAGGATAGGCTTGTGTTCTAACTGATACAGGCCACACCACAGTTGATTACATAGGGGCAATACATAACTCACACATATGGATACATATTGTACACCACCATAAGCATAAATCAAGCTCCACTATCACCACCTGCCAAATCTTGATACAATAGTCGAAATTTGAGAGTTATGAGATACTCACAGACAAAGAGAAACAGCAAGCACCACTTTCATTCATAAAAATCAGATGATATATAGCAGCTAACCAAGCAACTAGCTAGCTAAACTAAGCTAATGAGGTTTCTCAATAATAAAGAAACCTCGAACTAGGCTTTGTTAAGCTAAACTACATCAAAACTACCATAATTACAACGTTCAGTATAAATATGAGCCAGCAAAACTTAAGCTTCTGCCTAGTTGATTTCTATTGGACTAGCACTTATAATTAATGAATTCCATGCATAATCTTCACCTCTTATTGACTAATTATCCTTGCAACCTAACCATAAGCTGCTACATCATCTTTGGAACATATATTTATTGTAGGTAACTTGAGCACAAGGTGAAAGGACCAAATTAGTCCATTAAGATTTCCAAATACACATGCTGCCCAGAAAAGAACCCTCCTTAACATACCTAGAGAAAATGTCCCACTTAGTCAGTCATGTGAACTGTTTGGGAAGTCTTAGAGGAATCATTAAAGGTTCCAATTGGTTTGGAATCATCCATTTTGAACACCAAATGAGCATGCAAGATGCAAAACATCACAACTCGTCAGAACTAACTTCTTGGGAAAAAAAAGTCTCAAACGAAGGTGAGGTTTAGAACCTGGTTGTGCTTCATCAAGGACATAGAGTAGCTTACAAGAAATCTTGAATTATACCCTTAAATTACTCCTAGGGCTCATCCCTTGCAAAGACCTATATTTAATAAATATTGAGATCACATAACCTGTACATGAATTATTTTTTTGGGTTGTCACGTTGCTGGAAGTGTTGGGCTTGCTGTTCCATTCTTGAATAGCTAGGAAATCTGCTAGAACCAAGGTGACTTGGTCTTTTATGGCCTCCATTCATAAAGTTGACTACCATGGGGAAGATTGGAAAAAACAATTGGGAAAATTGTTTTGTTACTTGCTTGTTGAAACAACTATGTCACGCCCTTATACCAATGTGGAATCAATGCACCCTCTAAAGACATTGGAAATCCCCTTATGAGGAGGAAGCACAATGAAAATACATTATTCCCCCTTGCTGCAAAGAGATTGTCCTCAAACTCGAATGAGTAGTTAGGATGTTTTTGGGTTTAAGGCTGAGATGGTGTAAGGGTAATTCTTTTCTGGTTGGGTATGAGGGTTAGGGGTTGGTTCATCCATCATGTGATACAAAACAATCAAACAACCATGGCCTACCAAGTAATACAAGAGAAGCATCCATAGGCAAACTATAACACCAAATGGAGTCTTGATATGACTTGCCTACTGAAAATTTCACCAAATATTTATGAGTAATTTGGATACCTAGGTGTTGATTGAGCCAAAGGACAATGTAGTAATGTATGTATGGCTCAAGAGAATTAGAGTGCACGAGCTGACACATATCAATGGGACTCCAAGTAAGATAAAACTCACGGCTACCTTGAAACTAAGAAAACAACTTAGCGTAAAAGAAAGGAATACAAATGAGATAGAAAGGATAGGCAAATGAACTCGTTTGATACTGAAACACCAAAATGATCACACTAAGTCTTGGACTTACAATCTCACTTTTGGACATAGAAACACACCAAAGAATAAAAAAACAAGCACTACATATAACCACTTGTTTAGCAAAATCTAGATACATAAGAAGAAATTTTGAGAGTTATTAGAACGCTCACAATCAAAGTGGGCTGAAAAGCCCACTCCTTACATTCATCAAATTGAACTAAGTGAAATGAAGAATACATGACTGGCATATATATAGGCAAGCAAGCACACAATCACCTTAGTACACACCTTAATCTTTCACTTAAGATTCCTAATCACGAAGAAACGTATAATACATGATTAATTATGTTAAAATACAACCAAATTAACTAATACATTGCTTCAACAAGAAGTACTCGTCCAAAATCATAGAAGAGACAACCCATAAAGTGAAGACACATGCTAGCTTCCCATTGGTCTAGCCCTTAGACACATACGCCATTCACCTTGAGACACCTCCAACTTGCTTGGCTTTCCATTGCTACTAGGTTTCCACTTGAACTAGATTTGAAGAGGGAAAATCGAATTAATGGGGAAAAAGATCGAATTGCCCCTTAACAAACCAAAATTTACCAACTAGGTCAATTTAAGCTATATCAGGAACACTTCTTTTGTTGAATCTGGTTGAAGGTATAAATGAAATCCAAATTGGTCATTTAAGAGCTTTTTGAAAAGCTTAAACAATGCACTTTAAAAGTCTTCTAGGACTTGATCTTAGGAAATGCCTCAATTTAAAGCTATTGCTGCAAACTAATAGGATACCGAGCTGGACGAGCATACTCAAAACTATGGAAATAACTTGCTGATTTATTGGACAACCACATAGCAAGATTGCACCATAGTTTAGTTTGGGTGACTTCTATTTGGGAATACAAAATGAGGGAAGGCTGGTTTACCTCCATCATACTGCCCTTCTAAGAAAAAACTTTATCCCCACACATTAAGGTTTTCTTCTTAGAATTCCTCCATAATCAAACACTTTCATTAGTACACAACTTGAATGATTATTTTGAGGGTGTAAATGGATTGCTTTCTTTTTTGGAAAATCAAAGTGACTATGGACGGGATGGTATTTTGTGGAGTTTTTGAAGGTAAAGGGTTGGGATTTTTAAATATGGTTCATCTTTGAAAAATATAATGGTTTTCGGAAACAATGAACTTTCTTGGCTTGAATTTCTTGAGATGGGATGGGGTGGGACATGTACAAGTTGTGAAGGGGAGGAAACCCCAATTGTATTATTTACCTCAACTTCGAATTCTCGTGGACAAATAATAAGCTCTAAACATAGTGTTTGGTGCTTAATTTATTTCACGAGCATTATCCTCCCCTTCTTGGTGAATCTTGAAATCTAGAATCATTTCTTCAAACTCCGTTAGATCTTCCTCATCATCATACACATCAAAGATAGGAGGTTGATAAAAATAAACAACACTTTCATCTTCTAATCATGTCTTGCTTGAGCTGGCTAGAAAGAAACTTCACTTGTTTTTCCAATTCAACCTTTTCAACTCTGTTAATTATGCTGGAGTTGTGTTGGTTGACAAAATTCAAGTTAAAAGGTAACCATAAAGATATTAGTTAGCTCTGATACCAAAGCGTATTTATATGCAGCTTAATAATCAGAGTGTTAGAATTGGACAACACCAATACTTCTAGAGAGGCCAGGATGATCTTCAACTTAAGTTGGCTTTAGAAGCAAAGTTATCATAAAGGAAAGGAAAAGAACGAAAGGGGTAAGGATAGGCTTGTGTTCTAACTGATACAGGCAACACCACAGTTGATTACATAGGGGCAATACATAACTCACACATATGGATACATATTGTACACCACCATAAGAATAAATGAAGCTCCACTATCACCACCTGCCAAATCTTGATACAATAGTCGAAATTTGAGAGTTATGAGATACTCACAGACAAACAGAAACAGCAAGCACCACTTTCATTCATAAAAATCAGATGATATGTAGCAACTAACCAAGCAACTAGCTAGCTAAACTAAGCTAATGAGGTTTCCCAATAATGAAGAAACCTCAAACTAGGCTTTGTTAAGCTAAACTACATCAAAACTACCATAATTACATCGTTCAGTATAAATATGAGCCAGCAAAACTTAAGCTTCTTCCTAGGTTATTTCTATTGGACCAGCACTTATAATTAATGAATTCCATGCATAATCTACCCCTCTTTCTGACTAATTATCCTTGCAACCTAACCATAAGCTGCTACATCATCTTTGGAACATATATTTATTGTAGGTAACTTGAGCACAAGGTGAAAGGACCAAATTAGCCCATTAAGATTTCCAAATACACATGATGCCCAGTAAAGAACCATCCTTAACATACCTAGAGAAAATGTCCCACTTAATCAGTCATGTGAACTGCTTGGGAAGTCTTCGAGGAATCATTAAAGGTTCCAATTGGTTTGGAATCATCCATTTTGAACACCAAATGAGCATGCAAGATGCAAAACATCACAACTCGTCAGAACTAACTTCCTGGGAAAAAAAGTCTCAAACGAAGGTGAGGTTTAGAACCTGGTTGTGCTTCATCAAGGACATAGAGTAGCTTACTAGAAATTTTGAATTATACCCTTAAAATACTCCTATGGCTCATCCCTTGCAAAGACCTCAATTTAATAAATATTGAGATCACATAACCTGGACATGAATTATTTTTTTGGGTTGTCATGTTGCTGGAAGTGTTGGGCTTGCTGTGCCATTCTTGAATTGCTTGGAAATCTGCTAGAACCAAGGTGACTTGGTCTTTTATGGCCTCCATTCATAAAGTTGACTACCATGGGGAAGATTGGAAAAAAAAATTGGGAAAAATGTTTTGTTACTTGCTTGTTGAAACAACTATGTCACGTCCTTATACCAATGTGGAATCAATGCACCCTCTAAAGACCTTGGAAATCCCCTTATGAGGAGGAAGCACAATGAAAATACATTATTCCCCCTTGCTGCAAAGAGATTGTCCTCAAACTCGAATGAGTAGTTAGGATGTTTTTGGGTTTAAGGCTGAGATGGTGTAAGGGTAATTCTTTTCTGGTTGGATATGAGGGTTAGGGGTTGGTTCATCCATCATGTGATACAAAACAATCAAACAACCATGGCCTACCAAGTAATACATGAGAAGCATCCATAGGCAAACTATAACACCAAATGGAGTCTTGATATGACTTGCCTACTGAAAATTTCACCAAATATTTATGAGTAATTTGGATACCTAGGTGTTGATTGAGCCAAAGGACAATGTAGTAATGTATGTATGGCTGAAGAGAATTAGAGTGCACGAGCTGACACATATCAATGGGACTCCAAGTAAGATAAAACTCACGGCTACCTTGAAACTAAGAAAACAACTTAGCGTAAAAGAAAGGAATACAAATGAGATAGAAAGGATAGGAAAATGAACTTGTTTGATACTGAAACACAAAAATGATCACACTAAGTCTTGGACTTACAATCTCACTTTTGGACATAGAAACACACCAAAGAATAAAAAAACAAGCACTACATATAACCACTTGTTTAGCAAAATCTAGATACATAAGAAGAAATTTTGAGAGTTATTAGAACGCTCACAAACAAAGTGGGCTGAAAAGCACACTCCTTACATTCATCAAATTGAACTAAGTGAAATGAACAATACATGACTGGAATATATATAGGCAAGCAAGCACACAATCACCTTAGTACACACCTTAATCTTTCACTTAAGATTCCTAATCACGAAGAAACGTATAATACATGATTAATTATGCTAAAATACAACCAAATTAACTAATACATTGCTTCAACAAGAAGTACTCGTCCAAAATCATAGAAGAGACAACCCATAAAGTGAAGACACATGCTAGCTTCCCATTGGACTAGCCCTTAGACACATACGCCATTCACCTTGAGACACCTCCAACTTGCTTGGCTTTCCATTGCTACTAGGTTTCCTCTTGAACTAGATTTGAAGAGGGAAAATCGAATTAATGGGGAAAAAGATCGAATTGCCCCTTAACAAACCAAAATTTACCAACTAGGTCAATTTAAGCTATATCGGGAACACTTCTTTTGTTGAATCTGGTTGAAGGTATAAATTAAATCCAAATTGGTCATTTAAGAGCTTTTTGAAAAGCTTAAACAATGCACTTTAAAAGTCTTCTTTGAAAATTATAATGGTTTTCGGAAACAATGAACTTTCTTGGCTTGAATTTCTTGAGATGGGATGGGGTGGGACATGTACAAGTTGTGAAGGGGAGGAAACCCCAATTGTATTAGTTACCTCAACTTCGAATTCTCGTGGACAAATAATAAGCTCTAAACATAGTAATTGGTGCTTAATTTATTTCACGAGCATCATCCTCCCCTTCTTGGTGCATCTTGAAATCTAGATTCATTTCTTCTAACTCCATAAGATCTTCCTCATCATCATACACATCAAAGAAAGGAGGTTGATAAAAAATAAACAACACTTTCATCTTCTAATCATGTCTTGCTTGAGCTAGCTGGAAAGAAACTTCACTTGTTTTTCCAATTCAACCTTTTCAACTCGGTTAATTTTGCTGGAGTTGTGTTGGTTGACATAATTCAAATTGGAAGGTAACCACAAAGATATTAGTTAGCTCTGATACCAAAGCGTATTTATATGCAGCTTAATAATCAGAGTGCAAGAATTGGATAACACCAATACTTCTAGAGAAGCCAGGATGATCTTCAACATAAGTTGGCTTTAGAAGCAAAGTCATCATAAAGGAAAGGAAAACAAAGAAAGGAGTAAGGATAGGCTTGTGTTCTAACTGATACAGGCCACACCACAGTTGATTACACAGGGGCAGTACTTAACTCACACATATGGATACATATTGTACACCACCATAAGCATAAATCAAGCTCCACTATCTCCACCTGCAAAATCTTGATACAATAGTCGAAATTTTAGAATTATGAGATACTCACAGACAAAGAGAAGTAGTAAGCACCGCTTTCATTCATAAAAATCAGATGATATGTAGCAACTAACCAAGCAACTAGCTAGCTAAACTAAGCTAATGAGGTTTCCCAATGATGAAGAAACCTCTAACTAGGCTTAGTTAAGGTAAACTACATCAAAACTACCATAATTACAACGTTCAGTATAAATATGAGCCAGCAAAACTTAAGCTTCTGCCTAGTTGATTTCTATTGGACTAGCACTTATAATTAATGAATTCCATCTATAACCTTCACCTCTTATTGACTAATTATCCTTGCAAACTAACCATAAGTTGCTACATCATCTTTGGAACATATATTTATTTTGGGTAACTTGAGCACAGGGTGGAAGGAGCAAATTAGCCCATTAAGATTTCAAAACACACAAGCTGCCCAGAACAGAATCCTCCTTAACATACCTAGAGAAAATGTCCCACTTAATCAGTCATGTGAACTGTTTGGGAAGTCTTAGAGGAATCATTAAAGGTTCCAATTGGTTTGGAATCATCCTTTTTAAACACCAAATGAGCATGCAAGATGCAAAACATCACAACTCGTTAGAACTAACTTGCTGGGAAAAACAGTCTCAAATGAAGGTGAGGTTTAGAACCTGGTTGTGCTTCATCAAGCACATAGAGTAGCTTACTAGAAATCTTGAATTATACCCTTGAAATACTCCTAGGGCTCATCCCTTGCAAAGACCTCAATTTAATAAATATTGAGATCACATAACCTGTACATGAATTATTTTTTTGGGTTGTCATGTTGCTGAAAGTGTTGGGCTTGCTGTGCCATTCTTGAATAGCTAGAAATCTACTAGAACCAAGGTGACTTGGTCTTTTATGGCCTCCATTCATAAAGTTGACTACCATGGGGAAGATTGAAAAAACAAATTGGGAAAATTTTTTTGTTACTTGTTTGTTGAAACAACTATATCACATCCTTATGCCAATGTGGAATCAATGCACCCTCTATAGACCTTGGAAATCCCCTTATGAGGAGGAAGCACAATGAAAATACATTATTCCCCCTTGCTGCAAAGAGATTGTCCTCAAACTCGAATGAGTAGTTAGAATCTTTTTGGGTTTAAGGCTGAGATGGTGTAAGGGTAATTCTTTTCTAGTTGGATATGAGGATTAGGGGTTGGTTCATCCATCATGTGATACAAAACAATCAAACAACCATGGCCTACCAAGTAATACATGAGAAGCATCCATAGGCAAAATATAACACCAAATGGAGTCTTGATATGACTTGCCTACTGAAAATTTCACCAAATATTTATGAGTAATTTAGATACCTAGGTGTTGATTGAGCCAAAGGACAATGTAGTGATGTATGTATGGTTGAAGTGAATTAGAGTGCACGAGCAGACACACATCAAGGGGTCTCCAAGTAAGATAAAACTCACGGCTACCTTGAAACTAAGCAAACAACTTAGCGTAAAAGAAAGGAATACAAATGAGATAGAAAGGATAGGCAAATGAACTCGTTTGATACTGAAACACCAAAATGACCACACTAAGTCTTTGACTTACAATCTCACTTTTGGACATATAAACACACCAAAGAATAAAAAAAAACAAGCACTACATATCACCACTTGTTTAGCAAAATCTAGATACATAAGAAGAAATTTTGAGAATTATTAGAACGCTCACAAACAAAGTGGGCTGAAAAGCAAACTCCTTACATTCATCAAATTGAACTAAGTGAAATGAAGAATACATGACTGGCATATATATAGGCAAGCAAGCACACAATCACCTTAGTACACACCTTAATCTTTCACTTAAGATTCCTAATCACGAAGAAACGTATAATACATGATTAATTATGCTAAAATACAACCAAATTAACTAATACATTGCTTTAACAAGAAGTACTCGTCATAAATCATAGAAGAGACAATCCATAAAGTGAAGACACATGCTAGCTTCCCATTGGACTAGCCCTTAGACACATACATCGTTCACCTTGAGAGACCTCCTAGTTGCTTGGCTTTCCCTTGCTACTAGGTTTCCTCATGAACTAGATTTGAAGAGGGAAAATCGAATTAATGGGGAAAAAGATCGAATTTCCCCTTAACAAACCAAAATTTACCAACTAGGTCAATTTAAGCTATATCGGGAACACTTCTTTTGTTGAATCTGGTTGAAAATACAAATGAAATCCAAATTGGTCATTTAAGAGCTTTTTGAAAAGCTTAAACAATGCACTTTAAAGTCTCCTAGGACTTGATCTTAGGAAATGCCTCAATTTAAAGATATTGATGCAAACTAATAGGATACCGAGCTAGACGAGCATACTCCAAACTATGGAAATAACTTGCCGATTTATTGGATAGCAACATAGCAAGATTGAAACATAGGTTAGTTTCGGTGACTTCTATTTGGGAATACAAAATGAGGGAGGGCTGGTTTACCTCCATCATACTGCCCTTCTGTGAAAATCTTTATCCCCACACATTAAGGTTTTCTTCTTAGAATTCCTCCATAATCATACACTTTCATTAGTACAAAACTTGAATTATTATTTTGAGGGTGTAAATGGATTGCTTTCTTTTTTGGAAAATCAAAGGGACTATGGACGGGATGGTATTTTGAGGGCTGGGATTTTTAAAGATGGTTCATCTTTGAAAAATATAATGGTTTTCGGAAACAATGAACTTTCTTGGCTTGAATTTCTTGAGATGGGATGAGGTGGGACATGTAAAAGTTGTGAAGGGGAGGAAACCCCAATTGTATTAGTTACCTCAACTTCGAATTCTCGTGGACAAATAATAAGCTCTAAACATAGTGTTTGGTGCTCAAGTTATTTCACGAACATCATCCTCCCCTTCTTGGTGCATCTTGAAATCTAGATTCATTTCTTCTAACTCCATAAGATCTTCCTCATCATCATACACATTAAAGATAGGAGGTTGATAAAAATAAACAACACTTTCATCTTCTAATCATGTCTTCCTTGAGCTGGCTGGAAAGAAACTTCACTTTTTTTTCCAATTCAACCTTTTCAACTCGGTTAATTCTGCTGGAGTTGTGTTGGTTGACATAGTTCAAGTTGGAAGGTAACCACAAAGATATTAGTTAGCTCTGATACCAAAGCGTATTTATATGCAGCTTAATAATCAGAGAACAAGAATTGGACAACACCAATACTTCTAGAGAAGCCAGGATGATCTTCAACTTAAGTTGGCTTTAGAAGCAAAGTCATCATAAAGGAAAGGAAAACAAAGAAAGGAGTAAGGATAGGCTTGTGTTCTAACTAATACAGGCCACACCACAGTTGATTAAACAGGGGCAGTACTTAACTCACACATATGGATACATATTGTACACCACCATAAGCATAAATCAAGCTCCACTATCACCACCTGCCAAATCTTGATACAATAGTAGAAATTTGAGAGTTATCAAATACTCACAGACAAAGAGAAGCAGCAAGCACCGCTTTCTTTCATAAAAATCAGATGATATGTAGCAACTAACCAAGCAACTAGCTAGCTAAACTAAGCTAATGAGGTTCCCAATGATGAAGAAACCTCTAACTACGCTTAGTTAAGGTAAACTACATCAAAACTACCATAATTACATCGTTCAGTATAAATATGAGCCAGCAAAACTTTAGCTTCTGCCTAGTTGATTTCTATTGGACTAGCACTTATAATTAATGAATTCCATGCATAATCTTCACCTCTTATTGACTAATTATCCTTGCAAACTAACCATAAGCTGCTACATCATCTTTGGAACATATATTTATTTTAGGTAACTTGAGCACAGGTTGAAAAGACAAAATTAGCCCATTAAGATTTCAAAATACACATGCTGCCTAGAACAGAACCCTCCTTAACATACCTAGAGAAAATGTACCACTTAATCAGTCATGTGAACTGTTTGGGAAGTCTTAGAGGAATCATTTAAGGTTCCAATTGGTTTGGAATCATCAATTTTGAACATCAAATGAGCATGCAAGAAGCAAAACATCACAACTCGTCAGAACTAAATTCCTGGGAAAAACAATCTCAAATGAAGGTGAGGTTTAGAACCTGGTTGTGCTTCATCAAGGACATAGAGTTGCTTACTAGAAATCTTGAATTATACCCTTAAAATACTCCTAGGGCTCATCCCTTGCAAAGACCTCAATTTAATAAATATTGAGATCACATAACCTGTACATGAATTATTTTTTTTGGGTTGTCATGTTGCTGGAAGTGTTGGGCTTCTTGGAAAAAAAACATTGTGCAAACTTTGTGTTTACTTGTTTGTTGAAACAACTATGTCACATCCTTATACCAATGTGGAATCAATGGACCCTCTATAGACCTTGGAAATCCCCTTAAGAGGAGGAAGCACAATGAAAATACATTATTCCTCCTTGCTGCAAAGAGTTTGTCCTCAAACTCGAATGAGTAGTTAGGATCTTTTTGGGTTTAAGGCTGAGATGGTGTAAGGGTAATTCTTTTCTAGTTGGATATGAGGGTTAGGGGTTCGTTCATCCATCATGTGATACAAAACAATCAAACAACCATGGCCTACCAAGTAATACATGAGAAGCATCCATAGGTAAAATATAACACCAAATGCAGTCTTGATATGACTTGCCTACTTAAAATTTCACCAAATATTTATGAGTAATTTGGATACCTAGGTGTTGATTGAGCCAAAGGACAATGTAGTGATGTATGTATGGTTGAAGTGAATTAGAGTGCACGAGCTGACACACATCAATGGGACTCCAAGTAAGATAAAACTCATGGCTACCTTGAAACTAAGCAAACAACTTAGCGTAAAAGAAAGGAATACAAATGAGATAGAAAGGATAGGCAAATGAACTCGTTTGATACTGAAACACCAAAATGATCACACTAAGTCTTGAACTTACAATCTCACTTTTGGACATAGAAACACACCAAAGAATAGAAAAAACAAGCACTACATATCACCACTTGTTTAGTTAAATCTAGATACATAAGAAGAAATTTTGAGAGTTATTAGAACGCTCACAAACAAAGTGGGCTGAAAAGCACACTCCTTACATTCATCAAATTGAACTAAGTGAAATGAAGAATACATGACTGGCATATATATAGGCAAGCAAGCACACAATCACCTTAGTACACACCTTAATCTTTCAGTTAAGATTCCTAATCACGAAAAAACGTATAATACATGATTAATTATGCGAAAATACAACCAAATTAACTAACACATTGCTTCAACAAGAAGTACTCGTCCAAAATCATAGAAGGAACAACCCATAAAGTGAAGACACATGCTACCTTCCCATTGGACTAGCCCTTAGACACATACACCATTCACCTTGAGACACCTCCTACTTGCTTGGCTTTCCCTTGCTACTAGGTTTCCTCTTTAACTAGATTTGAAGAGGGAAAATCGAATTAATGGGGAAAAAGATCGAATTGCCCCTTAACAAACCAAAATTTACCAACTAGGTCAATTTAAGCTATATCGGGAACACTTCTTTTGTTGAATCTGGTTGAAGGTACAAATGAAATCCAAATTGGTCATTTAAGAGCTTTTTGAAAAGCTTAAACAATGCACTTTAAAAGTCTCCTAGGACTTGATCTTAGGAAATGCCTCAATTTAAAGATATTGATGCAAACTAATAGGATACCGAGCTGGACGAGCATACTCTAAACTATGGAAATAACTTGCTGATTTATTGAATAACCACATAGCAAGATTGCACCATAGGTTAGTTTGGGTGACTTCTATTTGGGAATACAAAATGAGGGAGGGCTGGTTTACCTCCATCATACTGCCCTTCTGTGAAAAAACTTTATCCCCACACATTAAGGTTTTCTTCTTAGAATTCCTCCATAATCAAACATTTTCATTAGTACACAACTTGAATGATTATTTTGAGGGTGTAAATGGATTGCTTTCTCTTTTGGAAAATCAAAGGGACTATGGACGAGATGGTATTTTGAGGAGTTTTTGAAGGTAAAGGGCTAGGAATTTTAAAGATGGTTCATCTTTGAAAAATATAATGGTTTTCGGAAACAATGAACTTTAATGGCTTGAATTTCTTAAGATGGGATGGAGTGGGACATGTACAAGTTGTGAAGGGGAGGAAACCCCAATTGTATTAGTTACCTCAACTTCGAATTCTCGTGGACAAATAATAAGCTCTAAACATAGTGTTTGGTGCTTAATTTCTTTCACGAGCATCATCTTCCCCTTCTTGGTGCATCTTGAAATCTAGATTCATTTCTTCTAACTCCATAAGATCTTCCTCATCATCATACACATCAAAGATAGGAGGTTGATAAAAATAAACAGCACTTTCATCTTCTAAGAGTAATCCATCATCAAATGGGTAGAAAATAACCTTCATTTCAATCTCTTTTCAGTTGGAAGCCTAGCCAAGGACAATACTTAAGCTCTGATATCTAAAATGATGTATGTATAGCTCAATCAAATCAGAGTGCACGAGCTAGACACACATCAAGAGGACTCCAAGAAAGATAAAAATCACGGCTACCTTCAAACTAAGCAAAGAACTTGGGATAAAATCATAAAAGAGAGGAAAACATATGAGATAGAAAGGATAGGCTAATGATCTTGTTTGATACAGAAACACCACAAACGATCACACTAGGGTTGGGACTTGCAATCTCACTTTTGGATATACAAACACCACCTAAAGATAAAAAAAACAAGTTCCACATATCCCACTTGATTAGCCAAATCAAGATACAAAGGTAGAAATTTTGAGAGTTATTACAACCCTCCCAAACAAAAGGGCTAAAAAACAAACTCCTTACATTCACCAAATTTAGCTAAGAGAATTGAAGAGTACTTGGATGGCGTATATATAGGTAAGCAAGCATACACTCTCCTTAGTACACACCATAGTCTTTTACTTAAGCTTTCCTAATCATTAAAAAACGTCTAATACATGACCAATTAAGCTAAAATGCCACCAAATCAGCTAATGCATTGCTTCAGCAAGAAGTACTCATCAGAAATAAAAGAAGAGACATCCCATAAAGTGAAGGACACATGCTAGCTTCCCATTGGACCACCCCTTAAACACCTACGTCATTCTCCTTGAGACACCTCCTACTTGCTTGCTTAACTTTCCCTTACTGCTAGGTATCATCTTGAACAAGATTTGAAGAGGGAAAATCGAATTCATAGGGAAAAAGACTAAATTTCCCCTTAACAAACCAAAATATACCAACCGAGTTAATTTAAGCTATACCGAGCACTCTTCTTCTGTTGAATCTGGTTGAAGGTGCAAATGAACTCCAAATTGGTTGTTTAAGAGCTTTTTAAAAAGGTTCAGAAAAGCCTTTCAAAAGTCTCCCACGTGATGTAGGTTTCTCATCTAACTCATCCTTGGTCTAAGGTGATTCCTTGAATTTTATTTCAGTTCCAAATATTCCGAGCAGATGCTACATTCTGCTGGAATGCACAGGTAGTGACTCAAGGGTTTTGTGACCCTCCTTTAGCTACTTTGAAGCAAATATGGAAGAGAGGTCCTAGGGGAATTCGGAGGTCTATACATAAGGATTTCGGAGGCTCAGGGTCAGACATGGAAGAGCAGCTTGGCCTTAGTGAACATACTCAGTTTCATGCACTAAGTTTTTGCAGAACCCCTACCCTAACAAGCAGGGTCCCTAAGACTCGTGTAAGCAATGTGGGTTATGGTAATGGATGCTCTTGGTGTCTTTGTGTTTTATGACGTTCCTAGTCACTATGATTGAAGAGTGTAACCCATTATTATCCTTGGGCATTTTCTGTAACCCCAACAACCCAAGGCAGTCACTAATAGAACACTGTTGAAGTAGCTCTGGGATTGTCAGCTTTTGGTGAGTTTTCTTTGGTCATTTTCCATTTTGCTCGAGTTACCTCATTAATGAATTATTGTAGCAAGCACTTACAGCATCCAAGAGTTATTTTGCTCAAGTAAATCACAACCAAGATGGGTAAACTGCATGGAGACGATCTGCTGGACATATAGAAGGCATGTTCTTTTGCTTATTAACGATGTAATTATGTACATTATTAGTTTTAAGAAGCTCACACTACAAAAAAAGGGCTTTTGCCAACAGGGATGATCTGTTGGTAAAAGTACAATATCTGTTGGTAAAAGGTTTTACCAACAGATAATTATATGTCACTAGCCTGTTGGAAATAAACCTGATTGTAAAAGTATTACCAACAGATATTCTATTCTGTTGGTATTGCTAACTAATACCAACAGTTTTGTTCTGTTGTTGTTAGGAAGTTTATACCAACAATTAATGTCTGTCGGAGATAAGCCATCTATACCAACAAATGTAAATGTTGGGAAATATATTTCTGAATAGTAAAAATATTACCCACACACTTTATCTGTTAGTAATACATTTTTCACCAAATTCCATAGACATTGCCCAACAAATATATCTATAGGTAATACAGTTGGCGCAATTTTAAAACACTTGTATCTGTTGGAAATAGTGAAGCTGGTCGTATGTAATATATAAATATATCATTACAATATACTGTGCCTATTGTACACAAGCAGTTATCTTAATTACAATATCATAAAAGAAAACCTTAAATTTTATTGATTGAATGTTCTAAATGTAAAATAATACATAATGTCTAAGTAGAAATTTCACTTAATGAAGTGCAAAGTATCAAAATGAAATCAAATAGTTATTCAGTTCATAGTTGCTAATACATGAGTAATATTGGAAACAAAATGTAAGCCTAAACCTATTGTTCTCCGTTTACACTTTGACGAGGTCTTCAACATCTACATCGACATCATCTTCAAATAAATTGCGAACATCTTCTACTATCTCCTGCGGATTTACATAAAGTTAAATTCATAATCATAATAAAAATATACACGTTAATAAAAACAATAGGAACTTTGGTTGCGTGCGCTAATAATCAAAAACTCCAAGTACTACTCAAGTTATTAGCCAAAACGTTAGAATGCAAAATAATTAAAATAAAAGTTCAATTGGATACTTGGATGTTGCAAATATACAATACCCATGAATACCCACGGGAGTAATAATGGAAGATTAAGGAATGCAATCACTTGGATATGGAATATAACAATACCCTTGAATACCAAGCTGAGTAATAATAACTCTTGACTAGAAAGGATGCTTAGACACTTGAGACAAGTAGGTTTTATCCATGTTTCTCATACGTTAAGGCATGGAAATACAAGCCAACAACCCTGTAGAAATTAAAATAAAACCTTTCACATTTGAAAACATAATCAACATAGGCAAGTGAAGCCAACAAGCCTTTATTGATGAAACCAAACCACACATTACAATTTTGAGATTCACATACGAACAAATTCATGTTACAGTTATCGTTATAAACAACAGTTATAATTAAAAAGCATGGGTGACACACCCCAATTATAGACATACTTAGAAAGGGATTACATAAGCATGTGAAAAATTACCTGAGTAACATCAACCTATTTCTCCTCTGATTTCTGAACTTCCATTTCACTATTTTATATTGTTGCTCAATTATTATCTTTTAGCATGTTCTTCCTGTAAAACACATTCATGGAAAATTAGTTTGATCAAGAGACATTAACAAGAGAAATCACACATTCATGGAAATTATTTACCTCACATCAAACTACACCACACACCCAAACTACTGATTGATGTCGAATTTTATGCAAGATCTGTAAATGGAACAATTGAGCGGAACAATTAGAGCATGTACTAAAACAAGTGAGTTATATATATTCCAAAAAACTAAGATGCCCACCACAATGACTACTCATAGCACTCAAACATTGCAACGCGATGATTCATCATAATGTTAAAATGTATGAGACGGAAGTGAGATTTTCATGCTCTATAATCAAAAAGCCTTAAGGCAAGTATTTGTGGGACATTTACATAAGAATATCCTCAACTGTACCACAAAATAAAGTTGGTAGAATCCCTAATTAAGCAGAATGGGTTGTTCTCTTTCATATTAACTTCTAAAGTTATCATCTTGGGCATAAACAAGACAGTACCTTGATTGAAGGAAAAGGCGAAAGAGGATACCTGAACATGACTAAAACAAATTGAACTAGCCTAGTAGTCAATAGCTTCAAGGGAGTAATGACTTTTTTACCAAAGTGAACACAGAGAATTTTCATAGTTTACACTATTAGCAAAACCTGCCAAACCAACAACAAGAGTATAGATCAATTAGTAAATGCCTAAAACTAGATTATCTTTATTGCATCTTATTTCCAATGTTTAGCGTAGAACCTTGATGGGGACAAGACTATACTTTTCTGCTTTGTTTTTTTGGGTTGTTCATCAATTTGTGTTTTTGTTTAAATATAAATAAATAAATAAATAAATAAATAAATAGATAAATAAATAAATAAATAAATAAATAAATAAATAAAAAGAAGAAGAAGAAAACCTTACAAGGCCTGAATATTAAGATAAGGAAAAAGGAAAAACATATAATAGGAAGTCTGACAGTAGCAAGCTACAAATTAACCACATCAATACTCCTAACTTATTCACAGTTTCATGCCCCCAAGAGGTGAGAAATATTAGGTGCAAAGGCACCAAATTTGATGAGTGTATTTAACTTAATTGTTGTCTAATTACTGCTACCATACCTATAGAATATGATGAATTAGAAAGGAGTAAGATGGAGAGAGCAGCAACAATTAAAGGTTGCAACCCTGCACTAAATAAAAATTCATAACCGATGTATGTTAGTAAGAGCCAAGCCTATGACAACATTTCAGTAACAGAAGTTCCAGATAAGTGCAGTTCTTTGCCTTGCTACATACAAGTGATTGTCTAATTGACGACGGGTTAATTTGTTAATTACACAATTAACCAAGCTTCCATTTCTAGCATATTCAAAGTTATAGGAGGACGACCAGTTATGTGTTCCAGCAGCATCACTCCATATGAGTATGCGTCTGATTTATTGGTAACTTTGCCACCATAAGTTTACACTAGGGCTAGACATGTCCAAATTTCAATTGATCTTGTAAGAACTAGATCAATGAAATGCTTAAACAAATGATTTATTGGTACCATAATGTCAACTATATGACCACATTCTGCATTTACAAGGCACTTAACTCAAAATACATTGATATGTGACAAAAAGAATATGCAAAGAGAGAGAGCTAGAACACACAAATTTCAAAGTCAGAAAATTCCTTCTGGGGGGGGGGGGTTACTACCACTGTACCACAAACAAGATTGGTTTGAGGGCATTCAGTGCTGAAGATAAACTGAACAGACGCCAGCAATAACCAGAAGTATCCATATACATGATTCAAGAGATGGCATATATAGGATTCAGAGCTTTATAATGTAGGAGGCCCTAAACTAATTGAGACTCTACAAAATTAAGCCAAACTCCATATATCCTAAGTCTAATTGAACCAACATTTGACACTCCTCATAACAAGTATGAAATAATATAAGAAACTATATAATTCAAGCAAAATATCATATTTAAAATGATTAATCATACCAGAATTAATCCGAGACTGTGATAATTACAGATAACAATTCCCTCATTCATAATGCCAAGGGTAATACCAGAAAGCAACAAGAAAATTTATAATTTGTAACTACAAGAACAAAACGTGAATCGCAAAACTTTAGAAATTCATCAGAAAATTGGAAGAATCGAATACTTCTTTATTTGACATCACACTAGAAAACGAGAATCTGGTTTTGGCCCAGGCGACTCGCAGTGACGGACCACACTTTTCCAAGCTGACCAAAGAGCAAAACAGCAAGATAATCACAATCGAGAACAAAGCCTAAAGTCTACTAAGGTCCATCTCATAGATTGGATAGACTAACAGAATTCGATACTTCATTGATAAAGAGATATATCATGTCTAGATAAGGTGTCAAAATTAAAAACAGAAAGAGAATATAACATTTGACAAACCAGAATGGTGTACATAATGAAATGAGCAAATGATTGTATACCTAGCAATTGGGCCATTCTCGAGCCAGGTTAACTTCAGGTTCAGTTATATATGCGCCAGGTCAACAAGTTGCAAGTTGGGTTAGGATTCGGGTATGGTCATTTTTGGACGCGGTCGATTTTGGATCACTTGATTTTTTTGTCTGATAAGCTTGTCTAGAGAAAACGAACTTATTGAGATTGGATACGAGCTTCAGTGGGATGGAACTGAGGCGAGATTGTATACTCAAAAGTAACGAAAAGAGGTACTCACTCTTTCAGCTTCGGCCATGGTCTGTAGGATCCCTTGTTCAAGAATGGGTGAGCCTCCTTCATGACTCTCCATCCATCTGGCGACCGTAATTGAGATAGCCTTAAAATTACCCGAGATCATATAGTGACAAATGAAGCTGAGCTTGAGAGCATCACAAAGAAGCGCAAGGTGGAAAACATCCACCACATTCTTGATGTTAAGCAAGCCATTCTTCAGGTGAGCTTCACACTCCCTCTTCAAATGAGGAACCCCATAAGCATGGGATAATATGAGAAGATGCAGGACAAAATCTTGCATTTCTTCTGGGTCGTAAATGCACATGAATAAGCATAAGAACTCAGTATCTCGTATAAGAATGTTAGAGGGGAAGTATAGCTTGGTGTAAGATTGAAAGAATGCTAGAAATTTACGATCCAAGGGCAAGCCACTACTTTGGGAGCCAAATTGAGTTGAGGAGTACTAAAGAACATAACAAAAGCAAACAAACAAAACTAGCGGTCTGATTGACCATATTCAAAAAATCATACCAGGCGATTGGTGTCTGAAAGGGAAAGCCACTGTTCAATGACCTCTTGCGCGAGATAGGGATTGGCTTTGATGGCCAAGGGCGAAACCTCAGGAAGCTGCAACAATTCAGTATCTAGAATACCAAATCTCCATTGAAACCCATATCCATTCAAAACAAAGAATATCGAGAATCCGGTTTTAATCTCTCTCGCACAAGCACATCAAATCAAATCATATAACGCCATGTAAGGAATTTCCAAACCCTAGACAACGAAGAAAGATAAACCACCTCTGTATTTCTGAGTTCCTCTGCTGAAACAAAAGGCATTAAACTTTGAGATTGATTGGCAATCCAGATTCACTTGGAGCTAAGAAATTAAGTATTCGGCAAAATCCACAGATCTCCTTCAAGATAACATGATTGAGCAACAAAAACCGCGGCTGACGATAGAGGAAAAAGGAACGAAGATCTAGAAAGATGGAGTATGGGGCTCGAAATCATAGCCCTGATGAACAACGAACGACGAAGAGGAGATCAAATCAATTAAGAAATTAAATTATATCGAAAAAGGAATGAAAGGCAAAAAAGATAGACGTAACACATAAATCAAATCATATAAGAAATGGCAGCAAGATACTCAGCCAGAAGTGGTTACCATGAACACGCCGCCGGAATCGATTGCCGGAGGGAGAGCCCCTTCCGAATCGCAAGAAACGGCAGCAACAACAGATGTAGTTCAAATTTTTCAGCCAATAGTGTGTGGGAAGGACGTTCAAATTTTCAACCCAGCGAATGAGTTACAGTTGGCAACGAGGGAGACTAAATCAGGGAGTGGCTTCAGTTTGTAATTTTTAGCCTTATTTTTTTTTTAATTTTAGACTATTAGGTAGTACTAATACCAACAGTAAATTTTTATCTGTTGGTACTAAAATTATTTTACCAATAGATAATATAAGTGTTGGTGTTGTTAAAATAATACCAACAGTTAAATTTGTATCTGTTGGTATTAAAATTATTTTACCAACAGATAATATTAGTGTTGGTAAATTATTAATAATATCAACATACAACTAATCTGTTGGTAAATATACACTTTTACCAACAGATAGAATATCTGTCAATGACAATCTGTTGGTAAAAGCCACTTTTTTTGTAGTGTCATTTGGATGTAATTATGCATAACATAGGCTAATTAGAGGTTTTTTCATGCCTAGGAAACCTCATTAGCTCATTTTAGCATGCTTCCTGCTTGCTTGCTTCTGTTTTAAAGCCTTAGCTTCTATAAACTAGGACTATCATTCAAGTTTATCAAAATCTGGTGGAGCTTTATGCTTCTGTTGTTTTTACGAGTGCTCTAACAACTCTAAACCTTCTACTTGACTATAACTAAGCCTTAGCAAGCTTAGCAGATGATAAGTAGAGCTTGATTCATACTTGAAGTGGTGTGGTCTGTATCTCCAAGTGTGAGTTGAGTTTTCCCTTGTGATTTTAGTTGTGGTGAGGTCTGTAGTAGTTAGTGTACAAGCTTTATCCTTTTTCCTTCTTTGTTTTTCTTTCCTTTATGTTGTCTTTGATTCCAAAATAGCTTAGTTAAGGTCAGTAAGGTCTCAGTTGTGTTTATTGGTGTTGTCCAGCTCTTGCACTCTGACAAATTAGACTTTAAAGTGGATATTCATGCATTTGAAGGTCAGTTGGATGTTGAGGTGTTCGTAGATTGGTTACAAACTGTGGAGAGGGTTTTTGATCTCAAGGAGGTTTCTAATGAGAAGAAGGTGAATCTTATAGCTTTGAAACTCAAGAAACATGCATCTATATGGTGGATTAATTCGTAGAAAAGAAGAGTAGAAAAGGGGAAGGAGAAGATTAGGACATGGGAGAAAAATGTTGGTGGCCAAATTCTTGCCCTCTAACTATCTGAGGGAGAATTATGGTAGGCTGCAATAGTTGGTGCAGGGAAGTAGGTTTGTAGAAGAGTATACAAAAGAATTTTAACACTTATTATGGAGGTGTGACTAGAAGGAGAATGAACTACAGGTGTTGGTGAGGTTTTTGGCAGGATTGAATGAAGACATTAGGAATATAGTTGAATTGCATCCCTACACTACCCTAGATGCGCCCAGTTCTTTGGCTCACAAGGTAGAGTTCCAGAAGAGGTCTTGGGGAAAGGAGTATCCAGCTAAACCCATTTAGAACTAACCCTTAACCTGCTAAACCATACACCTATCCCAAACCCTATCCTACACCCTATCCTACTAGCCTTTGCTCTAAGTCATCCCATAAAAAACCCCATTCCCGTACAAAACAACACATACCATCACAAAGAACCCAAAGCCCTATACCTACAGATAACAGGAGGTGTTTCAGATGTCAAGGACTATGGCATATAGCCTAAGAATGCTCTAACAAGAAGGTTGTGACCCTAGCTGGGTATCAATCAGCACTATTTGTGGAGCATGAAGTTGAGAGGAGGAACTTGTGGGAGAACTAGTATATGATGAAGTAGAGGAAGGTCAAGATGAGGGAGAGATGTCTATAATTAGGAGAGTTCTTAGTAACTTTTCATGTGAAGGAAGGACATGAGCAAAGAGAGGCCATTTTTCACTCTAGGGGCACTGTGAAGAGCAAAGTTTGTTCTTTGATAGTAGATGGAGGTAGTTGTACCAATGCAACTTCACAAGAGATGGTAGATAAGTTGTAGTTGGATACGATCCTCCATCCATCTCCTTACTCCATCCAGTGGCTCATTTTATACCATATCACACTACCTATGATGCAACAAAAGTTGCTGAGTTATATTTTTAAGAGGTAGCGAAGCTTCATGGAGTGCCTAGATCCATGGTGTTTGATAGAGATATTAAGTTCCTAAGCCATTTCTGGGTTACCCTCATCATGTTTAGCACAACTTGTCACCCACAAACAAATGGACATATAGAGGTGACTAACAGAATAGTGGGAGCTTTACTTCGAGGTTTGGTGAATAGGAGCAAGTTTACCTGGGATACACTGCTTTCCCATGCTGAGTTTGCCTTTAAAGGGCACCTAGTAAGGCTATTGGACATCCCTCATTTCCGGTAGTCTATGGAGAGAATCCCATTACTCCTTTAGACTTGTCCCCTTAAACAACAATAGTGAAGTTTAGCTATGAAGTTGATATAAAGGTAAAGCAAATTAAGGAGTTCCATCACCAAACACAACAACAAATCATGGCGCACAATGAGAAAGGGGCTGCAACAACAAACAAAAAGAGGAGGAAGGTAGTTTTTTCAATTAGGAGACCTGGTCTGGATCCATTTGAGAAAAGATAGGTTTCCCAGCAAGAGAAAGGGCAAGCTGGTAGCAAGGGCTCATGGTCCTTTTAAGGTCCTAGAAAGAATCAATGTGAATGATTATAAATTAGATCTTTCAGATGATTAAGGGGGAAATGCAACCTTCAATATAGCCGATTTAAGACCCTATTATCTAGAAGAAGAGGGTCTACCAAGTTTGAGGGTAAACTTTCCCCAACCTGGGGAGGGTGCTGTAGATTTCTCATCTACCTCAACCTTGGTCCAAATTGATTCCTTGAATTGGATTTGGGTTCCAAATATTCCAGGTAGATCCTACATTGTGCTGGAATGCACAGGCAGTGACTCAAGGGGTGTTGTGACCCTCCTTTAGCTACTTTGAAGTAGAAATGGAAGAAAGGTATTAGGGGAATTTTGAAGGTCTATACATAAGATTTTTGGAGGATTTGGGTCAGGCATATAAGAGCATCTTGACCTTAGTGAACATATTTAGTTTCTTGCGCTGAGTTTTTGCAGAACCCCAGCCCTAACAGGCAAGTTCACCAAGCTCGTGTAAACTGTGGGTTATGGTAATGGATGCTCTTGGTGTCTTTATGTTTCATGATGTTCCTAATGACTAGAATTGAAGAGTGCAACCCACTGTTATCCTTGGGCATTTTTCGTAACCTCAACAACTCAAGGTAATCACTACTAGAACACTACTAAAGTAGCTATGGGAATGTCAGCTTTTGGTGAGGTTTCTTTGGTCATTTTCCACTTTTCTCGAGTTACCTCAATAACTAACTATTATAGCAAGCACTCAAAGCATCCATGAGTTATTTAGCTCAAGTAAATCACAGCCAATATGGGTAAATTGCATGGAGATGGTCAGCTGGACCAGTAGAAGGAAGCCATGCAACAACTTTAGTTTTAACTATATTTTTTTTATAAACAATGTAATTATGTACATTATTAGTTTTAAGCAGCTCATTTGGATGTAATTATTTATAGCCTAGGCTGATTAGAGGTTCCTTCATGACTAGGAAACCTCATTAGCTCGTTTTAGCTGTCTGCTTGCTTGCTTATGTTTTAAAGCCTTAGCTTTTATAAACCAGGATTATCATTTGAGTTTATCAAAATCTGGTGGAGCTTTGTTCTTCTCTTGTGTTTACAAGTGTTCTAACAACTCTGAACCTTCTACTTGACTGTAACTAAGCCTTGGCAAGCTTTATAGGTGATAAGTAGAGCTTGATTCATACTTGAAGTGGTGTGGTCTGTATCTCCAGGTGTGAGTTGAGTTTGCCCTTGTGATTCTAGTTGTGGTGAGGTCTATATCAGTTAGTGTACATGCTTTATCCTTTCTCCTTCTTTGTTTTTCTTTCCTTTATGTTGTCTTTGACTCCAAAGATAGCTTAGTTAAGGTGAGAAAGGTCTCAGTTGGTGTTCATTGGTGTTATCCAGCTCTTGCACTCTTATTCTTGGAGCTGCACATACATCACCACGGCTTGATCTTAGGAAATGTCTCAATTTAGAGATATTGATGCCAACCGATGGGATACCGAGCTAGACAAACATACTCCATTATGTGAAAATAAATTGTTGATTTCTTAGACAACCACATTATAAGAATGCACCATAGCTTAGCTTGGATGACTTCTACTATTTAGAATACAAAATGATGGAGGGTCGGTTTACCTCCATCATATTCCCCTTCTAAGAAAAGTTTGTCCCCAAACTTTAAGGTTTTCTTCTTGGAAAATCCTCCAAGATCAAACACTTTTATTTGTACACACCTTGAATGGTAATTTTGAGGGTGTAAATGGGTTGACTTATTTTTGAGAAAATCAAAGGGACTATGAACATGATGAACTTTTGCAAAGTTTTTGAAGGTAAATGGTTGGGATTTTGAAATTTAGTTCATCTTTGAAAATTATAAAGGTTTACGCGCTGAAATAATGAACCTTCTTGGCTTGGATTTCATGAGTTGGGGTGGGGTGAGATATGTACAAGTTGTGAGGGAACAAAGGGGCAACATATACTTAATTTGAACATAAGGAAACCCCAATTTTATTGGTTACCTCAACTTCAAATTCTTGTGGACAATAATCAGATCTAAACATAGTGTTCGATGCTGAATTTATTTCACTTGCATGCACCTCCCCTTCTTGTTGCATCTTGAAATATGGATTCGGCTCTTCTAACTCCATAAGATCTTCCTCATCATAAACATCAAAGATAAAAGGTTGTTGAAAACAAACGACACTCTCGTCTTCTAAGCGTAATCCATCTTCAAATGGGTAGAAAATAGCCTCAATCTCGATCTCTTTTCAGTTGGAAGCCTAGCGAAGGATCCAACTTAAAATCTGATACTAAAAATGATGTATAGGTAGCTCAATCAAATCAGAGTGCACGACCTAGACACACTTCAAGAGGACTGCAAGTAAGATAAAACTCACGACTACCTTCAAACTAAGGAAAGAAGTTTAGCATAAAAGAAAGGAAAACAAATGAGTCGGAAAAGATAGGATAATGACTCCTTTGATATAAAAACACCAAAACCGATCATATTAGGGCTTGGACTTGCAATCTCACTTTTGGATACAGAAACACAACCTAAAGATAAAAAACAAGCTCTACATATCACCATTTGAGTAGCCAAATCAAGATACAAAAGTAGAAATTCCGAGAGTTAGTAGAACGCTCCCAAACAAAGGGGGTTGAAAAGCACACTCCTTACATTCATCAAAATCAACTAAGTGAAATGAAGATTACATATCTTACGTATATATAGGCAAGAAATCACACACTCGCCTTAGTACACACCTTAGTCTTTCATTTAAGCTTTCCTAATCATGAAGAAACGTCTAATACATGATTAATTAAGCTAAAATACAACCAAATCAACTAATACATTGCTTCAACAAGAAGTACTCGTCCAAAATAATGTAAAAGATAACCCATAAAGTGAAGGCACATGGTGGCTTCCCATTGGACCAACCCTTAGACACCTACGCCGTTCTCCTTGAGATACCTTCTATTTGCTTGGCTTTCCCTTACCGTTAGGTTTCCTCTTGAACCAAACTTGAAGAGGGGAAATCGAATTCATGGGGAAAAAGACCGAATTTCCCCTTAACAAACCAAAATTACCAATTGGGAGCACATTTCTTTTGTTGAATCTAGTTTAAAGTGCAAATGAACTCCGAATTGGTCGTTTAAGAGCTTTTTGAAAAGGTTAAACAATGCCTTTCAAAAGTATCCTACGGCTTGATCTTAGGAAACACCTCAATTTAAAGATATTGATGCAATCAGATGGAATATTGAGTTGGACGAACATACTCCAAATTGTGGAAATAACTTGTTGATTTCTTGGATAACCACATAGCAAGATTGCACCATAGCTGAGCTTGGGTGGCTTCTATAATTGAGAATACAAAATGATGGGGG
This sequence comes from Portulaca oleracea, assembly GCA_029582165.1. Classification (NCBI taxonomy): domain Eukaryota; kingdom Viridiplantae; phylum Streptophyta; class Magnoliopsida; order Caryophyllales; family Portulacaceae; genus Portulaca; species Portulaca oleracea. The sequence goes on from CM055890.1 coordinate 17,205,591, forward strand.
GGTCGATTTACCTCCATCATACTCCCCTTCCGAGAAAATTTTGTCCTCAAACATTAAAGTTTTCTTCACTGAAAATCCTCCAAGATCAAACACTTTCATTTGTACACAGCTTGAATGGTTATTTTGAGGGTGTCAATGGTTGGTTTCTTTTTTAGAAAATCCAAGGGACTATAAATGGGATGGTCTTTTGCAGATTTTTTGAAGGTAAAGGGATGGGATTTTGAAAGTTGGTTCATCTTGGTTTACTAAAACAATGAACCTTCTTGGCGTGGATTTCATGAGATGGGATGGGGTCAGACATGTATAAGTTGTGAGGGAACAAAGGCGTGGCATATATTGAATTTGAACATAAGGAAACCCATATTGTATTAGTTACCTCAACTTCAAATTCTTGTGGACAATAATAAGCTTGTTCGATCACAGCATAGTGCGGGTGTAATTGTTGTATCCATAGGGAGTTGGGGCTTTCGAACCTACAAATCTATCGAGCACTCACCGACTAGGCTTAAAGTTCCAAGTTTTGGGTGTTTAGGAGACACATAGACTAAAATACAAAAGAAAAACCACAATTAAAAAGGGAAAGAGCTCGGGGGTATTATCGGATCTCCTAACGAGAGAAAACGGATCAGTGAAGAGGTTTAGGAATGATTCATAGGCAAGTTATTCAACACTTTTGATAGTATTCGAACGCAATCCAAACTAACCGGTTCCAAAATCCCTCTTTCGAGTGGATTAGAGACTAATTATTCCTACCTCTATCTCCAACTCGATGTTTGAGGGAGGTTTTGTAATCTCTCGGCACCAAAATCCTCCAACATCGAGTGGAAATAGAGTGAGGAACACTTAATTACTTCATTAATCACCCTAATTCCATTAATCCAAGCATAATCCCCTATTAGGGGCCCTAATTACCCCTTAACCCTAGAGGAACTAGCAACACATAATTAAGAATAACACTACTTCAACAAGAACAATCAACTCAACATTCAATAGAATCTAGCAAAAGCTAACATGGCAATACTAATCAAAGTAATTAAGAATCATAAGCAAGAATATCAAACAAGTAATTAAAATTAATTGAAACTGAAATTAAGAGAGAATAAGAAGAACTTACTAGAATTTGGTATTAATTGATCCTCCCATATTAAAGAAACAACAAAGAATGAATTCAAATACAAAGCTAAACCCTAAATTGATGCTTAATGAATCTTAATTTGAGAGAAAACCCTAATCAAATCCTATATAAAGCTAAGAACTAAAAACCTAAGACCAAATAATGAATCCTCCTGTCAAAATTTAAAAATTAAATTATATACTTGGGGGAAAACGAGGCCAAAAACGAAGTTGTTTTTCCCTGAACTAAGTCGGCAGAACTAGGACATCAAGGGCGTGACATGATACGTCACGGCCGTGACGCCTGGAAATTCCTGAAGCTTTTACTTGGTTTGCCTTTCTCAGGGGCGTGACATGTGGATGTTATGACCGTGAGGGGTTTTCATGACTGGGGTTTCTCTATATGTCACGGCCGTGACAATGTGTTCCACGGTCGTGAGGCTTGAAGTCAGTTGGAAGATTTCCAAATCCCTCACAGGCGTGACACTGGAACGTCACGGCCATGAGGGGCCTTTTGTCTGGATTGCACTTGAGAGTCACAACCGTGAAACCCATGGTCACGGCCGTGAGGTTGCTTCCTCACAAACCCTAGAAGTTGCAGCTTCTTGGGGTGTCACGGTCGTGACACCCATTCTGCCTCAAGTCCCTTTTCCTCTCTTTTGGCAGCAAAGGTATGATGGGTTTCACGACCGTGCTGCTGGAGAACCTTACTTTCTAAACTTTCCCGGGACTAAGGCTTGGGTTTTCATCATCTCGGGTCGAGTCTTCTCGGGATTTGCATTTGGGTCCCGACCGTTCTACAAATGAGCCCAGTTTGGCCTAGTTTTCCGTACTTTTTCGCCACAACCATATAGATAGTCGAGAAACCAACAAACGAAGGAAAATAACTTAAAAAAACTAATATTTATATACATAATCGAGGAAAATGCCAAGGGAAAAAGGCGCATTTAGGCTCAAAATCGAGCCGAAACACCCCCCTCCCACACTTAGCCTTTGGCCTGATTCCACCTCGAATATGTAGGAGAACCTCTTTGAGGCTTGGTCAATACTTTTCACTTTAGAAAGCATCCGTCATTGAATAAGCTGGTCATTGAGAAAATTAAAAAAAAAGGAGAGAATAAAAAATGCTAGTCTGAAAACCCCACCGAGGTGGGTTAGGAGAAAGGAGAGGAAACCATGGGTTCTATCATCGCCATCAACCCTCGACTTTCCTTCCGTCCGACTTGGATATCATTCAAACACCCATGTTCCAACCTTTTACCAAGAGATGATGTCTACCCCCTTTGACCATCTCTCTTCCCTTTCTAAGACACGATCATTCTTAAGTGCCTCCTTCTCCTAATCTCATTCATTAATAAACCATCGTCTACCATCCATTTCGCTAAACATCTTCCAACCTTTTTGAGCCTTTTCATCCTATCTCACCCTTTGAGGACTTTTCAGCTCGGTCATTATTACAAGTACGAGGTTCTATTCTTAATGCCCACTCTTAGCACATCGAAGTATGGTTTACCTCCCAACAAGAGTAAAAAGTCGTCCACATCAAATCAGCGCCTAACTGGCAACTACAAGATCCTGCACAAACTTAGAGACAAGTTGCTCTAAACTGGGCGCTCGCGCTACCCTTTTGACAAAGTTCAAGACATTGATTGGAGATAGCTTCTAAGAGGAACACCTACTCCCTATCCTACAAGGTCTTGAATCTTCATTCTCATTGACGTCCTACAATTGGTCTAAAAAAAAAAGAGAAAAAAAAAGAAAAGAAGAAAAGAAAAGAAGAAAAGAAAAAGGAATAAAAAGGAAAAGAAAAATAAAAAAGAAAAAGAGATGCTAACTTGAAAACCATTCGGGCAAGTTAGGTGATATGTGCTCCGCAAGTGTACGGGTCAGAGTAGTATATCAAGGTCGTCTCTCAGGGACTTGTGTTTAACTACGCACTAAACTAGTTAACTACAAAGGATGCTGGGTCAGCCAAATAGTTGTGAAATAGTGAATTAAAACTATAAACTAAGAAAACAGTAATTTTTATGGTTTACCAAATAGTTAAGGGAGTTTGGGGGAGTCCACTCTAGTCAGTCAACTAATCAATCAGCAATCCTGGTGCGAAGTAGTGTAGGAATTTGGGGTCTATAATCTTTCTAAGGCCTATCACAAAAATATTTTGAATTTGAAGTGAGTTGCAGTTATTAAACTAAACACCTATTTTCATGACTATTTAATCTAATAAAAGATAAGATCCGATTATAACTTGACCCTAAGCGTGAACCCATTATTCCTAACTGTTTTCTACCTATTCAATCTTCGTCTTTCCAATTCAAAATAACAAATTGTCGTTCCGATATTAAGAATTTAAACCAAGCAAAAAGTGATCAACCAATTACTATGACATACAATATACGAAGATTAAACGATTAAAAATAACTTCACACCGAGATTGCATTCATAATCAATCAAAAGACATCAAGTTTATCCCCCAAACAAAGGGATTTAGCTACTCATAATAATAGAAACTAACAACACAAAAACTGAATTCAAGTTGAAAGACATAATGTAAATAGATATAACCGAGTGTTCGAGGCGGCGTTGTCAATCTCTTTGTATCACCCGATTCGATCTTCTTCTCCTCTTCAATCACTCTTACAAAAATCTAAACTATAAAACTAGTGGAAAAAAATAAAATTAAGAAAAACTATAGAGAAACGGTGGCTTAATTCTTGACAAAAATCCGATCCTTTTCTGCGGCAGAGCGAGCCCTTTTATAATAGTCGGCTAGGGCACCAGATGCTGGCAGCATTCCATGAGACGCTGGCTGCATCTAGTCCTCCCACCCTTGCTTTTCGTGGTTGGGCGCTAGCAGTGACGGTTTCTCCCTTGGTAGCGTTTGAAGAGTGTAATAATTGTTGAGGTCTCTTCCTTGGGCGCTGGCAGCGTCAGGCAGGACGCTGGAAGCGTTTGGCTTCTCCGCCCAAAGTTGGGCTAGGCTATGCAGCTAGGCCAGTTTCCTTCCTTCATTTCTTTCTTCTCTCAATGCTCTTTCTTAATTCTTCTCATTTTTCACCACTTTTCCTCCAATTCTTCATGCTTTTACGTGGATTTTCATCGAACCCTACAAAACATACTAATTTCCAAAACCAAGTGAAGAAATCACAAAATTCGGTATAAAATTGTGGAATTTATGGCGTTAATTGCACGGAATACACATGTTTGAGCCCTAATGATTACTATAAAATAATCACTTATCAAATCCCCCATGCTTAGCTCTTTATTGCCCTCAAGCAAGTCTGACTCAAAAACAGGAGGAAGAGAGAAAGGGGAACAAGGTTCATGAAGAAGGAGAAACGACATGGATTAACATTATGGTTAAAAACATAATTAAACACCTCCTCAGGCTAACCAAATTAAATACAACAGTTCACCAAGCAACACCAAGATTAATCTGGGAGAGAACAAAACCAGTGCAAAATAGAGAGAAAGAAGTTTTTGAAGTCAAAGAAAGAGAACAAGTATTTCAGATGCGAAAAGTCGCTAACAGTCTTAAGATGAATGCAAATATGCGCGGTTGGTTATGGACGTAGGCAAGTCGAAGAGCAAACCTCACTTTATGATAGAAGTGAACACTCTAACACTCAAACTTGGGTATATATGTGGGTTTTCTCTTTCTCATACCAAAAGAAGCGACCTACCATAGGCTTGGTAAGAATCTCGCTCTCCACTGCTAATATGCAAATACACAATGACAATCAAGAGGACTTTCAGGGTTGTAATGAGGCTCAGTTAGGGGAAAGGAGTGATAAAATTTGGATATGAGGAGCTTAAGAGCTAAGCTTGGAATCACTCTCATAAAATATCACTCTTAGCTTGCACACTTACCGAAAATAGGCAAGGACTCACTCTACTCCCTCATCAAGAACAGAGGCCTCATCAAATTTCACAACCGGGTCAAAAGCTTTCATAACTTTTCAATTGAAGCCCCTTAATCACCCTTTTCTTCTGAATTCTTTTCTCTTTTTTTTCTTTTTTTTTTCTATTTTTCTACTTCTCTTTTTGGTAGGTGATCAAGGGAGAAGAAAAACATATAACCATAGCTTTTACCTTAATATGATAGAAGAATATCATAACCAAACACTAACTCAATAATTGGGAAAATATAAAGTGTCCTAATTCAATCAAAATCATAATCATGCCCCAACATCTCAATTTCATTCAGAACAACACTGAACCAATACTACGCTCCCATTACAACGAACTCTCACACATCCAAGCAAGGCAAAGGGTAGGAATTATCGCAGGCCATTGTATCGTTCAGGGTTCAATCACAAAAAGAAAGGTAATCAAAGGCTAGGCGGGGCTAAAGAACGATAATTATATTATTAGGGAGGCTATTTGGCTATGTAATTCAATAAAATAAAAATGAATGCCTCAATCACATTGTCACAGCGTGCAATGCAAAGATGCAATTTCAAACAAAATGCAAAACAAGTTCTAAAGGTTCAACTAATGGTGGAGTCACTCATGAAATCAAGGAATTGATAAAAGTTATCAACCCATACTTTTTTGCTATGTGGACTCACGGGATACGGCTTAAACAACTAAACCTAGCCCAAAGATTTGCGGCACGCATATTTACACTTACTAAGATAGTCAAAGGAGTTAAGCAGACTTTTCATAACTTGTCTCAAAATCGGGAAGATTTGCAAATTTAGTTTCAAAAACTTTTTCTGTTCTGAACTAAACTTCTCAAGATAAAGCAGGACAAACTAAAAGTCTAATTGGTTTACAAATCATCACCGAAGGTGTTACAGATTATTAATCCTAATCCTAACCTAAATTTTTTTGTTTTTCTTGATTTTTCTAATTTTTTTGTTTTTCCTATTTTTTGATTTTTTTTGTGATTCTTTTTCTAATTGTGGATGCAAAACGAAAGAAAAAGACAAACCGAAATAAAAAAACTAAGAAAATAAAATAAAAGAAAATCTAGCATGCTCTAACTAATGCAACTAGGTGAATGCAAGTTTTTAGAAAAACTTAAAAGAAAAACTAAGAAGAAAACTTAGAAAGGAAAACTAAAAAAAATAAAACACACTAAAAATGAAAATTCAAACAAAGAAACACACTAAAGCATGGAAAACAAGCATGAAACATGAAAAAAAGAAAGATGAAAATAATAGAAAGACAAGAGAAAATCAAGAAAATAATAGAAAAGAAAGTAAAATAAATTTTTAAAAAAAAAGAATATACACAAAATGGATATAGACCCCCCATGTTTAAACACTGCATTATCCTTAATGCAGAAGACAATGGTGGTGAGGGAAATGGTGGAGCAAAGGATCAAGCATCCTTGTTCGGTGAGGAAGGGGTGGTTGGGTTTTGTGGTGGTGGAGGAGGGGACTTATGGAACATATCCTCGACGAGGCGGGAAAGATAGGAGATGGACTTATGCAAAAGTGTGTAACGCACGTAGGACTCTTGTCGCATCTCAATGAGGTAGGACTACAACTCATCGATTCAGCGCTTGTTACGGTCGATGGCGAGCTAGAGGTCGTGGTAACGTGCCTCATGGTCGATAGGGGCTTGTTGGGGTTAAGGGTCAGGCCAAGGTTCGGGATCGGGTTGGGCAAGGGCAATGGGAGGCAACCAAAGAAGGTTAGCTTCATCTTGTACTGAGAAGTGGGGGTGAGGCAGGGGGTACCTAACGTTGTTGGGGTAAACCCACAAACAATGATGGCACTATCTATTTTGTACATACCAAAGGAGCGACATTGGTCTCCATCAATGAACATGCGGTGAGCATAACTCAAAGCAGGTTTTCTAATTAGGGCAAAGGTCGAGTTGCTAGGGTCCCAATCGTCTACGCCGGCTATCTCGCGAAAGAATCCTACCCCGTTCCAATTCAAGGGGATAGTGTGTACGTCCCTACATATCCGCTCGGGGAGGCCAAAGACTCGTGCAAATTCAGAAACTGTCATTTGTCTCATACTCCCGAGGAGTTGGAACCGGATAAGTTCGTCCCTCCCCTGGAGGTTTACCTCTACGGTACTAAGGAACTCTAAGGTAATGTCTCTAAAGGTCGGTTCATTTAGCCTAGCCACATGAGTCAGTTGTCCATGATTCAATAACCAAAGCACATCGTCAAGCATCCCACAATCCCACAAGAAACCCTCATGCAAGTATTTTGTAGGAATCAAAGCACGTTTGGAAAGAGAATCATACCGAGTTTTTATATCCCCTTCAAAGTTGAAGGGGTTGCTACTCCGGGAGTCTCGTGGTGTGGTGGCTTTCTGCTTTCCTTTCTACGAGGCCGTAGCCTTGTGCTTTCTGCTTCCGTTCCCAACATCATCGCCGGCGGGAGGTCCGGAGAAACTCACATTCTTAGTTCTCACCGTCTAAAAATAACAAGATTCAGTTAATCTCCACCAAAATCTTATCAAAGCATCAAAAAAAATAAAGCATGAAAACAATATGACTTGACACAACTAAAACTCCCCTATGTTTGTTTGACGCCAAGAACAAAGAATTAAACCCCATTCTAACCCCATAAAAATACCAAAAACAGAGCATGATACCCCTAGGTTAGCACCGACCTTGAACAATCCAAAAAGCCCACCAAATTACTATCACATTACTCCCATAACACTCCCAACACAATAAAAACTCAATCTTTGGACAGTGATGGAACAAACTCAACACATTTCATTATGCCCTAATCAAGAACTAGCATAAAAAATAGACCCAAGTAAGATAACTTGTAATCTTGAGCAAGAACATGGTATATCAAATAAATTCATCAAATTAACCCAGTAATTCATGAATTTAGCCAAAAACATACCACAAATACTAGTAAGTGTTAATGAACAAGAGGGAGATTGAAGAATTTTTACCTTCTTGAAGTTGTGGAAATAAAGATTGCAATGAAACTTTAAGGTGAAGGAGTGAGAGTGTGGGTGAGATGGACGAGGAGAGAAAGAAAAAGAGCATGGTGGTGGTGGTGGTGTGCGTGCGACGGCAACGAGCAGAGCGAGGGAGGAGGAGAGACTCTTAGAGAGATACCAGGGTGATTTCCTGAGTTCCTCTCTCTTTTAGTTTGCAGTTATTATTTTCTGAAACATTCTCTGTTTCCTGAAACATTCTCCTACATACATCTTAGATTGAGATTCGTCTTGATCGGGTCGATCTAGCAATCGGGTTCCCGGAGTGCTGCGTGGACTTTTCAGTGGAGGATTTCAGCATTGGAATCTGGAAGGTCAACCTCTTCATCAGCCGGATTAGCGATCAGTTATATTTACTAAAGCCTCTGCAATTGTTGTGATTAATTGTTTTATAACCGTTATGAATATTCCGCCAATTAATCTGTATTTGTTTAGGAAATAGATAACCTAAAACCTAACAGTGGTATCAGAGCCACCAATTGCATGCTAAAGTATTGTACTTGTATTCATAAGCAATTTGTCAATAGTTGAATTATATTATGAATATGCTAGAGTAGATTTATGCCTAAAATTTTGAATCTTTATGAAAGTTTTAATCTTTAATGTTCATGATAGTAAATCTGAAATTTTATTGTAAAATTTCATGCTTTGTTATTATTTATTTCTTATTGCCTTTAATAAATCGATTTTATGTTTATTTAATCGTTAAATATAGCATGAACTTGATTTATTTTTTAATGTTTTAGAAACATTCTTGTTTAATATTTGTAGATGTTATTATTTATTTCTTATTGCCTTATTGCCTTTACGGTAAATATAAAAAATCGAAATAAAATATCAAACGAATTCGAAAATTTCTGAAATTTTTACTGGAGGTGTCTGAAAGTGTTTTGGACTTTCCATAATTTTTGTAGAAGTTTCCCAATTAAAATATATTTTTAATTGAGTTTTCAGATCTGAAGTAAATTAAAATTCGTTTAATTCTCTGAATTTTATAAATTTGTAGAAATTTGTAAAACTATTGAAAATTTTACAGTAGGTTACTGGGTAACCATAATTTTAAGGAAAAAATTTTCCATTAATTTATCCGGTCAAATTATATTTTGTAATTTAGATTTTCATATCTAAGAGAAATAAATTTATTGCTTCTCTGAATTATGTATATTTATAGAAATTTGCAAATTTACTGAAAATTTTACAGTAGGTTACTGGGTAACCATTTTGTTATGGATAAAATTTTCGTGAAATTTCGAGATCGATTACTAATTTTCCTTTAATTTTCAGATTAACAGAAAAGTGTAATTGTTTACTTTTCTGAATTTTATTCTGATTTCCGAATAAAAATCTGAAATTTTTACAGTAGCATATTGGATGAACCTACTGTATGGGAAAATTTTAAAATTTAATTTTTTAAACTTATCAGACTATTATTATTTATTTTCCTCTTAAACGAAGAATTAAAAGGTTTAATTCCCTAAAATTTTACAATCTTTTGAAAATTGTTAAAATTCTTGAAAATATTCATATTGGGTTATTAGATAACACTGTGATATGAAATCATTAAATTCGATAAGTTATGATAATTTTATTCAAGTTTTTCATTCACAAAATTAACCGAAACTGGGAAGCAACACGGACCGTGTTGATCCAACATGGACCATGTTGCCAGAAGTTTTGGTGAATTCGTGTGTTTTAAGATTTGTAATTAATTTTATAAATTAATTATTAAATCCTATTACTACTAAATCAGTTGATGGGCATAAAATCTATTAGTTTGTAAAGTTTAGGAAACTTACAATATCTTTAAAAGATATAGTATCTTTTAGACTTCTTGATTTTAGGAAAGTCAAGTATTTTGTGTGTATAGGTATAAAATCCTAAATCTGTTTAGGTAATTAAGGTAAAATTTGGAATTTTGTTTATTTTATCATGCAATCTTTTAGGAAACTATATTTAGTATTTGTTTCCTTATATGTGTTATGTTGCAATTATGTATGCCTTTATAATTTGTTATTTAAGCATGTGTTATATTTGATATAATTATTGTAATATTACATGTTTGCATGTGCTTCTAGTATGGCCATAGATAGTCCGTTTTACCGGTCTGCGTACCGGGTTGGGTGAAATACGGCCTCCGTGCCGTCGTTGAATTAATTTTAAATTTAAATTTTCAGTTAAGTTTATTTTAATTCATGTAAGGCCTCAATTGTGAGGTCCACTTTGTAAATTTGTTGTAATTGGGGATATCAAGTTGAGTGGGAGCCCAACAGCAATGGAGGTGTCGATTCGAGTGGGAGCCCATCCAAGGAAGTTGTAAAACCCAAGAAGAGTTTCTTGAAGACTATCAAGGCTTAGTTAAAATTAGTTTGATTAAGTCTAGGTAGCCATACTAGGGGTTTTATTTTATGCTTTAATTTGTTATAGCATGTTGTTTTATTATTCTTTCTATGCTTTTCGAAAGAGTTCACCTAAAATTGCATGCTTAGGATAATAAAACCTACTCTAAAAAATGAATTATTGTTCAACCTATCAAAACACCACTTAGATGGATAAATAAAGAAAGCCAAAGCGAATTATTTGTCCATCATTAATAAGTAGGGTGGGAGCTAGGTCAATTCAAATTGGCTATCAAAATAGTTTTGGGCCAAGAGCAGAGGAAGAGAAATGTTGTATTCGATACAAATTTCTTGCCAAGAATCATTTTGAATGATCGATCATAAGATGATCCACCAAAGATAACATGGGATCGAGTTTTGTTGGGCCAAAGTCCACTTGAGCCCCATGAGTCTTGTGGGTCTTGGTAAATTAAAACACTAAATGAGAGTTGATAAAGTGTTTTGATTTGAAATTAAAATTAGTTTAATTTCTTTTGATGAATAATAACTAAAATGAACCAATTTTTTGTCTCGTAGAATTATTTGTCTTTTCACTTAAACATCCACCACTAATAAAATATTGTTTTCTCCTTGAGAAAGAGAATAACAATTACACCAATTCCTTAATTGACATCGCTATCACAAGATTGTCTTGGGCGAATTAAAAGAAACATGTATTTGATATAACATTGAGCTAGGCATCAATATTAAGAGGTCAATCAAGCCAAATGAATACATGTCATGTCATAGTATTCATACAACTTTAACTTCAAAATGTTTGAAGGTTAGAAGAAAGTTTTCAAATTTCCAAACTCAAAACCAAGTTCTTCGAACTAGTTAGAGTTGATAAATATGAAACCAATAACCAGATAGTCTCGGTTAAGCTAGATCAAGGCCAGTTGATGGCACTCATGTTCTAAAATAATTTGATTATATTGAAACATGAGAAACCTCAGATCCCCCTTTAGCCAAAAGGTTGGCGACCAAAGATAGTCTTTTAGCAAGGGAAAGATGCAAATGTGCAGGATCTACAGCAAAGTAGATGTGCTTTGAAGGATGAGAGTCAGCCTACAAAAGGGAACATGCAATTAGTTGTAGCTTCTCATGAAGAGTTGGTTGTTTATCCATTTCCTCAAGACTTATAACAGAAATTTATAGCTGATTCTATATTCTCATTATAAGTAGAAATTTGATTTCAAGCTCTCAGTTAGAGAGAGAGGATCTCGTATAAACACACACAACACATCGAAACCAAAAGGTTTAAAAGGAATAACTCATGTTCAAATATAAAACTTGTAACTATCTATTAAGTCATGCAAATCAGAGCGCATTCAGAAGCGTCACAGTGATAGACTTTTGAATGATAAGACTTTGAAACATGTGATGTCTGCAAAGCATGACTGTACCTTTTACAAGAAAGGGTGAATGTGCCAACAAACACTCATGCATATGTATGTATGTAGTCCAATTGAGCACAAGTACAAGGGATGAATTACTTTAAATCTTAAAAGATGAATAAAATAACACTTGGTGATTCATGTCACTCTGAAGCTAGAATGTTAAAATAGTTTGAAGAATTCCAAAATGAAGTAGTCTTGGTGAAACAAGGAGAGCACCTAGATAGGATCGAAAGGATGCTAATGGTTGAGCCAAGAGTTTGAACAAATGACTCAAATGAAACATAATTCTGGCACTATAAGATTAAGTCATATTAATCAGAAATGCATTCAGAAAACTACATAGTGCAAAATTTTGGAAAACATAAACTTTGAAAACTTCAATGTTTGTAAAGCATGCCTGATGGGTAAGATGACTTAAATCGCCTCTTATTGGAATTGGTGAACAAGCTAATGATTTATTAGGATGCAAACATATTGATGTATGTGGGCCTATGAGCACTAGTACTATAAAAAGGTTCATTGTACTAATTCATCACTTTCAGTGACGATTTTAGTAGATATGGATATGTCTACTTAATACACCACAAGTCCAAATTCTTTGAAATGTTCAAAGAGTTTCAAAGTGAAGTACAAAACCAACTTGGCAAGAAAATCAAAACCCTTCAATTAGATTGAGGAGGTGAGTATTTGAGCCAAAGATTTCATTGACCATTCCAGAGAATGTGGAATTGTTTCATAATTCTGTCCTCTAGGAATACGACAATTCAATGATGTATCTAAAAGAGGAATCATACCTTATTAGATATGGTGCGATCAATGATGGTTGAGTCAACATTGTCGGTTACCTTTCTAGGATACACGCAGTTAACCATAGCTCTAATTATTGAATAAAGATTATCTGAATCATTAGAGAAGACACCATATATGATATGGAGAAGAGAGGTTCTTCAACCATTTTCTGAAGGAAAGGAGTATCACTTCTACAAACTGTTGTAGAGGAAAGTGTTTGTGACTCAAATTGCTTTCTTCTTAGAGAATATGTTATTCTCTAAAAGAAAGAGTGGGAGAGTTTTTGAACTTACCGAAGTTCAAGAGACACAAAACACTATGATCATCACCTAAACTCCGCTACTTGACCCTAGTTCAAAATTTTCCTATTGGTCGGGAAATTAATAACAAGGTTGAGGCGGTTGAAGTTCCTCAAAAGGTTAAGGAGGAGGTGCCATGAGCATTACTCCAAGCAAGGTCGGGTAAACAACTCCATCAGCCACAGAGATATCAATCTTCTATGGGTGAGCGTCGATGTTACTTTTAGAAGGTAATGACTCTACCTACATCAAAGAAGCTTTAGCAAATCAAGATTCCATACAACCAAGTCTAAAATGGACTCCATGTATGCAACCAAGTTTAGAACTCGGTTGTTTTGTCTAAAGGTGTCAGCCATCAGGCATAGGAGGGTTTTAAGGCAAAACATGGGTTCATTGAGATAGACATCAAGACTGACTTCAAAATTAGATTTGGAAGAAAGGTGTGTACTTGACACAAATGAATGGTCTTTTGTGGGAATACTTGTAAACTTCAAGAGGCCATATGTGGTCTTAATGAAGCTTCTAGGAGTTGGAATCATTGACCTCCTTGACCAGGATATCAAAAAGGTTTGATATACTGGGAAGTACCAAAGATAATATTGTGTTTACAAGAAGTTCAGTGGGAGCAATGCGTTTTCTGATACTGTATATGATTGACATACTGCCTACTGAGAGGAGGATTCCCATGTTGCGTCTACTGAGGTTGACTTGGGAATAGTTTTCAAAGTGAAGGATTGGTGGGGCTAAGAATTTTCTTGGAGACAAGATCTATAATGATAGATTAAAGATTTTGATTGTTTGAATCAAAGTTGACTAGGTGTTGAATATGTTCAACCCACTTCGAGAATTGATTAATTTCCATAAATCATGGCATATCCTTAGAAAATCTGATTGTCTCAAAGCAATTAGAGGTTCTAAAAGGGATGAGACATATAGCTCACGCTTCAGGCGTGAGATTAATGTATGCCACGAGATGTTCAAAGCCCAACATAACATATACATTGTGTATATGTATAAGTACAACTAAGGATGTGTCCTAAGTCTAAATTGGTTGATTAAAGTTAAGTGTGAAGAGTTGCATTGATGCTACACTTATGTCAGATAAATATGATTTTCTGAAAGGTCAGAGAAATTGTACGATCTAAGTGGTATTGAGGTGAGCTGGAAGATGTTCCTAACATGACATGCGTTTAATTCTGCAAATAAGACAAGCATGACACGACTTTAGAAGTTGTGGCAGAACTATTAGGATTGTGAAGTTCGTTTTAGAATTGGGTAATGGTTCTAGCCTTGCGAGAAAAATGGAGCCTTGTTGGTAGGAGCCATCACTCAAGCAAAGGAACTGAAGCTCACTATGAATCCAAACATGAGTTCTGGAAATATATCCCTGTATGAAAGGTCATTAGTGAAATGGTATATGTGCGAGGTTTATTACAAGTATTATGTACTAAACCCCTGTTGTAGTTATAGCATGAAAGTCATGCATGGGCAATAGGTATTGAACACATTCCGGAATAGTAACAAGTCAAATTTACATGAATTGTTCATGAATTATGACCTTGTTGATTCATCATTAAGAATAAGATTCCAAAGTTTACATTAATTGTGGTTTAGAAGTATGTAAATATCCAAAAAGGATTAGCAAATTCAAAATGGGAAATTGGATGAGGTTCGATTTCTGAAACCCCATTAGTGAACTTGATAACGCTAGTCTTGGTCGATAGTCGACCTAGTTCTTAATTGCATTATCTCGTAGGAACAGAGATAATATCGACACAATTAGCATGTAGGATTGAGGTGATGATCAAGTTTCATGATCATAATGATGTGATGACATCATAAATCAATCACATGGGTATTGTTGAGAATAACTACCGAACTGACTCGCAGTGGGAGCTCTTTAAGTTGGGAATTGTCATAGGAGCTCTCACCAATCAAAATTCCTGAATCCTGAGTTCAGTACACAGACTGCATGATCTGCTGTGACTATGGAGCGCGTCAAACGCCTTTCGTAGCAGTAACCTATAAAGGCGGTGTCTGGGTTACAGTTGGATCATGTCAGAATGTGTGTCTGAACAAGATGGCATTGTCCTCCCTATTAGGGACAGGTTTCTTATTGGCCACTCAGTGAGATTGGACTGAAAATGCTTGGCCGAGCTCAGTTAAATTAAAAGTTGATCATCTGCTTTTCAAAGTCTAAACTCGGAGATCGAGGAACGTTTCGGGTCTTACATAAGGACGACATCAGCTTACCTTATCCGAACATGAGACAGTAAGTGACAAGGGAATTAATGAAATCGAACACTTGTGGGACAAGTGGGAGATTGTTGGGAATGTCCCGACAATGTTCGATATGCACTGAGATTAAACCAATGTGATATAATAATTATATGTCTTGCTAGAGACCGCTATAACTAGTGATTGAATATGTTTAATTACAACTATGTTATTTGGTCATACTGGGTCATACAAGTCAGTGCCCTGGAACAACGTATGTAACCTAAGTGATATTGTATCACGTTCAGAAAAATTGGAAATTGATTTCTGTGAGAAATAAGCCCGATACGGACCGAATTGGGTTCAACACGAACCAGGTTGACCCAACACAGTCCGTGTTGAGACACCACGGTCCGTGGTGTCTATGGGCCAAATTAATGGACTTTCTGGAGACCAACACGGGCCGTGTTGATTCAACACGGACCGTGTTGGGCCTGAAAAATTCGTCGTTGCATTAAGTCGACCCTTTAGGGTTTTGAACCTTTTCCCTAGGTTTTCTAAACAATATATAAAGGGGTCTCTGTGAGAGATTATTCCACACCAACTGCCTGAAACTTTAGAGAAATACCAAGGTGATTTCCTGAGTTCCTCTCTCTTTTAGTTTGCAGTTATTATTTTTTGAAACATTCTCTGTTTCCTGAAACATTCTCATACATATATCTTAGATTGAGATTCGTCTCGATCAGGTTGATCTAACAATCGGGTTCCCGGAGTGTTGCGTGGACTTTTCAGTGGAGGATTTCAGCATTAGAATCTAGAAGGTTAACCTCTTCATCAGTCGGATTAGCGATCAGGTATAATTACTAAAGCCTCTGCAATTGTTGTGATTAATTGTTTTATAACTGTTATGAATATTCCGCCAATCAATCTGTATCTGTTTAGGAAATAAATAACCTAAAACCTAACAATTACCTCCACTTTTCAACGTGGCGTGGGTTCCTATATGCATCACACTTGCTCTACAATTATCGGGTTAGAAATAAAACACAAAAAGTGGGACATATTAGTAAATTTTTCTTTTTCTCTGCATGATAAAAGAAAATTAGTGAATTAACACAAACAAAAATTAAAAATTATTAAAAAAGATAATATTAAAGAAATAAATAAAAATTGAGTGGGGAGGGATAGATAATAGAAGAGTTATGTACCCTCCCCAAGGTGCGTTGTTTAAGGTCGTTAGCTCGACGCTACTGAGCCCTAGTCATCGGGGTCCTTGAGCCATTTCCGAGTTGATTGTGGGATGGGGTTACCAATTGCTTGAACCTTGTCCAGTGTTCGAACTTAAACACCCCTGTCTGTTTGCGCCTTATATTCCATCATCGACTCTCCTAGCTCGATGATCATTGACCTTCCCTTCATGTCCATCTTGCAGTTCACAATCGCGATAAAGGGCCAGCCTAGGATAATCTGTGCAGAGGGGTCCCATCCAGTGTCTAGGACCATGAAGTCTACAGGGACACGATGTTCTCTTATTTTAAGAGGGACGTTATTTAAGACTCCTAGGGGTGTTCTAAGGGTCTTATCAGCTAAGTGAAGAGTTGCGCTAGTCACTTTTAACTCCCTATGATTTAGCTTCATTAGGAGGGATTTTGGAAGGATATTCACCCCAGAACCCGTGTCACATAATGCATATTCGGTCGACACACCATCTAACTGACAAGGGCTTTTGAAACTCCCTGGGTCTCCCTTTTTAGGCACTATTGAGGGTGTCATGGTTCCCTCGTTTTGGTCAGGTTTGATGTCTACCTTGGCTACTCTAGGTATTTCAAACTTTTCAGGGGTCCCGTAACCAGGGTTGTGTACCTCGCAGTCTATTGCATTGCATTGGGATCTCGGATTGGGGATAGGTTGAGGGGATAAACTAGTGGAGGGAGTTGCCGAATTAGCGATTTAGTTTTCTAAAATCTTGTTGTGGGTCGCTAAGGCTTCTACCTTTTTCATTAAATCTTTTATTACCTCGTCCTGTTTTTGTTGGTCCGTTATAAGGTTCTCAATCATGATTTCTAGGTTCAATTTTTGAGGGGGACTTGTTGTGGAGGTCTCTGAAATCCTGGGCGTATGTATTTTTGCCCTTGTCCTTGAAGCGGACCAGTGGGGTTCCTATTCCTGTAGGAGAAATTGGAGTGGTTCCTTAATCCTAGGTGGTAAGTATTGGAGTTCAGGTCATAGTTTTGCCTTTGGTTGCCTACATAGTTTACTTGCAGAGTTTGGTCATCGCTGACTCCTCTAGACGGACAGGTTAAGGTAACATGTTCGGTTGATTGACAAGTGGCGCATGGCGGAGGAGGGTTCGTAAGCGAATTCCAACGGTCCATTTTCTGCGTTAGAGTATCAAGCTTAGATGATAATAATGAAATAACATCAATGTTTATCTTACCTCCCACTCTATGGCGGGGTTTAGACCATTGATACGAATTGTTCGCCAATTGCTTGATCATATGTGTAAGTTGTGGCACGGTTTTGTCCATCAGATCGCCTCTCGCTGCTGAGAGGATGCTTCCTCTAGTGGATTCGTTCGCTCTGTTGAAGAATGATTGGATTGGAACCCAAGGTTCGAATCCATGTTGAGGACATTGACGGAGGAGGTCCGTGAACCTTTCCCATGGTTCGTAGAGCGATTCGTCAGGTTCTTGGGTGAACGTCGATATCTGATTCCTCAAGCTAGTCAGCTTGCTAGGAGGAAAATGCTTTGCCAAGAACATGCTGGCGAGCTCGTTGAACATTGTGATTGAGTTGGGCGGGAGCGAGTCAAGCCACTCCCATGCTTTGCCTTATAAAGAGAATGGGAAGAGCCTCAATTTGATTGCATCTTCCGAGACGTTTTTTGTTTTGAATGTATCGCAGGCTTGGCGGAAGAGGCGTAGATGGCAGTTCGGATCCTCACTTTAAAGCATGTGGAACGGTGCCTGGGACACCAAGTTGATCAGCGACTGTCGCAGATCGAAGTCGTTTGCTGCAACAGCGGGGACAACGATAGCAGATTGGGGGTTGGTGACGTTGGGCGTCACATATTGTCCCAATGTTCGCTGTTGTTCGGCCATCTCTTCTCCTTCCCGTTTAGCTTGCTCCTCTTCTTGCTTTTCTTTTTGTTCTTGCTGTTCTTTCTCTAGTCTTGCCTTCTTCCTTCTCTCTCGTAGGGTGGTTCGATCTCGGGGTCGAATTCAAAAGAGAAATCTTTTAGCATAAACCAGAAAAAGGACAAAAATAAGAATACCAAGCGTAATCAAAAGTGATAATAAAGAAAATAAAGAAAACAAATAACCTAGTCAACCAGAGTGCTTTCGTTCAATGGCAGATGGGGAAATAAATCTTCGGCAACAGCGCCAAAAACTTGATACGTGCTCCGCAAGTATACGGGCCAGAATAATATATCAAGGTCGTCTCTCATAGACTTGTGTTCAACTACGCACTAAACTAGTTCACTACAAAGGATGCTAGGTCGGCCAAATAGTTGTAAAAAATTGAATTAAAACTATAAAGTAAGAAAGCAGTAATTTTTAGGGTTTTACCAAATAGTTAAGCGAGTTTGGGGGAGTCCACTCTAGTCAGTCAACTACTCAATTAGCCATTCCGGTGCAAAGTAATGTAGGAATTCGGGGTCTATAATCTTTCTAAGGCCTAGCAATTTATCACAACAATCTTTTGAATCCGAAGTGAGTTGCAGTGAATGAAATAAACACCTATTTTCATGGCTATTTAATCTAATCAAAGATAAGATCCGATTATAACTTGACCCTAAGCGTTAACCCATTATTTCTAACTGTTTTCTACGCCTATTCAATCTTCTTCTTTCCAATTCAAAATAACAAACTGTCGTTTTCCGATATTAAGAATCTAGACCAAGGAAAAGGTGATCAACCAATTACTATGACATACAATATACGAAGATTAAATGTTTAAAAATAACTTCACACCGAGATTGCATTCATAATCAATCAAAAGACATCAAGTTTATCCCCCAAATAAAGGGACATAGTTACTCATAATAATAGAAACTAACAACAAAAAAAATTGAATTCAAATTGAAAGACATAATGTAAATAGATATAACTGAGTGTTCGAGGCGGCGAAGTCGATCTCTTCGTATCACCCGATTCGATCTTCTTCTCTTCTTCTTCATTCTTAAAAAAATCTAAACTAAGACTTGTGGAAAAAAATAAAACTAAGAAAAATTGTAGAGAATTTGTGGTTTAATTCTTGACCAAAGTCCCATCCTTTTCTGCAGCAGGGCCAAAGCCCTTTCATAATAGTCGGCTAGGGCACCAGACGCTGGCAGCATTCCATGAGGCACTGGCCACGTCTGGTCCTCCTGCCCTAGCTTTCCATGGCTGGGCGCTGGCAGCGGTGGTTTCTCCCTTGGTAGCGTCTGAAGAGTGCAGCAATTGTTGAAGTCTCTGCCTTAGGCGCAAGACGCTGGCAGCCTTTGGAAGGACGCTGGCAGCGTTTGGCGTCTCTGCCCAAAGTTGGGCTGGGCTACGTAGCTGGGTCAGTTTCCTTCCTTCATTTCTTTCTTCTCTCAATTCTCTTTCTCAATTCTTCTCATTTTTCACCACTTTTCCTCCAATTGTTCATGCTTTTAAGTGGATTTTCATCGAACCCTGCAAAACATACCAATCTCCAAAACCAAGTGAAGACATCACAGAATACACATGTTTGAGCCTAATAATTACTATAAAATAATCACTTATCATTAGGCAAAAGGAGATAAACAAAAAAAGGGAAATTGAGACTCACAACTAAGGACGTACCAGACTTCCATCAGTGCAGCATAGGAAGCAACTTCTCCTTCTCTGTTCATTGTCAGTCCACACCAAACTAGGGCTTGCGAATCTTCAAGGTGCCCTCCAAAGCAGGAAAATACATCTAGGGTCTACACCAAACTGGAGGCTTGCAAATTTCTAATGTGCCTTCCAAAGTAGGACATTATCATCAAGAGTCTATACCAAACCGGGGCCTCGGCGTACATCAACATGGATTTGGAAGCGATTAATCCAAGGTTATCTACATGGCCATCCTAGAAAGTAGATCCTTCAGGCCTATCACCTTTACCATCATTCCCTGTCCAATGGACGGAAATATTATTCTTCCTTGCATTATCCTAAAATTCCCCACAGGTGGCCTTGAGACATACGGAATCATCATCTTAGGAAACATTGTCCTAAAAACTCATTGTCTAATATGGAGTTAGGAGTTACCTGCGTGTAAAGTTGTATGTATAGAAGTATAAAACTGTTGGGAATGTCCCGACAATGTTTGATGTACATGGAGTTTAAACCAATATAATATAGTGATTATATGTCTTGCTAGAGATCTCTATAATTGGTAATTAAATATGTTTAATTACAACTATATTATTTGGTCCTACTGGGTCACACAAGTCAGTGCCCTGGAACAATGTATGTAACCTAAGTAATATTGTATTATGTTTAGGAATGTTAGGAGCTAATTTCTATAAGAAATCAGCCCAACACGGACCGAATTGGGTTCAACACGGACCGTCTAGACCCAACACGGTCCGTGTTGGGACACCACGGATCGTGGTGTCCATGGGCCGATTTAATGGAAATTCTGGAGGCCAACACGAACCGTGTTGCCTCAACACGGACCGTGTTGGGCCTGAGAATGCGCCGTCAATTAGGTCGACCATTAGGGTTTTTGATAACCCCTTTCCCAAGTCATCCTAACACTATGAATATGATATCTCTGAGAGATTTATCGAGAAAACTGTTTTAAGACTCTTAGAGAAATACCAGGGCAACTTCCTGAGTTCCTCTCTCTTTTAGTCTACAGTTATTGTTTCTTGAAACAACCACCTATACTGAAATACATACATCCTAAGATTAAGATCTGTCTTGATCGGGTCGATCTAGCAGTCGAGTTCCCGGAGTGCTGCGTGGACGTTTCAGTAGAGGATTTCTCGTTGGAATCTCGAAGGTCAACCTCTGTATCAGCCGGAATAGCATTAAAGGTATAATTACTAAAGCCTCTGCGATTGTGTTTTCCTTGGTGATTAATTGTTTATAATCGTTATGATTTTCCGCCAATTAATCTGCTTCTGTTTAGGAAATAAATAACCTAAAACCCAACAGTGGTATCAGAGCCACCAATTGCATACTAAAGTATTATACTTTAATTCATAAATAATTTTGTCAAATTTTGAATTATTTTATGAATGTGCTATAGTAGATTTAATGCATAAAAATTGAAAATTTATGAAAGTTTTAAACTTTGTTGTTCAAAATAATAAATCTGGAAATTTTATTGAAATGTTCCATGCTTTATTATTATTATTTCTTATTGCCTTCAAATTAGTCAATTCATGCTTATTTAATTGTTAAATTTTAGCACGAACTTGATTTATTTTAGGTTGTCTTAGAAATGATCATGTTTAATGTTGTTATAGGCAACTCATGAAATAACTTTAATTCGCAAAATAGGCATTTGTAGAATTATTTTCTGATTTAGTTTATTAACAGTAAATTAAATGAAAAATTGAAATAAATATCAAACGAATTCGAAAAATTCCTAAATTTTTACTGGAGGTGTTTGGAAGTGTTCTTGACTTTCCATAATTTTTGTAGATTTTTCTCAATTAAACTGGATTTTTAATTGAGTTTTCAGATCTGAAGAGAAATAAAATTCGTTTACTTCTCTGAATTGTATAAATTTATAGAAATTTTTAAAACTTCTGAAATTTTTACAGTATGTCATTGGGTTCATATATTTGTAGGGGAAGTTTTTCGTGAATTTTTGGATTCATTAAATAATTTTCCTTTAAATTTTCAGATCTGAAAATTTCGGTTACTTCTCTGAATTTTATAAATTTATTGAAATTTGTAAAATTTCTGAAAAATTTAAAGTAAATTACTGGGTAACCATACTGTTAGGGATAAATATTTTGTGAATTTTCGAAATTGATAACTAATATTCCTTGAGTTTTCAGATCCACAACGGAATAAAATCGTTTATTCTTCTGATTTTCTTTCGAATTTTAGAAATTTGATGAAATTCTAAAAATTATACAGTAGCTTATTAGATTACTCTATTATATGGGAAAATTGTAAAATTTTATTTTTGAACTTATTAAACTGTTCTCCTTTATTTTCCAATAAAAAGGTGAATTAAAAAAGTTTAATTCCCTAAAGGTTTGCTCGGGGAAGGAAGAAAATGAATGATGATTTTTCAAGTTTATGAAAATTTATAAAATTCTAGAAAATTTTCATAGTAGCTTATTAGATAACACTATGATATGAGAATTTTAAATTTGGTAAGTTTTGATATTTTATTTAAAGTTTTCATACACGAAATAACCGACACTGGGAAGCAACACGCACCGTGTTGCCAGAAGTGTGCTTTTAGGGTTTAGAATTAATTTTAGAAATTTATTATCGAATCCTATTGTTACTAAATCAGTTATTGTGCATAAAATCTTATAAGAATTTTTAAAGTTTTTGGAAACTTGCAATATCTTTAAAAGATAATTAATTAGATCTCTTGATTTTAGATAGTATCTTTTAGATCTCTTGATTTTAGGAAAATTGAGAAGATTGTGTGTGAAGGTATTTTATAAGAACCTAAATCTGTTTAGATATCTAAGATAAAATTTTGAATTTTGTTTATTCTGTCAATCATGCAAACTGTTTAGGAAACTTTATTTGATATTTGTTTCTTTATATGTGTTATATTGCAAATAAATATGCCTTTATAATTTGTTATTTAAAGCATGTGTTATATTTGATATAATTATTGCAATATTGCTTGTTTGCATGTGCTTCTAATATGGCCATAGATAGTCAGTTTTACCGGTCTACGTACCGGGTTGGGTGAAATAAAGCCTACGTGCCGTCATTGAATTATTTTAAATTTAAATTTCATTTAAATTTATTTCAATTCATGTAAGGCCTCTTAATTTGTAATTTGTTGTACTTGGAGACATCAAGTCGAGTGGGAGCCCAACAGCAGTGGAGATGTTGTTCCAAGCGGGAGCCATATCCGAGGAAGTTTCAAAAATCCAAGAAGAAATTCATGAAGACTGTCAAGGCTTAGGTAAATTAGTTTGAATAAGTCTAGGTGACCATACTAGGGGTTTTATTTTATGATTTAATTTGTTATAGTATGTTGTTTTATTATTCCTTTTATGTTTTTCGAAAGAGTTCACCTAGAATCGCATGCTTAGTATAATAAAACCTACTCTCAAAATTGAATTATTTTTCAACCTATCGAAACACAACTTAGATGGAAAAATAAAGAAAACCAAAGCGAATTATTTATCCATCATTAATAAGTAGGGTGTGGGAGTTAGGTCAATTCAAATTAGCAGGCAAAACAGTTTTGAGTTAAGAGCAGAGGAAGAGAAATATCATATTCGATACAATTTTCTTGCCAAGAGTCATTTTGAATAATCGATCATAAGA
The DNA here is from genome assembly GCA_029582165.1 of Portulaca oleracea. Lineage (NCBI taxonomy): Eukaryota > Viridiplantae > Streptophyta > Magnoliopsida > Caryophyllales > Portulacaceae > Portulaca > Portulaca oleracea. Next base: position 17,229,184 of record CM055890.1, read on the forward strand.
TGATCCACCAAAGGTAACATGGGCTCGAGTTTTGTTGGGCCAAAGTCCACTTGAGCCCATAGGTCTTGTGGGTCTTAGTTAAAATTAGAACACTAAGTGAGAGTTAATAAAGTGTTCTGATTTGAAGTTAAATTATTTTAATTTCTTTTAATGAATAATAATTAAAGTGAACCAATTTTGTCTCGTAAAATTATTTGTCTTTTCACTCAAACATCCACCACTAATAAAATATTGTTTTCTCCTTGAGAAAGAGAAAAACAATTACACCAATTCCTTAATTGGCATCGTCATCACAAGATGGTCTTGGAGGCGAATTAAAAGGAACATGTCTTTGATATAACATTGAACTAGGCATCAATATTAAGAGGTCAATCAAGCCAAATGAATATATGGAATGTCATTGTATTCATGCTACTTCAACTTCAAAATGTTTGAAGATTAGAGGAAGGATTTCAATATTACCAACTGAAAACCAAGTTCGTCAAACTAGTTAGAGTTGATAAATATGAAACCAATAACCAGATAGTCTCGGTTAAGCTAGAAAATGGCCAATTGATGGCGCTCATGTTTTAAAATAATTTGACTATTTTAAAAGATGAGAAACCTCAGACCCCCCTTTGGCCAAAAGGTTGACGACCAAAGATTGTCTTTTAATGAAAGGGAAAATAAGATTTAAGAAATCTATCAAAGACAAGAAGTCAAAGGAAAGGTAAGGACAAATAGTTGTACATACCTAACCAATGACAGCAACCGGTTAAACAACCAGATCATGTATGACACTGGGAGTGTAAATAACTATAAGGAAGACTTGAGATATGATTTCATTTCTAGGCAAATGCATATATGATACTCACTACCTTTATTAAACCCATTTTGAGTAATAGAACCGGCTGTGAAACTCGTATTTATGCAAATGTGCAGGATCTACAGCAAAGTAGATGTGTTTTGAAGGATGAGAGTCAGCCTACAAATGGGAACATGCAATTAGTTGTAGTTCCTAATGAAGAGTTGGTTGTTTATCCATTTCCTCATGACTTATAAGAGAAATTTATAGGTGATTCTATGTTCTCATTATAAGTAGAAATTTGATTTCATGCCCTCAATTAGAAAGAGAGGATCTCGGATAAACACACCTAACACATCCAAACCAAAAGGTTTAAAAGGAATAACTCATGTTCAAACATAAACCTTGCAACTATCTATTAAGTCACGCAAATCAGAGCGCATTCGGAAGCGTCACTATGATAGACTTTTTAATAAGACTTTGAAACATGTGATGTCTGCAAAACATGACTATACCTTTTACAAGAAAGGGTGAACGTGCCAACAAACACTCATACATATGGATGTATGTAGTCCAATTGTGCACAACTACAAGGGATGAATAACTTCAAATCTTCAAAGATGAACAAAATAACACATGGTGATTCATGTTTATGAGATTCATCCGAAGCAGGAATGTTAAAATAGCTTGAAGATTTCTAAAATGAAGTAGTCTTGGCGAGACAATGAGAGCATCTAGATATGATCGAAAGGATGCTAATGGTTGAGTCAAGAGTTTAAACAAATGACTCAAATGAAACATAATTCTGGCACTATAAGCTTAAGTCATATTAATCAGAAATATATTCAGAAACTGCATAGTGCAGGATTTTGGAAAGCCTGAACTTCGAAAAGTTCTATGTTTGTAAAGCATGTATGATGGATAACTAAAATCGCCTCTTATTGGAATTGGTGAACAAGCTAATGACTTATTAGGATGCAAACATATTGATGTATGTGGGCCTATGAGCACTAGTGCTAGAAGAAGGTTTACTGTACTATTTCATCACTTTCAGTGATGTTTTCTAATAGATATGGGTATATCTACTTAATACGCCACAAGTCCAAATCCCTCGAAATGTTCAAAGAGTTTCAAAGTGAAGTACAAAGCCAACTTAGCAAGAAAATCAAAACCCTTCAATTAGGTTGAGGATGTGAGTATTTGAGCCAAGATTTCATTGACCATTCCAGAGAATGTGGAATTATTTCATAACTCTCTCCTCTTGGAATACGACATCTCAATGACGTATCTAAGAGGAGGAATCACACCTTATTAGATATGATGCGAATAATGATGGTTGAGTCAACATTGTCGGTTACCTTTTTTTTGGGGGGGATACACGCAGTTAACAATAACTCTAATTACTGAACAAAGATTATCTGAAGCACTAGCTAGAGAAGACACCATAATGATATGGAGAAGAGATGTTCCTGAACCATTCTCTAAAACAAAGGGGTATCACTTCTACAAACTGTTGTAGAGGAAAGTGTTTGTGTCTCAAAATGCTTTCTTCTTAGAGAATATATGTTATTCTCCAAAAGAAAGAGTGGGAGAGTTTTTGAACTTACTGAAGTTGAAAAGACACAAAACACTATAATCATCACCTAAAGCTCCGCTACTTGATCCTAATTCATGCTTTCCTATTGGTTGAGAAATTAAGAATGAGGTTAAGGCAGTAGAAGTTCCTCAAAACGTAGAGGAGGTGCCATGAGCATTACTCCAAGCAAGGTCAGGTAAACAACTCCGTCAGCCACAAAAATATCGATCTTCTATGGGTGAGCGTCGATGTTACTTTTAGAAGGTAATGACTCTACCTACATCAAAGAAGCTTTAGCAAATTAAGATTCCATACAACCAAGTCTAAAATGGACTCCATGTATGCAACCAAGTTTAGAACTCGGTTGTTTTGTCTGAAGGTGTGAGCCATCAGGCATAGGAGGGTTTTAAGGCAAAACATGAGTTTATTAAGATAGACATCAAGACTGACTTCAAAATTAGATTTGGAAGGAAGGTGTGTACTTGACACAATTGAATGGTTTTTATTGGAATACTTGTAAACTTCAAGAGACCATCTGTGGTCTTAAGGAAGCTTCTAGAAGTTGGAATCATTGACCTTCTTGACCTAGATATCAAAAAGTTTGATATACTGGGAAATGCCAAAGATAATATTGTGTTTACAAGAAGTTCAGTGGGAGCAATGTCGTTTCTGATATTGTATGGGATTGACATACTGCCTATTGAGAGGAGGATTCCCATGTTGCATCTATTGAGGTTGACTTGAGAATAATTTTCAAAGTGAAGGATTGGTGGGGCTAAGAATTTTCTTGGAGACAAGATCTATAATGATGGATTAAAGATTTTGATTGTTTGAATCAAAGTTGACTAGGTGTTGAATATGTTCAACCCACTTCGAGAATTGATTAATTTCCATAAATCATGGCATATCCTTAGAAAATCTGATTGTCTCAAAGCAATTAGAGGTTCTAAAAGGGATGAGACATATAGCTCACGCTTCAGGCGTGAGATTAATGTATGCCACGAGATGTTCAAAGCCCAACATAACATATACATTGTGTATATGTATAAGTAAAACTAAGGATGTGTCCTAAGTCTAAATTGGTTGATTAAAGCTAAGTGTGAAGAGTTGCATTGATGCTACACTTATGTCAGATAAATATGATTTTCTGAAAGGTCAGAGAAATTGTACGATCTGAGTGGTATTGAGGTGAGCTGGAAGATGTTCCTAACATGACATGCGTTTAATTCTGCAAATAAGACAAGCATGACACAACTTTAGAAGATGTGACAGAAACTGTTAGGATTGTAAAGTTCGTTTTAGAACTTAGTGTTGTTCTAGCCTTGCGAGAGGAATGAAGCCTTGTCGATAGGAGCCATCACTCAAGCAAAGGAACTGAAGCTCAGTGCAAATCCAAACATAAGTTCCGGAAGATATCACCCTATACGAAAAGGTCGTTGGTGGAGATAGTATAAGAATGTGCGAGGTTCATTGCAAACATTGCGTACTAAACCCCTATTGTAGTTAGAGCATGATAGTCATGCATGGACAATAGGTATTAAACACATTCTGGAATATGAACAACTCAAGTTTACATGAATTGTTCATGAATCATGACCTTGTTGATTCATCAATAATAATAAGATTCAACGTTTACATCAATTATGGTTTAGAATGATGTAAATGTCCAAAAAGGTTAGCGAATTCAAAATGGGAAATTGGATGATGTCTAATTTCTGAAACCCTATTAGTGAACTTGATTATGCTAGTCCCAGTCGACAGTTGACATGGTTCCTAATTGAATTATAACGTAGGTACAGTGATGACATCAACACAATTAGCATGTAGGATTGAGGTGATGATCAAGGTTCATGATCATGGTGATGTGATGACATCATAAATCAATCACATGGGTGTTGTTAAGAACAACTACCGAACTGACCCGCAGTGGGAGCTCTTTAAGTTCGGAATGCCATAAGAGCTCTCGCTACTCACAATTCCTAATCCCGAGTTTAATACGTAGACTATATGGTCTATTGTAACTTTGGAGCGCGTCGAACACCTTTCGTAACAATAGGCTATAAAGGCAGTGTCTGGGTTACAATTGGATCATATGAGAATATGTATTTGAACAAGATGGCATTGTCCTCCCTTTTAGGGGAAATTGTCTCATTGGCCACTTGATGAGTTTGGACTGAAAATGTTTGGCCGAGCTCAGATAAATCATTAGATGATCATCTGCTTTTTCAGAGTCTAACTCGGAAATCGAGGAATGTTCAGGTCTTACATAAGGATGACTTCAGCTTACCTTATACGAACTAGAGACAGTAGGTGACAACGGAATTTAAGGAATCGAACACTTGTGGGATAAGTGGGAGATTGTTGGGAATGTCCCGACAATGTTCGATGCATATGGAGTTTAAACCAATATAATATAGTGATCATATGCCTTGCTAGAGACCTCTATAATTGGTAATTAAATATGTTTAATTACAACTATATTATTTGGTCTTACTTTGTCACACAAGTCAGAGCCCTAGAACAATGTATGTAACCTAAGTAATATTGTATTATGTTTAGGAATGTTGGCTGCTGATTTCTATGAGAAATCAACCCAACACGGACCGAATCGGGCTCAACACGGACCGGGGGGTCCATGGGCCGATTTAATGGAAATTCTGGAGGCCAACACGAACCGTGTAGCCTCAACACGGACCGTGTTGGGCCTGAGAATGCGCCGTCAATTAGGTCGGCCATTAGGGTTTTTGATAATCCCTTTCCCAAGTCATCCTAACACTATAAATACGATATCTCTGAGAGATTTTTCGAGAAAACTGTTTTAAGACTCTTAGAGAGATACCAGGGCATCTTCCTGAGTTCCACTCTCGTTTAGTCTATAGTTATTGTTTCTTGAAACAACCACCTATACCAAAATACATACATCCTAAGATTAAGATCTGTCTTGATCGGGTCGATCTAGCAGTCGAGTTCCCGGAGTGCTGTGTGGACTTTTCAGTAGAGGATTTCTCGTTGGGATCTCAAAGGTCAACCTCTGCATCAGCCGGAATTACATTAAAGGTATAATTACTAAAGCCTCTGCGATTGTGTTTTCCTAGGTGATTAATTGTTTATAATCGTTATGATTTTTCACCAATTAATCTGCTTCTGTTTAGGAAATAGATAACCTAAAACCCAACAAAAACGTCATACGTGTGTCTTGTTTAAGCATAATAGGTTTGCATTGCATCTCATAAGTTGTGTCAAAGTCACATAGAGTCATTTTTTCGCACATAAATCAATGGTCAGGCATAAATGCATAAGTACATGAATACTTGTCTCAAAAAAAAACAAAAAAAATGTGTCGTTTGTGTATAAGAGTCTAGCAGACTAGTTGCATGCATTCCTGCACATCAAAAAAAAAAAAAGAGAGAAAAAAAACAAAGAAGTTCCACATCAATGCTCCAGAACGCAATACTGGGGGGCTGGTTAAGCCCATATGTCATCTCATCCAGACCAGTCGGCATGGTTTCAAGTCACTAAGAGCAAGATTAGAGCAATCTCTAATCCAACTCTAACAGGGAAAATCAGTGTCCAATGAAGCATCACAAGATCCGAATGCGCAATCACATCAAACTTAGGACGACCAATCAAATCTTCATTAAAGCCAGACATGAATGGCAACTATCAGACACAAATGACAGATACGGATCAACGGTCGGGAAAAATTCAAGAATCCCTTTCCCCCAATGGAATTCTAAACTCATGCAGCAATGAGCAAAAAAATTTCGGCATCTACGCGCTTAAAGCAAAATTTAAAGTATCATTTACTTTGAATTCAACTTAAACTGCTAACAAGCAAAAGCATGCAAATCTACTTGGCAAGATAACATGTTGTGATATACCGGCAAGTGGAAGCAGAAAAATTAAAGCCTTCGACGGCATCGGAGCCATTGACATCGCGTCCGGTGAAGTCTCCCGGCAATGAATTGCAACCAGCATCAGAGCCATCGACATCGCTTTCGGTGAAATCTCTTGGCATTGAGTTGCCATTAAGCATGAAACCCATCATTTTAAGTAAGGCGTCATTCTCTCTTGAGATCAAACCCATCATTTCAAGTAAGGCGTCATTCTCGCCTGAGAACATCAAAAGTCAAAAATCAGAGCCATCAACATCGCGTTTGGTAAAGTCTCGACCTCAGAGCCATCGACATCATGCCCGGTGAAGTCTCTCGGCATCAAATTGCCACCAAACATCAAATCAAAACTAGAGCCATCAACATCATATTTGATAATGTCTCGACCTCAGAAGCATCAGCATCGCGTCCAGTGAAGTCTTTTAGCCTCAAATTGCCACTATCAAATTCAAAGCCAAATCAGAGCCATCGACATCGCGTTCGGCGAAGTCTTGACCTTAGAGCCATCGACATCGTGCCCGACGAAGTCTCTCGGCATCAAATTCCATCAAACATCAAACATAAACCAAGAGCCATCGACATCACGTTTGATGAAGTCTTCCCGTCGAGTAGGGCGTCATTCTCGCTTGAGATCATTTAAGACACAAGTCATCAACAGTCAGGCATAGGACTTTAGCTTCCAGGCGTCGCTTTCATAACTTCGAGTAGGGCGTCGTTCTCGCCTGAGATCAGCCATAACTTCAAATAGGGCGTCGTTCTCGCCTGAGATTAGTCATAACTTCGAGTAAGGTGTCATTCTCGCCCGAGATCAATTCATAACCTCAAGTAGGGAATCATTCTAGCTAGAGATCATTCATCATTTCAAGTAGGGCGTCATTCTCACCTGAGATCAAATTCATCACTTTAAGTAGGACATCATTCTCGCCTGAGATCAAATTCATCTTTCGAGTAGGGCGCCATTCTCACCTGAGATCAAATTTATCATTCCAAGTAGGGCGTCATTCTCGCCTGAGATCAAATTCATCATTCCAAGTAGGGCGTCATTCTCGCCTGAGATCAACCCATAATTCTAAGTAGGGCGTCATTATTGCTTGAGATCAATTCATCATTTCAAGTAGGGGCGTCATTCTCACCTGAGATCAGCTTTCAAGCATCTTTCCATCATTTCAAGTAAGGCATCATTCTCGCCCGAGATCATCCATCGTTTTAAGTATAGCATCATTGCTCGAGACCAGCGACAAATAGCTCCCTCCAGTCTTTAGTAAGGCGTCATTCTCGCCTAAGATCACCCCATAGAAGACGCAAGTTGTCAACAGTCAGGCATAGGACTCCAGCTTCCAAGCGTCGCCCAGGCTTTGCACTTCAATGTTATATCCCCAAACGGTGCCCACCAAATCAGTACTACTTTGATCCTCGTCCTACTCGGACTCAATCAAAGTGGCGGCTATTTGTGGACACCGGGTTTAAGCATAGCTTTTATATACTTTTAATGTAGTTTTTTATTATTTCTTTTTATGTATCTTAGTTAGAAAATAAGGAAATAAAGAGGAGCCAAAGCCGAAGAACTTGCATGCATGCACTCTACATGCGCAAGTGTACTTGGAAATTGCATGCACAACTTTTATGTGAAAATGATGATTAAACCCTAGCCATGCATGCCATGCATGAGCTACGTAGAAGTGACATGAAAAGAAGCTACAAGAGGTCCCAAGTTCAAGCCTTCATGCAAGCATTATTATCCAAGGATTTTAAGCCAAAAAGTGCATCAAAACTTCAACCCATTCACATTACACCGTCCAAGTGTAAATGGAGGGATTAGCACATTCCTTGTTCACACCTCCATCGTCCAAGAATACATGAACGAAGTCAAATACATCCCCCCCCCCCGGCCATAAGGCCGATCGGCCTTTAAGATGTTCACACCCAAAGTCCATCGTTCACACCATTGTTGACCAAGAGATTCATGGTTCTTCCCCCTTAAGGTCAATCGACCATGAATTCGATGACTCCAATGCTACTAAGTTCATGCATATACATTCCCTGTTGAAGCCTCCACTAGACTATAAATGCCTCCTTTGATTGAAGCCAAACTCACTCCTTCATTCACTCATTCATCCTTTCTCCCTTACTCATTCTCTCATTCTTTCATAATCTTTCTAATCTCCATTCTATCATCTTCATCTCTAATCTCTACCAAACTCTCACCATTATAATCTTCATCTTTCTACTCCCCTAAATTTTCAATCTCCATTCTTATCCTACTTACCATTATCCCTACATAAATCCCTAAAAACTCCACAAAAAAGCCTACCTTTTTTACTATGTAATGCACCACAAAAAGAATCCTCTTCCATCCCTTTTTCTTAACATTTCCCTCCACATTTTTGGTACTATTTTGGCATCTTCGAGAGGAATGTTCAAGGCTTTGAAAAGATCAACTCAAGAGTGAAGTACAAGCATTACAACCAAGGCTAGGCAAGGCTTCTTCTAAAAAAAGCATCATGTAAGTTTTTTTGTGTGTTTCTTTCTTGTAAATTACATGTTGTAAATCTTCTTATTTTGTTGCGTGTTAATGAAACAATCATGTAAAGTTTCAATTTAATTTCCTTCCAAACTTTGTTTAAAGTACATTTTATAACTTTTAGTAGAGTCTTCCCTTTGTAAGAGGCGAACTCAAAAGGTTCCTACCTTGCGAGTTTGTAACCTTACCCCTGAATCCACTTCTTGGTTTCGTAGGCGGAGTCTTTCTTTCTTTTTCTTTTTGGTTTTTCTTGGCTTTTCCCTTAAAAAAGTCAGGTGACGACTCCTTTTCAAACTAAAACACATCAAGATTGCCTAAATTGTGGTTAACATGGTTTTACAATGTATCGATGGAACTTTAATGTGATTTTGTGTATTTTTAAATAATGGTTGCATAAATTGCTTTTATCCAAGCCTAACATCTTGTGAACAACTTGAATTAATCTTAAAGGAGTTGGAACAAGTGGATGTTCACTCTTAAGAGGTTAGTTTAATGATTCACAGGATGCATCAAGTAAAGGGAAAGTCATTTTACAACTATTATTCATGAAATGTGTGAATAATCCTTAAAGAATTTTTTTTAAAATAAAACCCCAGCACAAATCCCCCCTCCCCCCCGCGTCCCGCAGACTTTTAGAAGTCTGAACGACTGGAAAAAATGTCCACACCAGTCAAAGCGCAAAATTAAAGACCAATTATAAGGATGCTTGGGGAAACTGATGTTCTGAGGTTCATCAGTCGAAGCCTGGACTTTTGATCGATCACGACCCGAGGTTCATATGATGGGTTAACGCTTTAGCCAAGCATTAACTAAATGTAAGGTACACCTACAAGTTATGATGTTCGGCGATTTCCTTAAAGGGAGACGCCCGACGGGCATCACAAGCTACCGATGCAGCATAAATGAAAATAAACTTAAAAGAATATTAATGACTTATTTAATTTCTAACTCCATGAATATGTTCCATGTTAAGTACCCCAACCACCGAGGCAAGTTCGGGAACTTGAAGGGAACAAGTGGCACTAGTGGTGAAGGCACGAGAAACTGAGTTATGGGTGCCAATTAGCATGTGTTTGGCCTGGTTTTTGGTAGTGTTTTTAAAGGTAATAAACACAAATTAGGCCAAACACCATTTTTTTTTTGAAGCTAGAAAATGTTTTCCAAAACCAGTTTTCCTAAAAAAAATAGCTCCAGAATCAGAAGCACCAAAATGGTGCTTGTGCTTCCTAAAATTTAAAGAGAGCTAAGTCCGTGAGATACTAGAATGATAGTTTCCATTTAGCTTTTCTCATTTGTTATATTATTCATGAGGCATTGGGCATTTTAATATTATGTTACAATTTAAAATATTTTTAATTATCTAATTTCAATAAATATTTTTAATTGTATAGTTAAGTGATACAATATATAATCAGAACTATCGGTATAATTATAAAGGTTTGTGTCTCAAAATAATTCGAAGTCGGAGGTTATTGGCTGAAAATAATCCAAACTCACTTTTTGGCTGAAAATAATCCAAACTTTTAACCTATTTACTCGGATTAAACCGAAATTGATTTCCGGCGTCGGAATGCTGACTGGGCAGCCTGAGCATGTGTTTCTTTATATTTGATTTTGGTTTTGAATTTTTTTTAAGCTTATGTAGACCCCAACTCATTTAAACTTATAATGACATGGAAATTGATTAAAAATAAAAACACTTTAACATAATAGATTTAGTCTTCCAACCCCAAAAATTTTAACGAGAGAAGAAACACATGCTCAAAAATATAAGTTTAAGTGAGTTGGGGTCTAATAAGCTTTAAAAAAAATTCAGAACCAAAATCAATTAAAGAAACATGTGCTCAGGTTGCCCAGTCAACACTCTAACGCCGGAAATCGATTTCGGTTTAGTTTGAGTAAATAGGTTAAAAGTTTGGATTATTTTCAGCCAAAAAGTGAGTTTGGATTATTTTTAGCAAATGACCTCCGACTTCGGATTATTTTGAGCCAAAAATAATTAAGAAAATATACATTATACAATATATAATTATAATTATTTAACTATGAAAAAAAATTAAATAGATAATTTGTTAAAGATAATAAAAAGGGAAATGTAAATCAATACATGAAAGCTTTGAAACAGGCCAAACAAGTAAAAACACTTTTATCATAAGTTAGATCTAAAAGACTTATGTCATAAGTTAGGCCAAACACTTTAACAATTTTTCAAAACAACTTTTACAAAAACTACTTTTAAGCAAAAACAGTTTTTAAGAAATTAGGCCAAACACTACCTAAGTAAGGATTAAGAAATGCTTATGGTTGTAAGCTTTATGTATTCCCATTATGTCCAAGCAAACTTTACAAGCTCTATCATGTACTTGTAAGGCCACCCTGTAAGGAGAAGCAACACGCCCCCCTCCCATAATAACATAATCTAATGACATTAAAGTTAGGGGAACCAAGGGGAATTAGTCATGAGGGTCTTGAGTATTCATCGATCATTATCAGGGAAGACGCCCATAAGAGGCTCACCCGACCGAGGGACGAGAATAAGAGAAAGCATATCGAGGTAGAGAGAGAGAGAGCGCGCGCAAAAGAAAGAGGAGAAGGCAAGTGGTTTTGGCTCGTGGAGGTTGATGGTGGTCCGAGTGGTGACCGGCAAGGCGGCAATGATGGTGGCGGTTACCAGCAGGAGGTGGCGGCAAGCGTGGGCTGGAGGCGAGAGAGAGAGAGAGAGAGAGAGAGAGAGAGAGAGAGTGAGTGGGGTGAGGGTTTTGTTACTGGGGTTTTAGTTATAACTAGGTGTTTATACTAAAGCTAATTAAATTAGAAAATAATTTTGTAAAATAAAATAATTAAACTTGTTGCTAATAATAGTAATAGGAAAATAACTATTTAATTTTCTAAAATAATAATAACCACATAATTAATTAAGAGAAAAACACATAATTCATATAATATTAACACCTAAAAACTTACCAAATTACCCCTACTCCTATGCATGTAAAAACTACTAAAATACCCTTGTTAGTCCCTGAACGGTCCTACGAGCTCAAGTGTTAGCAAAAAAAATCACATATATATTCTCAAAATTAATGAAATCAACTTAAATAATTAACGATGTAATGGCAAACACAATCGAATTTTTCCGGGGTTTTACATTTTATTTTGTAGGCATCCCCACAGTAATCACGACCTTCCTTCACTAAAGCCCTAGCTTCATCCTCCGAGCCGTGTGAGAGATAATTAAAAAAAAAAGTGAGAGGCATTGCAATCAAGCTATACACATACATGAGTAAAACTTTTATTTTCTTCTATTGATTAGTTATGATTGTACTTTTAGTCATTGAGGTTTGTTTTGAGGTAATAGAGGTTCGCCCCTAGTTTGATGATGGACTTTTCAATCAGGTGTCAACTAGGTGCCTGGTTCTAGGGGCATTTCCTCACTGAGACGAAGTGTACTCCTTCTTGGTATTCGAAGCACTTGTTGGTTATGTCCTACAATTCTTGGCGAAGTGACCATTACTCAACATTTTTCGCATTTAGAAGGTGTTGCTTGTAAGCCATTTTGGGGGCCTCTCTTATACTTATCCCTTCGGCTCACTCCGCCTCTTTTAGTTGGTGAAGGTTCTTCGATGTCTTTAATTCCATCTCAACTCCCTTCATATCTCTACGGTGCATTCATACTATCTTGGCACGAGGTAAACTTTTAGGGAAGCAAGGGTCTGTTGGATGTATGGGGCAAAACTTCGGGAAATCACCAAGAGCAACTCCTTTCATTCGATAGATATTCCTTACAAAAAAAATTAGTTCATTAGATTTAATCATATAATTACTATGCTTTTTCCTTTCTAGTTTGGTGGTTCGTATTTTCCCATTTTAGTTCTGTAAAAACACAATAGAACATGGTGCGTAGTTCCTCCCATGTCCAAGTAGTCAGCTAGTACTTCTCCTTAATCGTTCTTTAGAAAGTAAGCTCATTAATGTTCATTTATTAATGTCAAGGGTGGTGTCCAAAACTTAATGAAGGGAACACAATCGTGAATCGCTTACTTCATTGGCAAGAGCACTTGTATCTTCATTGGTAAAGCCAGGAGTTCAAGTCATCTTCCTACATGATGCTAACGGCATCATATGAGGTAATTGGACCAACCATAAGTGTTACATCAAACTTATAGTTACCCAAAATACATCTACTACATACGAAATAACTAGAAAATTCAACGACATAGACAAGGTCAAAAACCATGGTTCAATGGCTCGAGCTCTTTAGTATCTCCTATCACTACTTCTATACTCCAATCTCTTGAGTTGCGGGAAAGGGGCTTGTTGAGCTCCTAGTCTTAGTTTAATTATTCACAAAATGCGTACAACAAAGGGAAGGTGATTTTACAACATGATTATTCATAAATTGTGTAAATAATCCCTAAAGCGTTTTAAATGTAAACCCCTGAAAATTCTCCATCCCATGGGTATTTAAAGTCTGAAAGCCACGCACAAAACATGTCCATAGTCATCCCTGTTACGAGTTTACCAATACTCAAGGCATTATAAAAACTTACGTAAATCTCAAGACCCACAACCAATGATTAGCGAATTAGGAGGAGTATTTAACTTGTTAAGTTTTCGGCCTTATTGCCGTTAAGGGTAACCCCGGGATATAAAGGGTGGGCCTTAGCTGAGTGGGGACCCAGGGGCCATCTTCCATACACAATGGCTCATCATTGACTCTCACATGTACTCCCTCGAAGGCATGATGCAGGTTTCTCAGGATGGCTCGGGTGAGCCTTGTATGCGCGTCTTCCCTGATAACGATCGACCAATACTCAAGGCCCTCATGACTAATTCACCTTGATTACATTAACTTGAATATCGTTAGATTATGTTATTATGGGAGGGGGCGTGTTGCTTCTCTTTATAGGATGACCTTACAAGTACATGATAGAGCTCATGGAGTTTGCTTGGGTCATAATGGGAATACTTGAAGCTTACAACCATAAGCATTTCTTCATCCTTATTTGATGACACCCATAACCAATTTCCCGTGCCTTCACCAGTTGTCCCACTCGTTCCCTTCAAGTTCCCGAACTTACCTCGGTGGTCAGGGTACCTAATATGAAACATAGTCATGGAGTTAACACTTAGTTAAGTATGGAGACAAGTGATTAATACTCTTGGAAGATTTATTGTCATTATGCGGCCTCGGCAGCTGGTGATCCCCGTCGGATGTCTCCCTTTAAGGCAACCACTGAACATCATAACTCATAGATGCACCTAATATTTGGTTACCCGTAATTGGCCAGAGCGCTAACACATCATATGACCCTCGGTTCAATGATCAATCAAAAGTTCGGGTTTCGACTGATGAACCTCGAAACCTCAGCTTCCCCAAGCATATGCTTATAACCGGTCTTTAATTTTGGACTTTGGCAGGTGAACCTCGGAACACCAGATTATTTATGATGCACATCTTCACTTTTACTTTCTATGTTATGGTCCATGATCAAACATTACTTGTCCATAGTCCCTGTACCTTTACTTTGTAGTTGACTTCCCATAACATTTACACAACACCTTGACATTGAAAATCCATGACTAATTCATTTCTTAAGCTTTTGAGTTGATTCAAGTTGGAGAAGTTCCTAAGTTTAGTTGAGTTTATTTTTGGATAAATTCAAACTTGCATGCATCAATACATGTTTTTAGCAAAAACCTATCGTAGTCGTCACTTTTCACATGCAGTAATCCAGATTAAGAGGTCCACAATAAAAAATTCATAATTAATTCATTCCTTAAGCTTTTGAGTTGATTCAAGTGGCAGAAGTTCCTAAATTTAGTCTAGTTTATGACCATACTTTTGAATAAATTCAAACTTGCATGCATCAATACAGATTTTAGCAAAAACCTACTGTGGTCGTCATTGTTCACATGCAGTAATCCAGTTTAAGACATCCATAATCAAAAATCCATAATTAATTCATTACTTAAGATTTTAAGTTGATTCAAGTTATAGAAGTTCCTAAATTTAGTCTAATTTATGACCATATTTTTGGATAAATTGAAACTTGCATGCATCAATACAAATTTTAGCAAAAACCTACTGTGGTCATCATTGTTCACATGTAATAATTCAATTTGAAATATCCATAATCAAAAATCCATAATTAATTCATTACTTAAGCTTTTGAGTTGATTCAAATTAGAGAAGTCCCTAAATTTAATTTAGTTTAAGACCATATTTTTGGACGAATTCAAAATTGCATGAATCAATACATATGTTAGCAAAAACCTATCCTGGTCGTCATTGTTCATATGGAGTAATGCAGTCTAAGAGGTCCATAATTAAAAAACCTTAATTAATTCATTACTAAGCTTTTGAGTTGATTCAAGTAAGAGAAGTTTCTAAATTTAGTCTAGTTTATGACCATGTTTTTGGATAAATTTTTGCATGCATAGATTAATACAAATTTTGAAAAACATAAACAACTATAAGAACCGACATGCATATCATGTAAAGGCAATCCAGAACAGTCATAATCAAAACTTTATAACTCTCTCTCTCAATACTTAAGCTTTGCATAAGTTCACAATTGTGTCTAGTTTATCACTATATTATTAGAATAATTTTCACAAGCATGGAATAATACAGAACTAACAAACATCTGACAACAATCAAAACTGACTACCACTGGATAGGTTTCATTCAAGACACCACAGCTCTCAACTCATAAAGGCTTTACCTAAACGGCCTTTTGGGGTTTACCTCTGACATCTATATGTACATTTTTCATTCAAAAAGCTTGGTTAAAATATGCTTGTAAGTATGGGTAAATCGAGCCCCAAAACGGGTCAGATTTGTGCATGGGAGTGTTTTCTTGAAGTGCTTGAGACATAAAGTTTAGCTTAAGTACCTTGATCTTGATGTTTGATTTAAAGGATAACAAGGAGGGCTTTCTAGGTCTAAGAGTGTTGAGTTTTCTTCTCTGAAGGCTCTCAAAATACCAACAATCTTGCTATTCTTGCTTGTTCTTCTACTTGCTATGTTTTGTTAGTGATGAACATGCCGTGAATGACCCCTTTTTTTCATTGTTGAATTTAGGAGCTAGTTAAGGAAAATGGTGATTGTTGAATGATGATGATGATACTTTGGAGAGAGAGAGAGACAGACAGAGAGAGGGAGAGAGAGAGAGGGAGGAGAAAAATTCAACTAAAGAGAGAAGGGAGGATCGAAATAAATGAGAGGGGTGTGAGGATGAGGATGAGGATGAGTGGGTCATGTACATATATATATAATGAGTATGTTTGCCAAGCTACCCTTTGCCATGTCATCCATGCTAATCCCAAGTCATTCATAAGAATATCCGTCATTGCCATGTCATATTAAGAATATTCTCCTTGCCATGTCAACTTGCCATTCAAAATAATTCTTTGTCTAGTCACCCATACTCTTTGTCATGTCATCATAAAAACATTATCATTTATTAAATGCATATTAGATGATGTTGGATGTTTTTTTGGGTTGCATATTTCCAGATTCTTCACCATGAAACTCCATAAATATGGTCCTGAAATTAATTAGCTAGAATCCTTTGGTAGGAATTTTTACAAAAAAATTCTGGCAGTTTCGATTCTAATTTGCCTAACATAAATTTTAAGACATGATTTATAGTTTTATCCTTTAAACAAGTGATGGATTGATCTTAGGACGCATGCGAAATTACCAGTTACAATTCTTGGTCAGCTATCTTAAGCGGAAGATTGCTTAATTGAATTATTTTATTCTTTTTCGGAAAGTGATTGTTACACCAATGAGGATTTGAGGGAAAATCCTTTTTAAGAAGGGGAGGATGAAGTATCCAGGGGTCCCTACTCCTTTCTCCTTTTAGAAGCAAAGAGGGGGGCATCATCTTGTTGTCCTATGGAGGCTTAATTTGCACATGACCCAATCCCCATCAAGTTCGTCTCGATCATCCTTTGGATTTCCTCGAGACCCTCTAAGGCTAGATAAACTTCCACCAACCCCGAGGGCATTTGGTCGTCTACTTCCCAAGGGAGAATTGGTCTTTTTTCGACAAGGAGCAGGTCGGGATTCGTAAGGAGAAGTAAAAGGGGCAAAGTGCATCAAAAGGAGGGTCACGGTTGTGACCTCAAAGTTCACGCCTGTGACGTGGCTCTGTTAGCCTTGTTCGCAGTCATGACCCAACAGGTCATGTCCGTCATCTTCTCCTAGGTTGCTAATGTTTTGGGCTGAAAGCATGCATGTCATGTCTGTGACCTTCCAAGGTCGCGACCATGACCCTTCGTAACAAAAGTTTGTTCGAGAATCACCCAAGGGTCACGACCATGACTACCATGGTCACTGTCGTGACCTTAGAGAGCCACGACCATGACCCCTTGAAGGAGCCTTTAACACAGGGGCATAACCAGGTTACGCTCGTGACCTTTCTAGAAAACACAGGCTTGTTTTGTGCCTGACTCCTTTTGTTTTCTCCCCTTTTATGTAATTACCCATTTTCCCCTCCTTTATGTTTTAACAAGCCTCTTCAAGAGGGCATTCATTGTGTTGTTTGGGTCGCTTTTATAATTTTGGCCTCATTTGTAACTCTTTCCCCTTAATGTTATATGCATTTACATTGGGTTGAAGAGCGTTGAATAACATTGAATGCTAATACAAGAAATTTTCTCTCAACTCCCTCTCTTAACTCTTGTTCTTACTTTAGCCTCAACATAGTTTGTGGTGGTGAAAGCAAGCCAAATCATTTAGAGGTTGGCGGTGGTGATCTTTTATCCAACTTTGGGTATGATAGTTTTTTTAGTGGTGGTAATCTTTTATCCCAAATTCATATCTTGTGAGAATTGTTGAATGCAGGGTTTGGTTGCGTGTGAATCTTCATCTTCATCTTATTCAACAACTCAAGCATCAATTCTCCCACCACGATACGTTTCATGGAGTCCTATATACTAAGAGGTAGATCAAAATTAGATTGAATTGAACCAATATCATTTTTGCAAGCGTCAACACCATCTTTGTAATTGGTAGAGAGGAGCTCAACATGACTAGATAGCAAAGGACTCTTGCCTTTTCTCATCTCATTGAGCTGAGACGAAGCATTAAGCATTGAAAATAGGATTTCTTACTGTGAAGTTTAGGGTGGTTACCTGGTGTATCAATTGGATCCATAATAGTCGTCCTACAGAGATTAGAGATTCCATTTTGGTCACCCCTAGTGACACTTCTATTAGGGAAGACATTGTCATGACTCATGAGCATGTAAGTTTGCAGAACTATCCGCAACCACCTTGACAAAAATCGAGGTTGCTACTTGAGGCTAGGGGCGGACACCATAAACTTAAACCGCAAATTGAACCGCAAAACCGCATAAATCAAACCGCAAAATGCGGTTAACCGAATGTATTTTTGCATAAAAACGGTTTAGGTTAACCAAACCGCAATAAGTGGTTTAGGTTTAGGTTTTGGATTTTCATGAAACGGTTAACCGCTCTCAATTAAGTTGAAAAAAAATAAATTTATTAGTAATATGAATTTAATTTAACGGCGTATCGTCGTATCAGAATATGAATTTATTAGTAATATGATTGCATTTATTTGCATAAATGTTATTGTAAATTTCCAGGAAATCGGTTAATCATAAACCGCGTATGTTAACCGGGTAAATTTTCAGATTTTAAAAGCCATTAACCGGCACCGCTTCTAAATTGCGGTTTCGAGGTTTGCTTTAGGTTTCCAGATTTCAAAAAGCGGTTAACCGCATATCATGCGCAGCTTTAGGTTTTAAAATCCAAAAGCGCCAGCGGTTAACTCATATCCACCCCTACTTGAGGCTTACGAATCTATCTTCAAGAAAATTGAGGAGGTGCTTTGAGTCTTTCTTTTTCCCTCAGACTTAGACCATAATACCTTTAAAAATAATGCTTTGGCATGATGACTATTAAGAGTTTTGATCACCTCCTCCCCAGTCTCCAATATTTCTGTAACTTTTAAAAACTTTGGGGTTAATTGGAGGGTTAATTCGGGTGATTCCCATTACCTAAATTGTAGGAGTAGTTTCCTTTAAGGTGAGACGAGCAATTTCTGGATAGGCGGAAAACAAACAGATTGCTTTGAGCTATCTTAAAGGCTTTAATTGAGTTTCATGTGGCTGAGGAATTTTCGTGGGTGTTTTTGAAGTTTTGGCAGTTTTGTTATTTAAATAATATACACCGTATCATATTCATATATGATATATCCTAGTATTAGACCGTGTTACATAAACTGTGAGTTTTGGTCAGCCTTTTCTCCATTTGTTTTTGTTCCTCTTCTAAGCTGCGCTACACCTGGCTCAACTGTCCCTAAACTTGAAATACTTCCCCTTCCCCCAATTCTCAACCCCATCTCTCTCTCCCTCTTTTCCCAAGGAAACTAGTATACACCCGACAATCTCTCCACCCCTATTTCCCCTCCTCTGTGTTTCTTCCCCCTTCATCCTCGTGTTTTTTTTTTTTTTGTCGTTGGGTGTTTCCTGCCAGTTTTTCCCCGGAGTCAGGGTCTCCCCCTTCTTCCCCATCTCTTTCTCTCTGTGTCTCTCTCTCATCGATGATCATGGTTGTCGACAAAGAGCCATTACGTTACTATTCCAACCTCGATCGCTTCCTCCATTGCACCACTCCTCTCGTCCCCTCCCATTACCTTCCTAAGGTACCTCTTCTGCCCCCCCCCCCCCTTTCCTTTGGATTTTGAATTCATGTCGATTGTCGGTTACTTATTTGATTTGGTTATGGGCAGTCCGAGATCAGGAATCTAAATAGACTATGGCATCCATGGGAGAGAGACAACGTCGAGTACTTCACCTTAAGCGATCTCTGGAACTGTTACGACGAATGGAGTGCTTATTGCGCCGGTGTTCCCATCCTTCTAAACACCGCCGAAACAGTTGTGCAGTATTACGTTCCATATCTCTCCGCAATCCAGATTTTCACCAGCACTGCTTCCCCTCCTATATTCAGGTCCGCCTTTAATTCCCTATGTCTACACAGAGAACAAGCTTTTTTTTACAATCGATTGAGTTGAACAAATAAATAAATGATTGGGGTTTGAATTTACAGGGAAGAAGTGAAGGAGGCCGGGTATAGCGAATCGTGCAGCGATGAGAGCGAGAGCGAAAAGATGTCAAGATGGGATGGCTACTCTTCCGAAGAAGGAGGGTTTGAACAAGATAACCTTCCCCAACTGAATCACAGGTTGGGTTATCTCTATTCCCAGTACTTTGAGAGATATAGTCCCTATGGAAGAGTTCCTCTAATGGACAAGGTAACATCCCTCTCTTTTCTTTTTTATTTTATTTTTTTACACTTTTTCATGTTATTACTTTACTCTGTTTTTCTTGGAACTTCTTTTTGCTGTTGCTGCTTAATTCTACCCATGTTTTCAATCTTCATCTTACCTTGCTCCAATATTTGGTTGTCCGTAACTATTCAAAGTGCATGAACAGAGTTTATATTTCCCTTCTTAACGTAAATCTGTTTCCAATTGATTCTCGTCAAAGTTTTTTCTATTATTTTTTTTACAGGGGATCCCCCCCCCCCCCCCAACCACTTGAAAAAAAAAAAAACACAGACACTTACTGATTATTTCTTGAATTTTCTATGCTGGAGTAATCTTTGGAAGGAACCTCAAAGATCGCATGGAAATTATTCTTTGCAAGATTAAGGAAATAACAGGATTGCCGGAAGTATTTTTAATTTAGTACTCCTTTTTCAAACAAACGGGAAATTTTTTATCATTGGCGAATTTTCCAACTTCAACATCATTTTCTTTTTTCTTTGTGGGTGGAATACTACAGTAATAGGAATTTGTGGATAATCAACGATTTTTATTATATATTTTAACTTGATGACCTTTGTTCATAACTTGGGGCTAGGACGGGTCAGCCTTTTAGTGAGAATTTTAGGAAATGATTTTTTTTTTTGGGTATATATGTACCTTTTGAGACTTGATAGTGTATCAGTATTGACTTTTGTGACTTTCAGTATTTAAATGTTTTCGGTGAAGCCAAGTAAGCAGCCTATATAAATATAATTATATAATTATAAGGAAGGGGGTAAAGGATAAGTCATAAGAGTGAAATGGAGTGGTTAGAAAAATCTAGAGTTAGTGTACATCATTATGGTATACCATTATTTTCTTTTTAATGTGCACTTTGTTGCTATGTCATTTTAGATAAGATAATTACCCAATGCTTTAATGATAATGCTGAATCACCTCCAATTGTTGGCATTTTCCCAGTGCACTGTCATTCAATTTTCTTTTAATTGGCACTCTGTTACTAGGAAAAGTAAAACGATTGTGGACATTAGTGGTATATCTCGTGCAAAAATGGTTAAATATATTCAATTTGACAGCGACCCGTTGATGAACACAATGTCCTCAAAGTCTTGGTTTCGGCACATAGTATGTGGAATATTCTATCCTACTCTGAGTGACTGAGATTTTTTTTTTATATTTTCTTTTTTCTCCAGATAATAGAGTTATCTCGAAGATATCCAGGGCTATTGTCATTGAGGAGCGTTGACCTATCACCGGCTAGTTGGATGGCGGTTGCCTGGTATGTTTCTCAGTTCTCACATTTCCACGTGTGTCAGACGTGACCATTTTTATCGGCTTTCTTAAGGGGGCGTTTGGTATGTGGGAATTGGGAGGTGGGAATGGGAATACATAAATAGGTAATACAACTCTCATGTTTGTTTTATGGGAATGAAAAAAAAATGAGGAATTGGGAATGAGAATAGGGACCCTCAACTCCCACCAATCTATTACCAGAGGGAGGGGTGGTAATTCATACTAGGAATTCATAAATCATATTAAATACCAATATTATCCTCGTACTTAATTAATATTACCAATAATACCTCACTCTATTCAAATTAATCAAGGGTATTTTAGTAAATGTGCATTTATTCCCAATTCCACCTCTACTTTGAATTACCATGTAACAAACGAAGAGTTTGGGAGTTCATAAATTCATTTTTATTCCCATTCCACTAATGAATTCTCATTCCCATTGTTAATTTCCATTCCCATTCCCATTCCCATTCCCATTTCCATTAGATACCAAACGGGCCATAAGTAGCTTTCACATTCAAATCATTCTATATTCGAGATGTTGGCTCTATCTAGTGTGTTACTCTTGCCATTTTGCTTGATATATTTATGGACATGTGTATTTAACAATTGCACAGGTACCCAATATATCACATACCGATGGGGAGAACCATTAAAGACTTGTCTACATGTTTCCTTACCTACCACACTCTTTCATCCTCCTTTCAAGGTACCCTTTTTCTAATCAAATCAAAGTTATTTCTTTTCCCCTTGTTTTGTTACTGATGTCATTGTGATAATATTGGATGTGGATCATGTAGATGATCCGATGGAGGGCATAGAGTGGGTGAAGAAGAGAAAAGGAGAAAGTATCCCTCTGCCGGCTTTCGGTCTAGCCACTTACAAGATGCAGGGAAACCTGTGGGTCTCAGGGAGTGGTGGGGGTGACCAAGAGAAGCTTGCCTCTCTTTGTAGTGTAGCTGACTCATGGCTGAAGCAGTTAAGGGTGGAGCATCATGATTTCAACTACTTCAATGGGATCAAGCGAGGCTGATCAATTCTTGATAACCATATTATTGACTATGCTCTTTTAACCTCAGACTATCTCCCACTATGTAGAGGAATTCCATCCAAGAGCTTCCCACATTTTGCTGGTGGTGGTCTTTGATTACAGTGATGTCTGACTTTCCTAAAGACAACACTCTTGGGCTTACTTGTATGCATCTCGTGAAGCTTGGTTATGTCTCCTATGACAAGGTTGTCAATGTTGGGGTTTTCTCTTGTTCTGAGCTTACGTGCGCAGTGAGTTATTCGACTGAGTTCGGTTTGGGTAATTCCATTTTTGTGTGTTCAGAAGATGTCCTCCAAGGTTAGTTGGGGGTAGCTGGGTGGATAGCAGTTAGATCAATGTATAGAGGAGAGACAAACTAAAGGTGCAAATGTACTGTCGTTGAACTGGGTTATGAGTTCATGGACTAGTGTATATCCCCTTAACTATAATGAAAATCCATGAGACATGTCGGACAATCCTTTGTTTATTACCTATATAATATAGCTTTGCAAATGACAAAAAACGAAAAGATATCACATAAGTAGATATCAAGTGTGAATGAACGCAATATGATAGTTGTAAGGCAGAACAATGTCAAACACTACAGAAACGTTTTTGAAATAACAATTTATGTTAAGTATAAATAAAATTTATTAATGAGAGACACAATGGTGTAAAATAATTGTTTCAATTGTTAAATTAACTTTAAAAAAACAGAAACAATTAGGTAATTTAAAAAATAAAAAGCAGATTTACTTATTACATAGATCTTTGCTATTGCTTGAATAATATAATATGAATGATACAAGATCTAATTTCCTCTACACAAACTACTTTATAATATATATATATATATATATATATATATATATATATATATAATTCAATGGAGTGTGGGAATAAAGCGTACAATACTATACACAAATATAATGTAACATGCAAAAAATATCATTCAATACTTAACACATATGCACCATATTTTCGATGAAATCTTTATATATAAAAATAGTAACGGGTGTTTTAAGTTCAAATCTCTACATATGTTGTCCTATCCAAAATAAGAAGATGCAAAATCAATCAACCACAAATTAGTGACAGTAGGGTGGGTGCTAGGCCCAAAAGAGAAATGAAAGAGAAGCACGGGGGTAAGCCTGTTGGGCATTTAGACCGACAGAAAATAAAGAAAGCATTACAAATTGGTCTAAAATAATACTATCCCTAGTACTTTTTTCTTGTATTATTATTTGAATAGTTTTTTGCCCGTTTTTCTGTATGTGTATTGATTTTGATGAACAAATGTTGCTACAAACAATATGGAGAAATAAGTGACAAAAATATCAACAAAAATACATGACGAAGCAAATTCAAAATATGAAGTAACAATAGTAGTCATCATGTATCACAACAATTTGGTAAAACTCTACACCATATTTAAAGGATCCATTATGACTTTGTCAATAGTCTGCTTCCTTTTCTGCCAAAACTTCAGCCTTCTTAATGCCTACCTCTCAATATATGTCTCTTACCATTGTAAGCAAACTCCATACTTATTCTTTAAAGGCCCATAGTATGGATCCTAGTGTTGCCAACCATGCATGGAACCCCAAGATCACATCATAGCTTCTTGAAGTCACAATGTATGTGTGTGTGTGTCTATATATATATATATATATATATATATATATATATATATATATATTTGGAAAATTTGTAAGACTTTCCATTACTGAAATTGATTTTTACAAAGCAACTCTAGGCATAACTAGAGGGGTTTAAACAACCCAAACAAAAGAACAAACACCACCCCAAACAAAACATAATTACATCAAAAAAATCAAGATAGACGATATCTAATGTCATTCACAATGAAACTCACTATACACTCCAATCTACGCTCCTGGTTGTGGAACGCTCGAAGATTCCTTTCAAGCCAAAGGTAGTAAATTGTAGCTGAAATACTCAAACACATCTTATGGCAAATCCTCCTAGACATATTCACACACACATCCAGCCAATTCTTCCAATCCAAAACAGCACCAAAAGCAGTGTTCAAAACAGCATCACCAACCTGCCGAGAGGTAGGACACTCAAAAAACAGATGAGAAACTGATTGCTCCCCCATCTTGCAGAGAAAGCAACGATTAGCCAAAGAGAAACCAAATTTTTTTCAAACGATCTTGTGTTGCTAGTCTTCCATGGATCGACAACCAAGCAATAAAAGAGAACTTATGTACTTTGAGGCCATTCCAAATGAACTGGAACCAGTCCACTCTTTCACCATGATTTTTTAAGTAACGATATCCCTCCTGGATATTATAAGATCTATTCTGGGCAATCAAATCATGGAATAAACCAATCAATTCATCTCTCACATGAATTAATTTCCTCCGGTACTAACTATTATTTTGCTTGATTGAACAATCCCAAATAGATTGTCTCTTTAGGTAATGATGATGAATCCATTTGACCCAAAGAGATTCCTTGTCAGTTATTAACTGTCATAACAAGTTCCCCAAATCTGCAGAATTCCAAGCATGAGGATCTCTGATATTTAGACCACCTTCAGGCTTTGACAAACAGCAAATAGACCAAGCAATAGGAGGAGCTTTCCTCTGATTATTGCCCAATAGAAAAGATCTGCAAATCTGAATCATACTATCCAAAATAGATTTAGGTAAAATAAAGATTTGAGACCAATAAGTATGGATAGCCATCAACATACTATTCACTAACTCCAACCTACCTGCATAAGTCAACCTTCGCACAGCCCAACCTTGAACCCTTTTAGTCATTTTCTCCAGCAATAATGCACATTCATTCCTATTTAACCTGGTAGGTTTAACAGGAACACCAAGATATCTAATAGGGAGATTCTCTTCAACAAAACCAGTAATCCTCAGAATTTCATCTTTTGTGTTGTCATCAACTCCAGCAAAAATGATACTAGATTAAGCCTTATTAGGAAACAGGCCAGTACAATCAGAGAAATGAGATAAGGCAGAAACCAGAAGTTGCATACTTTGAGGATCACCATTGCATAATACAAGAAGATCATCGGCAAAACATAAGTGGGCTAACTTAGAAGACTTATAGTGCTGGTGGAATTTGAATAGATCACAAGATGTAGCTTCCTTTATAGCTCTTCCCAAGTAATCCATAATCAGCACAAAAAGTAAGGGGGAGATAGGATCACCTTGTCTCAAACCCCTGCCACTTCGAAAGAAACCATAGGAACTTCCATTCACACCAACAAAGTGGCTGAGGAAATACAAGCCATAGTCCATTTGATAAACTGCAAAGGGAAATTCAAAGGCAATAAGAGTTGTTCAAGAAACTTCCAGTCCACAGTGTCATAAGCCTTCTGGATATCAATTTTGAGTAAACAATTGGGCTTGACTCCTTTCCGATTATACAACTTTACAATGTCCTCCGCTATTAAGATGTTATGCAAAATAGATCTTTCATGAACAAAAGCGAATTGAGAGACATCCACAATATCTGGAAGAACCAACTTCAATCTATTGCAAAGAATTTTAGTGATAGCCTTATACAGAACATTGCAACATGAAATAGGTCTCAAATCCCCTACTACTTCCGGATTGTTTACCTTAGGAATGAGAGCAAGCAAAGTTGTATTAACCTCCTTCAATACCTTCCTAGTAGAGAAAAAATCCAAAATAACTTCACAAACATCCTGACCAATAATAGACCAAGATTTCTTGAAAAAAGTTGCATTGAAACCATCCGGGCCTGTGCTTTTCTTTCCATGCATAGCAAAAAACACATCTCTGATTTCCTTTGCAGTTACAGGAGCACATAAAATTGATTGATGTTCTGTAGTCACCATGTTACCATGCTGGATAGTACTCCACTTGACTCTACTAATACACTTCTTTTCAGCAAAAATCTATCAAAGTGATAGGCCAGATAATTTCCAATATCATCAGGTTCAAGTAAGACAGAACCCTTCTCATCTTTTATGTTCATCACCTTATTTTGATAAGATTTAGCTTTCAACACAAAATAGAAAAAACCAGAGTTCTGATCACCATGGTGTAACCAGTCGAACTTGGTTCTTTGCTTCAAAAGCTTAGCAGCTAACTCAACAGTAGGGTCCAAGTGTAATTCCTTCTGAATAGTAATCAAAGCAACATACTCATTTTGAGTTTTTGCAAAAATATCACCATACTATATATATATATATATATATATATATATATATATATCAATAACAATAATGTATTCCATCTTGTTTAACAAATTAGAATTTTGAACAACTCAATGTAATTTCTTCAAATTTATGATGAAAGGCACAATTCTGTTCCCGCATGGATTCTCTGAGTTGTGGTACTCAATGGCGGCACCAGCTGATGGCCTTGTTCCCCGCCAGATACATAGTCATCTCCCCGACCTCCGTGGCTACGGTGTAACCCACGTGGTGCTGCCATGTGATCAAATCCAAAGCTCCCTAAACCACAACTCCTTTTACTTTGATGTTAAAGCATCATATTTAATGCCTACCTCTCAATATATGTCGAAACTCCATCCTTATTCTTTAAAGGCACTAGTATGGATCCTAGTGTTGCCAACCATGCATGGAACCCCAAGATCACATCATAGCTTCTTGAAGTCACAATGCATGGAACGGATCCAGTAGGAAGAGAATTAAGGTAGGAAGGATAAATTGCGGCTATCCAAAACAGATCCAACGCATCAGATTAAAACCACCATTCTTATCCCAAATACTGCCACACGTGTGCCCCAAAAAAAAGAGGAAAGAGAAGAACATCCGCGTGGTTAACGGGATATGGAGGCGCCAGTTTTCAATTTTTTCCAAAAACACTTGAGTGTGGTTACAGAGGATCAAAGACATCTGATTTGGAGAGAGAAACAACGACGAAAACTATCGCCAAGAAATTAGGGTTTGCTTTTCAAGCTTTATCGACATTTTCGTTCACAATTCTCAGTAGATTCTCGCCGGATTTTTGTACACACAAAATTTGCAAGTGTCGACTTCAAGGATGAAGGAAGTGAATGATTTTTTTCTGTTCAAGTCGAGTGTTCATTATATTTTGTAGTTATAATGTGTTTATACGGTGAATGTGTGGTCAAATTCATGTATTCTTGCAATTTCTTAACAGGGGAAAAGCACAGAGGTGGGAAATCTTGACAATGTTGTAGATGAGGGATCACATACTAAGTAAGTACAATAACCTCTTAAAAAATCACTACATTGTATGTGGGTCGGGTGGGTGTTGAGTATATTTTGACGAATTTTGGATTCGGGATAGTGTGTCTCACCAAGCGAATAGGGCACATGGCTCATGGCCTGTTTTTTTTTATTTTTTTTATTTTCGTCATTTAGGACAGATGTTCAATTTTTTTCGGCCATTGTTGTGTGATGAGTTGTTTGTGTAGTGTATTGTTGGACCTAACAAGGGAGTGCGTGGATGGGTTTTTTGCTTTTTGGACCCCGAACTTTGGGGGTATTTATTTGTTGGACTCCCATATTTTAAAGTTTATATTTTGGACCCTATACTTTGTGGACCCAAAAAATGTGGCCCAAAGTTATATTTGACTCCGGCGATGACCTAATTGTTGCCTAAACTTCCTGATATGGTCTTTTATCATTTTTTTCCTTCTTTTGAATGTTGTTTTTGAAATTGACCAGGCTTTAACAGCAAAGGGTGTGTAAAATTCATGGGTAAAAAACAGTAGGGTAAAAGTTAAATCTTGGTAATTTTTGTAAATTTTGGTAACCTTTTTGACAAATTTATGCTCATATGGGGGTTGGAAATCGTGCAAGAAGAGGAAGAATAAGTTGCGGCTGGAAAATTTTCGAAAGAAAAAAAATCGATAATGGCTTTGAAATATGGGGGTCCATATTGTTACTGGAGACAAAGTATAGGGTCCATATTGTCGCCGGAGACAAAATATAGGGTCCAAATTATAAACTTTGAAATATGGGGGTCCAGAAAATAAATACCACCAAAGTCTAGGGTCAAAAAAGCAAAAAACCCGTGCGTGGATAGGAGGAATGTGTCATTGTAATTAGTTGAGTCAGTGTAATTAGTTGATTATGCATTTGAGTAGATTTTGTTGTATGTGTGGTTGTGGTTCAAGGGTATGTGATCATCCAAATGATTTGACCACAATGATTCAATGTGTGGTCCAAATATATACAAGATGTGATGAGACAACAGTTATACAGATGTGATCAATTAATGAGTTGACCGTACTGATACAAGTTTGTATTAATTTGTTTTCTTCAGTCCCCCCGCAGTGTCCGCAGACATGTGCACACAATTGGTTGCTCGGATCTTGAAGTCACAGAGTGACCGTGGTGACATAAACACGTAAGCCATACGATGTTTTGTTTGTGATATATAACATTATTATGTGTAAATTAAGTAACGATGTCTTTGTGTTTGTTCAGTGCACAAGTTACAGGTGACGACGCCAATGATGTTCGAATAAAAAAGAGACGCTCAAAAATGGTTGCACGTAAAGGGGCAAATCCCATAAACCCGGACGATTTGTCTTATGACGAGCCTAAAATATGGGAACTGATGCGCAAGGCGACGAGCACTGGTATCGCCCTTATTATACTTCTCCATGTATAGCTAGGCTGGTGGCCCACCTTCGCTTGCCAAAAATCCCCTCTTGGAAGTATTTTGCCTTCAGGACCCTCCCCACTAGTAAGGTTGGGCATTGTACTAGTCCCCATGCTTGTTTGACCAAGAGCGCCTTATTGAAGCATTTGAAACTCCTGAAACCCATCCCCCCCCCCCCCCCCGCTGCCTTGGGCTCGCACATTTTGTTCCATGTCTTCCAGCAAATACCCTTTCCACCCCCTGTAGACCCCACCAAAATTGTCTACATGCTCCCTCCAATTTGTTGCAAATCGATGTCGGGAGCTCAAAGCACTGCATCGCGTATGTCAGTATTGCTTGTGCAACTGCCTTAATTAACACCTCCTTTCCTGCCTTGGATAGGTGTTGTTCTTTCCACCCCTTCAACTTTTCCCATACTCGGTCCTGGACTACCTGAAACACGGCCTTCTTCGATCTTCCTATGTACGTAGGCATCCCCAAGTAACGTTCATGAGTCTCGACTGCCTTAAAACCCAGTCTTTGCCGGAGCATGTTCTTCGATTGTTCGCTCACATTTCGACCATAAGAGACTTTTGATTTATCCACATTTATCATCTGCCCAGATGCCCGTTCGTACAGTTGTAGGATTTCCATCACTTGCATAGCTTCTTCCTTCGTAGTTCATACAAATAGAAGGTTGTCATCTGCGAAGAAGAGGTGGGATACCACTGGTGCACTGCGAGCCACCCTAATGCCATGGATGAGCTTTCTTTCTTCTCTGTCTCGAATAAGTGCTGATAAACCCTCTGCACACACCAAAAATAGTTAGGGTGACAATGGATCTCCCTGGCGGAGTCCCCTCTGCGGGGTGACTACTGCTAAAGGATGCCCGTTAACAAGCACTTGATATTTTACCGACAAAAGCAATCTCATAATCAGGTCAATAAAACCATCCTCAAAACCTAAGGCCCTCATCATTCACACAATAAAGACCAACTCCACCCTATCATACTCCTTGCTCATGTCCAGCTTTAGAGCCATATGACCCTTTTTTTACATGTTTTGGTCTTTTTTTTGAGGAAATGGAAGTGTTCAAAGGCAACCAGGATGTTATCTATAATTAGCCTGCCCGGGACAAAGGCACTTTGTGATTCATGAATTATAGCAGGCAGGATGGATTTTAGTCTGTTTGCAATTGTTTTTGAGATGAGCTTATAGATCACATTGCAAAAACTAATGGGTCGAAAACCTTTTGTGGAGGTTGGGGCTTTAACTTTTGGGATTAAGGCTATATATGTTTGGTTCACACACTCAGGGGAAGCACTGTTATTCAGGACATTAAGCACATACGACACTACATTACTACCAACAATATGCCAATATTTTTTAAAAAATAAAGCAGACATATCGTCAGGCCCGGGGGCCTTTGTAGGGTGCATTTGTGACAAGGCTCGATAAACCTCCTCTCCTGTAAATGCCTTCCTCAGTTTACTGTTCATTTCGTCCATGACATTAGGTTAATAACCGGATCCATATTAGTCATTTCCTGGGCAGTAAAAATGTGCTCAAAATACCGAGCAAACATCCCTTCTATGTCCTCCTCCTTGTATTTCCAGTTGCCTACCTCATCCTTTATGGCTTCGATCCTATTCCTCCTCCTGCGTTGGGTAGCTTTCTCATGGAAAAAGCTTGTATTGCGGTCCCCTTCCCGTAACCATGTTTGCCTGCTTCGCTGTCCCTAGTAGAGTTCCTCCTTCTCCTCTAGCATTTCCAACTCCATGATACGATTTCTCAAGAGGGCCATATCAAAGGGTAGAACTCCTATGAAAAAAGCCTATATTATTGTTCTGTATTTTCATTTAAAAAAAATAATTTTTTTATTAACATTGTGATAAAAAAAAAATTGTAAACGAATATCTCTTTGTTGTGAAAAACAAAATTGTGCAACTTTGTTTTGATTTATGTCGTGATTGTTGATATATGCTTAAATTTTAGAATTGAAAACTGTTTATTAATATAATTATTAGTTATTCATTACTAAATAATAAAGCTCTGTATTTTCTCCAACCTTTTTTAATTTTAATTATTTTATGAAAATTTTCATGTTTATTTAATGAAAACTAATTTCCAACAACATTATGTTTATTATGTATATAAACAGTTTCTATTATCTTAATAATTTATTCACATGTTTAAATTTAAATATTTTTTGAATGCTATAGAGAAATATTAGAAGCAAATTATAGTGTTCTTGCATTTATTTAAATTCACTAATAAATTTTTTTTACTACTGTTCTTTATTATAGTTAATTAAGACAAGATTGAAAATAGAATGGATTTTAGTATCATTCCCACTAATATATTATCTTTGAAGACAATTTGTACAAAGAAATCTATATATAATATAATGACAATCTTTGTGGGGTCCACTAAATACTGTCACCAGAGTAATTGTAAGAGCTTCATCCAATAGAAAACAAGATAATTATTGATTTTTTTTTTGTTTTGTGTAAATTAACTGTTCAACTGATACAGTGATGCTCAACCCACATTTGTATCCCTTCCCCCTCTCTATCTTTCTCTCTTTTCTCTTCCGCGTCCTCCTTTCCCGATAACTGCTCCACCTCTCTCATCAGATTTTTTTTTTGTACACAACATATTCATACTCCTTCATACCCATCTCTGTCATGGTAACTCTCTTCCCTCTCCTCTCTCTCATGGTAATCGCCCCTGGTTTTTTGTTCCTTCTCTTTCCTTTGTGGGATAGATAAAATTGTATAAAAAAACAGAACAATCTATCTTGAACAGAGAGGAGAGGAGGAGAGCTGAGGCCGAGGGAGCGGCAGGAAATGACAGACCATGACGGTGGCGTTTGCCGATGATGTGGCAGAGAGTAGGGGTGGAAACGATGCGGTGCGGTGCGGTTTCGGTGTCTCGAAGCGGTGCACCGGACGAAACGGTGTGCTAAAACCTTAAACCGGAACCGGAACCGAATCACCCAGTTTTAAAAAACTGGTGCACTGGATTGAACGGTACGGTTTCATCGATGAACCGGAACCGCATTAATTTCTTTCAACATAAAAAAAATCTCTATTCAATAAAAAAAAAGTTAATTCAACACCAAATTTACTAACCCAATTAGCTACTCATCTTAGCTCATAACCCAAATGCCCTAATGTTCTCTATTTTTTTTAACAAGTTAATTTACATTGTTTTTGTATTAATTTCTGGGTAGAATTTTTTTAAGCAACATTTATACATATATTTATTTATTTATATTAACGGTTCGGTGCCGGTTCCCCGTCGGTTTGAATATCCCAAACCGGAATTTTAAGTCGGTTCGATGTTGGCCGTTTCCGTTTTTTTTAATCCGGTTTCCGGCTCGGTACGCCGGTTCCGGATTTTTCTTCCACCCCTAGTAGAGAGGGCGACGACTGAGGAAGGTTTCCAATGGTGCTGACAGATAGAGTATTCGACTTTGATTTAACGCCAAACGGTGCTCACAGGGGTAGCAGCCTTCTTCATCTTTGGTAACTTTCCAAAATATTACTTGCTCTTGGTGAAGCATGTGAGGTGATGAAATATGGTTGTAATGGTTGCATTATGTTTGATTTGGTGCGCAGGAAATGAAATGGCTGAGAGAATGGCTTACTTTGGGCTTTCTGTCAACATGGTGGAGCAAATATGACAGAAGGTCTTGAAACTCTGCGTTTGAATACAGAAGGAGTAATACTTAGGGCATGTAAATTTCATGGATATCTTGAGGTAAGGTAAATGATGAATTTTGGTAATATTTGGTAATTTTTGGTAAGTTTTGGTAACTTTTGGTAATTTATATGGATAAATTTGTGTTTTTGAAATAAAAGGAAAAAATTAAAAAAAAAATCCTATAATACACGTGTCATGTGATTTTCGATAATTTTGGTAACTTTCGGTAAATTTTGGTAACTTTTAGTAATTTTCGGTAAGTTTCGATAATTTATGGTAATTATCTACTTACCTCAATTAACCCATGAAATTTACAGGGCCTTAGGCCTTATAAATTTCATGGGTATTCTAGGTTAGATAATTAATTATCAAAAGTTACCGATTGTTACTGAAAGTTATCAAAAAGTACCAAAAGTTACCGAAATTTACCCAAAAAAATAACATTTATTTATTAAATATTTTAGACTGCCATATTTTTTATACTTATCAAAAGTTTACTCATATCAAAAGTTACCAAAAGTTACCAAAAATTACCAAAAATTATCAAAAATTATCAAAAATTATCAAAAATTACTAAAATTCAACATTTATCATACCACAACTTACCTACCAAATTTACACGGGGAATTCAAGACAGCAGAAGTCTGTCGACCTTGGCACTAGCCAGCCACCTACATGTGGTATGCAATCACAGTTTTACACGTCGGGTTTGTGACAAAACCTTTTTGGCAATGCAATTATTACCTCCGGTCTTTTTTTATCTGTCATTTACGGTTTTCAATGTTAATTTTTAATAAATAATTTTTAATATAAAACTTTTATAAAAAATTATAATATTATACTTTTTTAAAAGAATTTTTCATTACGAACTTAATGACATTAATTTTGTAGGTTGTAGAATTAATCATTATACAAATTAAGATACTAACGATCAAAGTTTTTAATACAACTTCCTAGATGACAATCGACAAATAAATAAAAAACAGAGGTAGTATGTAACAAAAATGAAACATTTACTTTCATTAATTTATGGTCATAAATCAACCTCTCATTTGTGGAGAAACTCCAAAGTATGTATTGTATTGTCATGTGGTTACATTTTGTAATTGTAAGGTAATATATGACAAATATTTTGAGGCGACAATTTGACGAGATTTTATGAAATTTGGTGATGTCCTTTTAAAAGTTTTGAAATATCATTTATTTAATAATATCATTAAGGTTTCGTTCTTTTTAATTTATATCCCTATTTATATATAATTTAATTTTTTATTTTTAATCAAAATAATTATTTTATCATATACCATGCATCGCACATTCACACAAGTTTAGGACCGGTACATAAATAATGATGGTACAAATATTATACAAAAAATTACTCTAAGGTACCCTAACTTTTGGTGAAATGCTTTTCTGGTACCCCAACTTTTCAAAACTAATTTTGAGGTACCCTAACTTTTTCGGTTAGTAATTATTTGTTGTTTTTCCGGCCATTAATTTTATTAAGTGATCAAAATGTCCTTGTTATTCATTTCTTGAAGAAGTACCTTCAAGAATAAGAATGAGGGTATTTGGTCACTTAATAAAATTAATGGCCAGAAAAACACCAAATAATTACTAACCCAAAAAGTTATGGTACCCCAAAATTAGTTTTGAAAAGTTGGGGTACCGAAAAATAGTTTCCTCAAATATTGGGGTACCTCCGAGTAATTTTTTGATATTATATAACTTTTTATTAATTTATATTATTATTAAATTGATAAATGTTAATTACTTCAAAAAATAAATTACATACAAATATTTAAAATTCTTTCGTATATTTCACCGCGATATACAATGCTGGTTCTAATTCAATGCCCGATTACAGTTTCGTTGGCTCTACATAATAGGATTCGGCAGCGAAGCTTCGGTTATTTGGCATTTCAGTCTCCCATCAAGGATTCGACGGTAATCCTTTCTCCATAAATCTCAAGTCAGGTTCTCTACTTGTCTCTCTATCTCTCTCTGAGCCTTTGAAGTTCCCAGATGCTAGAAAGAGTAAGCGTTATTGACTTGTTGATTCCATATTCAACCTCAATGCTACAAATTTGGTCTCCTTGTTAATGTTGACAAGAAATTTAGATGCTTGTGGTTGTGGTTAAGATCAGAAGATAGTGCACTCATTCGCTAAGTTTGGGTTTGAATTGATTTTGTTCTCAGACAGTTATAAATGGGTGAAGCGGTAGTGGTGGAACTGAAGAGGAGCTTCACAGACTATTCCAAGGTAGTAGAGGAAGTGGTGAGAATAGAGAAAAAGATATTCCCAAAGCACGAGTCTTTGTCGCGATACTTCCACGAAGAACTTAACAAAAACAACTCCGGCTTGCTTTACATCTCTGTCAATGGAGAGGTTGCTGGATATGTCATGTACGCTTGGCCTTCTTCTTTGCTTGCTGTCATCTCCAAGCTTGCAGGTTTTTATATTTACCTTTTCTTTTCCTTATTGTGTTGTGTTACCTACTTTCATCCACCACTGCTTGGATTAAATTCTTAGTAAACTTGTCAAAAATGCCCTTTTTGGCCCGTTTGGTATGTAATGGGAATTCATAATGGGAATGAGAATGAGAATTCATAATGAGAATGTGAATTAAAATAAAATGTCTTTGTGAATTCTCATCTTTGTTGTTTGTTAAGTGGTAACTGAAATCAGGAATAAGTGGGAGGGGGGGGGGGGTTAGGAGTAAATAGACACTTACTAAAATATCATTTTGATTAATTTATGAATGTTTTAATAAATTGAAGAACGTGGAGAAACATAATTAACTCATATTTCTTGCTAAGAAAATCAATTACCATATGTTTAAAAGGGTTAGAAAGGAAATATGCAAGGACACTCTCATGCATGGACCTTTTTCTTGGTCCGATCATAGCTATATACTCGTTGACACAAACCTGGATGCAAGAGATAAAAAGAATAGACAATTTTGCTTTAATAAACATTGGACTAATTATAATCAAGTGAATAATATTGTTTAAAAGGGTTAGGAAGGAAATGTGCAAGGACACTCTATGTTTAGAGTCACAAGAAAGTTAAGACATACAAAAACTGAATTGAAAAGTTGGAGTAGATCCTTCTTCCGTAATTTCAATGAAAAACTAGAGCAAAATGGGGAGAAGCCACAAATGGTTGAGGATAAACTAATTATTAATCCTAACAGTATCCTGACTCAATCAGTGGTATAATAGATTAATTTCTCAAAGAGAAAATTTATTGTTATTTAATCAAAAATATTGGGCAAAATATGCAAGGAAAAAATGGCTGACAGAAGATGAAAGGAATTCCTTCTACTTCATAAAGCGGTTACCTTTCGTAAGCGCAGATCTACAGTAGTCCGACTTAAAGACCTCTTAGGCCACTACCAATAGTTAGGCACAAGTGACCCGACCCAAAAGACAAGACAAATGTGGGTGAGAAAAAATTTACAACAGTGAGAAAGTTTGAAGGGTGGGTGAGAATGTTTTTCCTCACCCATCCAGACAAGTCACTTGGTGGGAATTTTATGTGGGGCCACCATAATTAAATACTATTTTATCTTCTCACATGAGCTTGAAAAATAAAAATCAAAATAAAATAAGTGGGTTCAAGAATTAATTTATAGGATGGGTGGGTGAAACTTTACCCACCATTGTAGAAACACCTTACTTACAAGTGAGTGATGACTCACATTTACAATATTTTATAGGATGGGTGGGTGAAACTTTACCCACCATTGGTGATGGCCTTAGGGATGATTTGCAAGCTCAGTACATTAAAGAGTTTGAGAATAGATTTAAATCTGGTGGGAATGAACCTGGCTGGGAAGGAATTACTCTTCCTAAGCTTAGTCATGCCCAGGCTAATTCGCTTATTGCCAATGTTTCAAAGGAGGAGATCAAAGAAGCTCTCTTCCAGATGGAGCTTGCTAAAGCTCGAGGCCCTGATGGGTTTGGTGTTGTTTTCTTCCAAACTTGTTGGAATCTAATTGCTGATGATTTATGTTCTTCCATGAGTGAATTTTTCCCTAATGGAAAAATTTTAAAAGAAGTTAATCATATCTTCATTGCTCTTATTCCGAAAATGGATGATCCATGCTTGCTCAATCAATTTAGGCTAGTCAGTCATTCTAATACCGTTCACAAAATTATAGTAAAAATTATGGTTAACAGACTTAGGCTTCTTCTTGATTCTCTAATTAGCCGAACTCTAGAGTGCCTTTGTTGCTAACAGGCATATCCATGGTAATATTATGTTGGTTCATGAGATTATGCATAAGTTTAATACGACAAGTAACAAGACCCCTTGGGTAACTCTAAAACTTGATATGGAAAAAGCTTATGATAGAATTGAATGAAAATTTTCACGGATATCCTTAAACTTATGGGTTAAGATGAGTTTATGACATAATCACTCACTCACTCAATCCTATCCTATGCATTGAAACATAGTAATACTCCCAAAAATGTACATTAACATATTCTCCCTTTTAAAATGGTAATCTCTACCCAAAAAATTTACATGAATTTACTGTTTCAATGTCATGTACACACCAAAATATTGACAATCAGATCACAAAACATTAGCATCATTTCTTGCACATCATCTTCACTGTTGGTGGCTGTTAGGGTGCTTCCTTGGACTCCTTAGAAGTGGTGGCTGAGTTGCTTGTGGTGGAGTGCATGTAAATGGGTGGTTGGAAACATGGGCAGCAGCAGGCACAACACGAGTTAATGGGGGTTGTGTTTGAGGTCTCCTTATAGGCAGCTTGTATTTGTTAGGGGGCCCATTGGCAAGTTGAACCACCGATCAGCGGCATCATGAGGATGGGCACCACTAGCAGCAGAGGCTGCACCACTAGCACCAGTAGCAGAGGCAGCAGCACCAACACCAGCAACCATAGCAACAATTGGAGCAGCAGGAACACCACCACCAGCAGCAACTACAAACACCAGCAACAGTTGCAGACGGAGCAGTAGATGTGGATGGAGCAGGATTTGTGGATTGCTTCCTTTTTCTCACATTAGGTGCCTTACAAAAAATTAATAACCAATAAGAATGAACATAACCGGCGGCCGGTGGGGGGGGGGGGGGTAACCAAAATAAGAAAATATTTTACAAACCTGAGAGGATGAAGGATCTTGTGTACCTCTTGCCTTGTTGTGTCCCTCAACATCACAAATAGAACAATGCATTTTTCTCTCATTCTTGCTCACTCAACCCCTTACATTCTCACCAACCTCAGGAGTTCTTTTCTACTTGGAAGTAGTTTTCTTTTCTGGTTTGAAGTATGGGTTGAAACCACATACCCAAATGCCTTTTCCCACATATTTGGTCCATTGAGTGGCATCGAAGTGTGAGGAGTGTGTTGCCCTTAGATTGAATGTTGCATAATAGTCATGCACAAAGTTTGCTGGGTCTATCCTCACATCTCTCATGACGAAAATGGAGGGCAAGGAATGCCACTAAGCTCCCAAGCATTGCAAGTACATGTTCTTGCTTGCAAATTAACAACATACTCTTCACTAAGGGAATTATAGACACTGCAATCTATAGGCAACCTTAGTCACTTCCCAATACCTAGATTGATCAATCATTTAATCCTTATGTCCAGTTTCTTCCTAATTCTAAGAACCATTGGAGTTTGTAACTTAAAGGCCCAAGCATTCTTTTCAACAATTCTTTTCATGACAGTTGAAAATTGCCTTAAGCATTGAAACAATGGGTGTGTATTTTGCTTCCATAATGAATCCGTCGAAGATCTCAACCATATTATTGTCCATTGAATCACACTTCGCATGGATTTTGAAATAACACCTGCAAAAGTGTTTCACTCCACTAAGTTCTCCCAAGCTTCTGGATTCAGGCTTTTGAGTTCTTCAGCACATTTCTTCAAGTGTGCTTTTGTGGTTGACTTTGCTATGCTGTAGAAGATCCTTGTGTACAACTCTCCCTTGTAATTCTTCCTCAAGTTGGCATATACATGCCTAGCACACATCCTGTGCTTAGCTCCAGGGAGGTATTTCTTCACATTATCTACCAAACCCTTCAAATTTCCAAACATAAAACAAGATAATTATTGGTTAGCTAAATTAAAAAAAAAAAACCAAAAACATATAGTAAACATGACATACCTTCTGTTGGTTAGAAATGGTTGCCCAGCTAAACCATCTGCCATCTCCAAGTCCATCCCCAATTGCTCCACAAACCACTCCCACACTTCCTTGGTTTCACTCCTAGCAACCCCCTAAGCAACCAGGTACATTTATTCATTACCATCCTTCCCCCATAGCCATAGAGACTTAAGAATCCCAAGGACCCTTAAGAAAACATGCATCCAAGCTTACAACCTTTCTACGACCGTCAAACATTCCTTTCTTTGGAGCTCTTAGACGTATGTACACATATTTAAAGACATGCTCTCCAATCTCACTTGGGGAGGTCTCCAAATTGATTGTGGTGCCAAGATTTTTCTTTTGCAATTCCTATAGATAGTCTTTAAGTTGTTGAAATTGAGTCTTGTAATCTCCAATGATGGAGGCCAAAGCTTTTCTCCTAGCCCTTGCACACATTGACAAAGTTGCTTTGTAATTTAATTCCAACTTCAGAATCTCCTGCAAGTCTCTATCCTTAAGTAAGGGATTTAATCCTAAACAGATTCTTGTAGTGTTCAGCATCCAAGTCACATTAATGCTTCTCTGACCAGCCTCAAAACTAAAAGGAATGTAAGTGTGTTGTTTGTCTGGAACTTTAATCTAAGAGTAAGAGGTCTTTCCTTCCCAACTTTTGAGAACCACAACCTCCAGTCACATCCTACAACTTTGCACTCTAGTTGACACCTACTTTTCTCACTTAGAACTATCAAATTATAGGGAGTTTCTACCATAGTTGAAAAACTTTTTCAACTATGGTAGTTGAAATTAATGACAACCTTTAGATTTAGAGTGAAAGAAATTAATGGTTGAGATTATTAAAAGTAACTTATAATTGCCAGTAAATAAATCCAATTTGTAACCGGCTCTTTCTGCATCATCCCCTCTTCTCACAGATTTCTCTCTCTTGAAACTAACCCCCTCAAAATGCTCTGCCTCCATTCCCTCAACTCTCTTCCATTATGAATTCCCCACAATCAAATTAGTAAGTACTTCATTGTCATTTTCTCCCAGTAGTAAACACAGTACTTCAATGCTCTGCCTCCATTCCCTCAACCAATGCTACAGAAGACTAAGTACAACAATGGGTTCTTCAAGAAATCTTTCGTGAACTGGTTTGCTAGGAAGATGCAAAGGTTGTAAGATCCATAGGGAGGAATAAAGAGAAGAAGACTAGTGGGATTTTTTGAGTATGATTATGAAATCATTATGGATATTCCTAAGGAGTTATGCAGCAACAACATATTGTTATGGAGGTGTTCTTATT
The DNA here is from genome assembly GCA_029582165.1 of Portulaca oleracea. NCBI lineage: Eukaryota > Viridiplantae > Streptophyta > Magnoliopsida > Caryophyllales > Portulacaceae > Portulaca > Portulaca oleracea. The sequence goes on from CM055890.1 coordinate 17,269,325, forward strand.
AGCTTTAGTAAAGGAAAAGAAAAAAGAAAGTAAAAAACAGAGGAAAGCGAATCTTTGTCGTTGGCTTTACTCTGCTCACTATCACACTCAGTCTGTCTCCTCATCATCTATACCTTCCATTTTATTTTCATCTTCAAATATATGTACGTAGATGATAGTCAATTCAAATAGGAAAGATGATGACTTGATGCGAGAAGCTAATACAGTAAATCTGTACTAATTGCAGCCATCCATGGTAGAAGAAGTAAGGGGGATAGAATTGAATGTTTTGGACTTGATTCCAACTGAGAGATTGAGAGTGGACATAAGTCATAACCTCGAAGCAAATTTATATAAAATTTCCAACTCACAATCCAACAACTTCGCTGAAAATATGTGTGAAGAAGTATGAGTTTTCTTTGATTAGATGAACAGGGAAATGGAAAGCTAGGGAGTGGTGCCTGGAAAATAGGTCTGTCAAATCTATGAGAAACTGACATGTCTTAATAACCTATTGTACTAGTAGCCAACGAAAAATTTTAAGGTTTAGATTTAGTCAATTTATATCAACGATTGAGATTTGTCAACTACCATAATTGATTTTTTTTTTCAACTATGGTAGAATTTTCACAAATTATATCTTCCCAAACCCTATAATTTCTCACTACCTTCACCAAGTCCTTTGACGGAAAAGCCATCCTACTTAGAAACCTCCTAGGGCTGTAATTAGGGTTTTGATCCTTCTTTCTTCATCTTCTTTTCTTCTTTCCTTTATGATCATCCTTAGACTCAGTGTCTAGACTACTTGCACCGTAAGAGTCATGGTATTTCTCAACTGGTTGCTCCCTACCCTCACCTGCTTTTTTCTCTGCCTCTTCATCAACAGTGGCATTCTCATTTTCCTCTATTGCTTTCCTCTCATCTAGGATATCCTGCTTCATCTTCTTTTTCTTTTTCTTAATCACGTCTAACTTCTCATCTTCCACATTAGACTCATTGTTTAAATCAATGTCACCTTCATCATCATCGCCCTCCCCACCATCAAAGTATTCAGGGTCATCTACATTATCCACCTTATCTGCCCCTTTATCAATGCCACAACCATTAGCATCCTCCTCATCATCCACACAATGCTCAACATAAAGCCTAACATATTCACAATTGTTAATTAAGGCAATCAGCTGCCTAATTTCAACATCCCGTCCAAAGCTACTAACCCTTCCTCAAATGGCCGTCTAGGTTTGTTGAAATGTTTTTTTCCTAATCTTCTCTCTTGTATATCCTAACCCCATTATACACTCTATTAAATCATCCACATTCAGAAGATCAGGGTCGACCTCAACCTTAGAAAATTCACTTCTATAGTGCATCAAATACCCTTCATGGCTAAACTCGTCTCCATGGAATATATGCAACTTTCCCATTCTGATGGTCAAACCCAAAAAAACCAACCACACTATCATTAATGGCCATAAATTAGCATAGAACAAAGTACCAAAATCATACAACACTTTCCCACCAAACTTACATAAAGGACAAAAACCCTAACCCTTCCTAGAAACAAAAAACAATGCCCAAAACAGTCAAAAAAGGGTAGCCCGGTGCACAGAGCGTCCCCTCAAGTGGCCTTTTTGAAAAGGAACAATACCTGGAATTTGCGCCTTTTCCAAGTGCCTTGCTTAAGCCCGTCCGTCCGTCGAATTGAAAGGGGAAGTGCAACGACTGGGTCTAACACTACATGGCAACACTGGAGGTTGGAGGATGAAGAGCAATGGTTGGGTGAAGAAGAAGGGGTGGAATGGAGGGAATGAAAAGGAGGTGGGGGGGTCCAATCTTTAATAACCCTCCGTTTAATTAATCTCTTGAAATTAAAGTCAGATTAGATGGTTTAACCTTTACATTTGACATTCAACAGGGAATAGCAAGTTAAAGTGGCAAATTAGAACAAACCAACAGGTTAAATGACACTTTTGTGAGAAAAAAAAATTTCAGTGGCATTTTTGACTTTTTTGACAAGTTTAGTGGCAATTTAATCCAAACACTCTTTCATCCACAACATATAACTTCCTTTTTTCTTTTTTCTTTTATGGATAGTGTGGTGTACATGTAAATTGTTTTATTTATAGTGGTCCTTCAATCGATTGTGATTTGCAGTACGTGATTAGCTTTGACAGAAAAAGGGTTGACTGTACATGATAACCATAGCAAGTTAGCATTAGCAAGTGGCAGGCAAATATGTTAATCTAGTGATTTTGAATTTCTAATTCAGCTATTAGATGCACTGCTTCTAAACTCTTATTTTAATACCCACATCTTTATTCTTTGCTTCTATCATGTGGGATGTATATCCTTCTCACTCCCTAATCTCAATGCACGATGATTTCTTTGATTAATCTCTCATTTGATCCATAGGCCATTGTCACCAAGAGAGGCTTTTTAGGTGTGCCATATGCTGAGGTTTTGGGAGGTTCTTGAGTATGATGAATTCTCTCACTGATATGGAATGGCTGTGAAAAGCTGTGAAAACTTTTATTTCCCTTTTACTATTATTGTGTTTGCCAATAATTGAGTAAAAAAGAAGATTACTGGATGTAGCTGAAAAGAGGCTAAGAGAATTTGGCATCGCAATTATCTTCTGGTTTTACTGAAACAATTGCCTTTGTGCTTCAAATGCAAGTGAACAAGAATAAGTCTGTTCTTTCTAAAGAACAAGAATGTGTCGTACTTTTGGGGTTGGATTAATTTTTTTTTTTATTTATACTAATGATACAACAAAATGATTAAGGAGCCTAACCAGTATCCCTTTTATTTTTATAGTTTACTCTCGATTTTATCATGTATGATCTAGCTCTTATGTGACTCATGTAATTGTACTTTCAGCTCCTTTGCCAAAGGTTCAAAGTCATGGAACTGAGATTATACTGCTGTAGGGTTGAACTTTGCTATTCTAAATAGCAGCTATGATACGGAGTAGGATAATTAAACTTTTCATCAGCATCATTGAAAAAGTCTGTGAGAAGTAGTGCAAAGATCAAATTTGCTTATGATAGCTTCTTTAAATTGCTTGTTAGCTATTTGAGCATCTGCTTTGTCTTTTTGGTATACTTTGTTTCTCTCTTTATATACTTCATTCTCAATAGCTGTTTTAGTACTTGTAGGAAACTGTTGGTTTATAGTGTATTTTCAGTCATTTGAGTATGAGTTCTTTAATATATGTAGTAAAATGGCAGTCAAAAAGAATTTGGATATGTGAGTATGTGACATATGGGACAACATAGGAATTTTAGGGTTGTGTCAAGTCGTACAGGTTGCCTAGAGCTTATCAAGGAAAATCAACCAGCAAATAGAGGAAAATGTTGGTGGTCAGATTTATTCCCCACCAAAACCTGTTCCTTGGAGCTCTATCTGTTGGTTTTTGAGTCCTGCAGAAACCATTTTTTGCTGTTTCCATGGCTTCCCTCACCCTGGTGTAGCCCTCATTTCCAGTAAAGTAGAACCAAAGCTGCACCTGCTCAACACAGAAAATTGATAGACCATTATGTTGGGACTTCATGATTTTAAGACGGTAGAGTGCGGTACTTTTTTTAATTCTTTTTTTATTTTTTTTAAAAGTATTCTCATGAATGGACCATTTAAGTAGATAAGTTGATCAAACTGACCAAGTGTGTGGGGCAAAATCGGTCAGTGGATTGCACTGTTGCACGTGCTTTTCTGGTTCTGTCCTGAGTTGCAGGAGATGTCCTCAGTGAGGAATTTGCTGACAATCAACAGGCCTTGGGGCCTGTAAATCTGGATTCTCTTGCCCTCATCAACCCTCACCTGAATCTGAATCCCTAGTGGTAGGCCTGGGTTGATGGTGTACCAAACTTAGCATTTTGGAAGATTTGTATGGTCAGCAATGCTCTCTTTCTTTCTCTGACAATATATTCCTGAAATTCTGCTATTTTCCTTTTTCCTTGTGCAAAAAAAAAAAAAAAAAAAACCCCAGTGAAAGAGAAGTACAGAAGAAAGGGCTATGGGGAAGCACTGCTCATGGCAGCAATTCAAAAATGCAAAACTAGGAAGGTTGAAAGGATCTCTCTTCACGTCGATCCATCAAGAACCGCTGCTGTGAGTCTTTACAAGAAGCTTGGGTTCACCATATATTCATTGATAGAGAAATACTATGCAGCTGATCGAGATGCCTATAGAATGTACTTGGATTTTGGTGCTAAATAGCACACTTGGAAGTGTTTGTTTTTTCACTGTTGTGCTAAGGACTACATGCATGTAAACGATATTCCTGAAGTCAATAGTCAGAGCCCGAATCTCCCCCCCCCCCCCTCCTCCCCAAAAAAAAAAAAACCCAAGTGCTTGTCATTTTTCCTCTTTCTTTTGAAGGACTTTTGTGTAAACAGTTGTAGCTTTTGCGTGTACGCTCAAATGGAGCTGTCAGGTGCTGAAGATGGGAAGATATCCCAATCTTTGCACAGCTCGCAGCAGCATATAATGCTGAATCAAATATTTATCGTCTAGTGTTCGGCCCTGTGTGAGTTGCTACTATCTTTGATGTTGATAATAGCAAGGTATGTCAGGAGGAATGGCGGTGAAGCCTTCGGTATTTGCAGCTTGCGCTTCATGTTCATACCCTGTCTATGTTGGGCGGGATCCCAGTTTAGTACCGGTGAAGTAATGAAACAACCGTATGATATCGGTGTGCATTTCACACAATGTTTTCTAAAATTTTCAAGTGTTGGCATTAAAAAAAAAAAAAATTTGGAAAAGTAATTTTGAATTAAATGCTCGTCTTTTTTCCAAAGGAAATAGACTCCAAGGCAGAGTGGAAGCTAGTACTAGAGATAGAAGATATTTATGGAACTCCAATGAATACAGTGCAATTTTTGTAATGTAAGGCCCCATTTGGTAAATAGCTGTTAGCTGTTTGCATTAACTGTTTACTATTGATTGTTTGGAAAAGTGTATTTAGTAAAATTAGTTGTTTTTGAAAAAATATTTGTTCAAATTTCATTTATACTCTTTATACATAATACTTTTAGGATAACATATGTGTAATTTTAGATAACTTTTGGACTAAAATGTCTTTTTCACAATAAGCTATGGTCAATATGCTACTCGAACTAGCCTATTGGAAACTGATTGATTGGGACAAAACACCCAATCAAATAAGTGGTTTACCAAACACATGAATAACCTATTTTATACTGAAATAAGCTAACTTTTACAATAAGTTATTTGATAAGCTGTTTACAAACAAGGCTTAAATATACAAGAAGGACGAACGCTAATGATCACATGTGCCTTCATAATCAATATTTAGTGATACAGTATAACAACTCAATCGATCTCGTAAAATTTGTAACAATTACTCCTTAATAAACATTGTTTAAATTTACATTTTTTTGGAAACCCAAATTGTTCTAGAAACCCAAGTTGCATCCCCATTCTTTTCAAGTCATGTGTTGCCATCCTATCGTACTCCTTAGTGCCCTCATTTTGTCTGCTATCTTGTCACCCTACCTTTTTCGACAACCTCGCTCACCATTGCATAATCTCATTACCTTACAGATCCACATTGTTTAAACGCCTCAAAAACATTGGAAATCACTATTGCTTGCCCCATTGTCGTCTAATCAACATGCTTTAGCCCCTTATTGTGTTTTGTCATGAGGCTCCTACTGGCCACCACCATTTACGATCCATGAGTGCCACCTCCTACTAGAATCCCTCGTTAGAAACACACCATATCAAATCCCACCCAAATGTCCTACATTCAATGAGTAGCCTGAAGAAATTTTAAAACTTGACGCTTGCTTAGGACCTTGGTTCATCGTGCTGCCAACTGCCAAAAATCGCCCACGACCACCACGCCCTATCCAATGCCTTCCCCATTTCCCTTCTTTCTCCCCTACACATGGTACATGGACCCTGACCTCACTCTCTTATCGTGGTTGCCACCTTAGCCACCCACCACCACCTAGGTCAATGCTGCCATTCATGAAAGCCCACGCATCTCCCACAAACCCAAACAAATACTCCACCAACCCAACCTTATCTGAAGTATCTCGAGGTCCGTACTCCTCTCTCATAGCTCAATCCAAGAGGGTAGCGTCGACTTGCTCCCGAATGAAAGTTCAATTTGTTCGTGACTCTGGGGCTTTTAAGCTCATTTCGGTCGTCCTTTGGATCGGCCTCGAGCCCCTTTGACTGGGTCAAGAGTGGTCACCAACCTCCAAGGGCTTTTTAAACCTTTTAGGTCGTCTCGAGGGCATGTTAGTCTTTTGGCATCATAGGGTTGGGCCGGGAGATAGTTTGAACAAGTTTGAACAAGAAAAAAGGAAGAGAGCTCAGTGCACCATCGTGCAAAGCCATGGCATGATTGTGTTCTTCCTGCAAGGGGCTTTTTGGGAGTTACCCCTAGGTGCACAATCGTGCAACTAGGCAACACGGTCGTGCATATCCCTCCCGAGTGGATGACATGATCGTGCCATCCAAGTTGCACACTCGTGCTAACAAGCATGTTTTAGCAGAGGCTAATGCTAGAAGGGAGCGCACACTCGTGCAAAATTCGAGGAGTAGGTTGACTCTTTCTGGCATTAGAGTTGGCGCAAGATCATGTTGTTCCAGCGCACGATCGTGCCAACGTTACCTAGTGGCATTTCAACGCAACTTTTTCTCCCCTTTTGTGTGTTGTTTTCCCATTGTACCCCTACCCTTATGTTGATGTAAACCCCAATATGAGGATATTATTTATACTAAGCATGGGCCTTTTGGTAGTTGCCAAAATACTCTTTCACTCTAATGTATATATGCATTTACATTGTTGATGAAGAGCATTGCATGTCATTGATGAAAGCTAAGTTTTTTCTTAAGTTCTCTCTTCTTTAAGTCTTGGTTACTTTACCTTTAATCCAATTGTGGTGTTGTTCAAATCAAATCCTTGATAGAATTTTGGTGGTTGTTTCCTTTATAAATTCTTAGTGGGTTTGATAGTTCTTGAGTGGTAGTATCCTTTATCCCAAGTCCATATCTTGTGTGGGTTATCATTCATAAGCTTTGGTTGTGATAATCATCATCAACACCATCAAGTTCATCAACTCAAGCATCTAATCTCACCTTGGCATCCTTCATTTGGTACTAGAGCTCAAGTTAGGGTGTGCTTGAGTTATTGTTTTCTCAATTGTGAAATTAGGGTTCATACTCATTTGAGTTTCTTGTGGAATTTGAGTACCCCCATCCTCCTGTGTGCACCAAATTGGTGTTGGTATTATTGTTGATATTATTGTTGCGGTTGTTGTTGTTGTCTCTCTTGTACTCAAAACACAAAGAACCCTAATCCAAACATAAACCAACAACAAGAAAACCTAGCTCCTCAAATTTTCCCCCAAACACAATTCGTCCCAAAACTTTCCTTCTTGAATTGGAAGAAGAACAAAGTCCCAATCGGGAAGGTACAAGCTAACAAGGGTTCTAAAGAGGCCTTTCCTTTGAAATGGCCAAGATCTTGAATATGGAGAATTAATTCAACTCCATGCAACAAATTCTTGGGGCCTTTACCAAACAACTTGCTCAAGTCACCGCACACCGCTAGGACCAATCCCGGTCTAAGAGAAGAGAGACTCCCGGAGTCTACGTCGTCGTACTCCTTCTTCGAAGTCGGGTAATGATGGTAGTGACTCTGTATGAATGGGGAAACACAGAAGAAGGGGAGAGAGACCACCACAGGATGAGTTCTATGACACCAAGGTAGAGCTTCCCGAATTCAACGACTCCCTTGATCCTGATGACTACTTGGAATGGACTTAAATGGTAGAGTGCATCTCTTTGAGGCTAAGGGTTATAGCGACGAGAATCCCTTCTAAGTGGAGAGCTTGAAACTCACTAAAGTGGCATCCCTTTGGTTTGAGAGCGTGAAAGCACAACGGGCTTGAGATGGGAAGAGTAGGATCACCTCATGGGTGAAGTTGAAGAAGATCATGAATCGGCAGTTCTTGTCGAGCACCTACAAACAAGACATCTTGAGAAGACTCTTCGCCCTTGAGCAAAGGAAGAGAAGCATAAGTGAGTACATCCAAGAATTTGAATAGTTCTCATTAAGAGTGACCTTAGAGAACCTCCGGAGCAAACTATGATGAGGTTTTTGAACGGTTTGTTTATATCCATCGCAATAAAGGTCGAGATCCAACAATACCACTCTTTGGGTGAGCTATGTAACTTAGCCATTGAGGTTGACAAAGGAAGAAGGACAAGGCCCTTCCCAACCCTTATGGTCGACCCTTCTTCCCTCTTCCCAGCCAATATAATTGGTCACTCCTTGACCTACCGTAGCTCCTAGAACTACTCCCTCACTGAGGGTCGACAAAGGTAAGGGAATCACTTTTCCCTCCTCTAAGGAGCTTCCCAAGAAGTTCGAGGGCAAGATGTGATTCAAATGCAGAGGGTACGACCACTTCCAGGTTGATTACCCAATAAGGAAGACCTTGGCCATACAAGAAGTTGAGGATATTGAGTAGGTCCTTTCGGCTCACCAAAAAGAATCCGAGGCGCTTGTATAGGATTGGGTTGAATTTGATGAGGAAGCAATCCTTAAGCCTGAGGACAGGGAGATTCTTATCTTGAGGCGAGTGCTACACACCATCAGCCTCCTCTCGACAAGGCACAAAGAAAGATGATATTCAACACCTTGTGCACGATTTGCGACTGTAGACACTGGGTATTTGAGCATACAAATACAGATGGAAATAAACAAATAAATTGAAGAATTCGAGTTAAGAAGCTTGCTTACATGCACTCTACATGTACAAGTTCGTATAAAGACACATACATTATTACATGTAAAGGTCTAGTCAGTTGCACACATAACTTTTACGTAAGAAAAGTGCTTCATGAAAACCATGCAAAGGTTACGTAAAGAACATGGTAGAGCTTACCTAAAGTCCCAAGTTCAAAACCTCACAAAAACACTCTTTTAAGCTCAAATAAAGGTCCCACCGTCCAAGTGTGAACAAGCCATTCTCGAGTATACTCCATTCACACTACTACCGACCAGAGGTTCATGGACGAGGTTGAGGTTCATCCTCCCCTCTCCCTCTAGGATGATCGGCCTTTAATGTGTCCACACCCAGGTTCATTCACACAAGCTGCCGACCACCTAATGTATAGCCTCTCTCCACCTTGAAGTCCGATCGGACTTAAAGCCTTTGATTGCATAATTGGATGAATGCATGAATGTACATGAACCTCAAAGCCCCTCGTATCCTATAAATACCACCCAAAGTCGAAGCCGAAGACACACCTTCATTCACTCAAGGCTTCACTCCCTCACTCATTCTATTCTCTCATTCTCTCATTTCATAATCTCTCTCTAAGTCTCTATCCTATCATCTTCATCTTTAATCTCTACCACATTCCTACCATCATAATCTTCATCTTCCTACTCTCTTAAACCTCTTATCTCCATTCTTATCCTACCCTCTATAAAACCCTATAAAACCCCCACAAAAAAGCCTATCCTTATACCATCTAAAACACCACAAAAAGAACCCCTTTTACCTACTTTTTCATCCCTTTTTCATAACCTTTCCATCAAATTTTTGGTACTATTTCGGCATCTTCAAGAAGAGTGTCCAAGACTTTGAAAAGACCAATTCAAGAGTGAGATTCAAGCAATGCAACAAAGGCTAGGCAAGGCTTCTTCAAAAGGCATCATGTAAGCTAGCTTTTTGTGTGCTTTCTTCCTTATGTAAATAAAGGGTGCATGTTGTAATTCTTTCACTCCTTTTTGCATGTTTAATGAAATAATCATGTAAAGCTTCAATTTAATTTCCTTTCGAACTTTATTAAAAGTGCATTTTATAACTTTTAGTAGAGTATTTCCTTTTGTGAGAGGCGAACTCAAAAGGTTCCTACCTTTCAAGTTCGTAATCTTACCCCCAAATCCACTTCTTGGTTTCGTAGACGGAGTCTTTTCTTCTTTCTTTTCTGGTTTTTCTTGGCTTTTCCCTTAAAAAAGTTGGGTGGCAACTCCTTTTCAAACCAAAAAAACACAACAGGATTGCCTAAACTGTGTCTAACATGATTTTACATTGTATCGATGCAACTTTAAGGTGAACTTGTGTATTTCTAAATAATAGTTGCATAAATTGCTTTCTCTTGAGCCTAACATCTTGTGAAAAACTTTAATTAATCTTAAAGGAGTTGGAACAAGTGGACGTTCACTCTTAAGAGATTAGTTTAATGATTTAGAGGATGCATCAAGTAAGGGAAAGTGATTTTACAACTATTATTCATGAAATGTGTGAATAATCCTTAAAGAGTTTTAAAAAGTAAACACCCAGCATAAATTCCCCCTCTCACGGACGTTTAGAAGTATGAACGACGAGAAAAAAATGTCCACAGGATTTTTGGCGACTCCACTGGGGAGTTTTCTAAAGTGGATAAAACTTGAAAAAAGTTTGGTGTACTTTAATTTTTTTGGAAGGAAAACAAAATTTTAACCTTACATTATCAAGTCATTCTTTTTAGGCATAAATGCATTGCATATACCGGGCTACTCCTTCGCCATGTATTTTGGCTTGGGTGCACTAAAAGCGGCGGTTTAGGTTTTCTTTTTAACCACAAAAAAAACCTATGGGATGCCGAATCGACTATACTTAGAATTGTGCATTTACATCGATCTGAGCCTTAGTCACCACATCCACTCATGCATCACTATACGAGGTCTCCACTGGTGCCTCCAAGAGCAACACTTCATACATTCAAGTTGAAATTATACAACGAGAATGCACCGGGGCGAGACATGAGTCGATAAGCCTTTATCCAGCTAATAAACCCTTTGTACATAGAGCCTTGGTTTAGGTTACCTCTTTCATGTTGTATGTTATGTGAATATGTGTTTTCTTTGTTGTAAAGAGTATACCTTAGTTTAGAGGTATTGTTTTGGTCCATGTAAGGATCATTGGGCTGAGAAGAGACATATTTACAAACTAGGCCAATTAACCTCAAATATTATAGTTAACTCAGTGGTTGGGCCCATTTATGTATAAAGGTGATTATCCTAGTTCATAAAGTAAACTAAACTTGCCTTTGATGATTCTATATGGCCCGTTACAATATTCTCCTAAACAAAAGGTCCAAAATTTGACTAAAATCAAAACAAAGTTAGTGGGTAATGTCTTAGACTGCATAATAGTCACTAAGCTTGAGTAAATTAATTTATCGATTTAATTATTGAATCCATCACACTTAAGGTCGGCCCGTTGTTAGGCCCAACCATATTGGATTTGGCAAATAAGTCCATAAATTAGTTATAACACGCTTTTTGTTGGCTTTATTCAGTCATTTACAATATCCACTTTCCTCAAGTAAATAAATAAAGAAAATGTAGAAATTGTAGACTGTTAGTCCTTTTAAACATTATTTTAGTCCGCATAATAGCCAATATAGCTTGAGTCAACCCAAGATCGTTAGTTCAAGTAACGAATTCTCCTTAAAATGATCGGCTTGTGGTTTGGGCCCATTAAAATTGAGAAACACTCACTTGCGCTTCCTGACTTATGTTGATTTGCTATATTTGACTTTATTCGGCCCTTTATAATGTGTTGTTGTCTTAGGGTCATGTAGAGTTAGGTCATGCAAACCCGTGTTCCGGGTAAGTCTTTTCCTCGAGTCAGCATATAGGTCTTGCATCCTAGGTCATCCCATGTATACATCCACCAGGTTGGGTTTTGTTAATGTTAAGGTCAATCTCTGAGTTGTATGTTTGTTTTACTTCAGTCATAATAGGAGACCAAAGTGTACCTTGGATCTTAGGACTGTCATGCCGTTTAGTCCGCAACCCGAACTACATCCCACCTACACCAAACCCAAAGCTTCTCGCCGTCTACAGTTCAACATGACAGCGAGCGAGGACAACAATGGTGACCAAGTCAACTCTGCGTTGGCCAAGTACTTGGAGGAAAAGTTCAACAAGGTGGAAGGGTCGATCACCTTTTCTACCTTACAACAAGAGAGGAAAGTCGAGGAGCACACCGCTAGGCAGCGGGCACTCATCGAATAACAGTACAATCGAATTGAACAACAACAAGATACCTTGAATGGGGTCTTAGAAGCTCTACAACATATCAATGTGCATGTAGGGATGGATGATGATGAAGAAGAGAACCCTGATAATGTTGTCCTGAACCAGGTGTTTGCTGCTGATAAAGGTAAAAGTAACATAGGGGATGGTCCCAATACGGGAGTGGTCATCCACATGACAGATGACCCAACACTAAAGCTACCACCACTAGTAGCTACCCCTTAAGTTGTTCCAATAAAGACTAAGATGAAACTGCAGGATGACCCTGTCATCCAGGAGATGAAGGCACAATTGAGCGGATTCAAGAATGCCATGAGTCAAATGCCCGCATTCACTAACCAGTTTGTCGAGTTTAAACCTCCTGCTGAGGTTAACACCAATATCTCTGGAAAGATGGATATGCCGCTCAAGGAGTTTAGTCCGTTCGAGAATCCAACCCATTATGTGCGGGGGTTTAACCGGGTAATGCCACTCCGAGGCATTAGTACTGGACATTACAAGCAAGATTTTCCATCATCACTGAATGATGAAGCATTAGACTAGTACTACACCCTCCCTTTGGAAGTGCGGGGAGATTGGACTGCCTTGCGAAAAGCTTTCATTGAGCATTCTAGTAAGATCCAAAAAGACAAGGTGACTTTATCTGATGTCATGGCGATCTGTCAGGGAGATGATGAACCATTTCTAGCTTATTATAAGAGATGGCATGCTAAGCTGTCTCAAGTGACTAGCATCATCCGGTCCTCACTCAAATGGAGAAGACTGTGGCAAATGTTTCAATTTGGCAGTTGATGTGTACTTCGAACCACATCGAGAGTTTGTACTGGGGGCTCTTCAAAATGTTATCATTCCTACTTTTACAACTTCAGAAGCCTTAGTTCTCATGTTACGGCTAGTCAGGGAACTATTACTTTTGGTGATGAGGATTTGCACGTGTCTGGGGTAAACCATAATAAAGCATTGTACTTAACCGCACTTTGTTCAAAAAAAGTGATTCCTTTGATTTTGGTAGATAATGGTTTCACTGTGAATGTTTTCCCTTGGCGCACTGAAGAGATCCGGGTTCCATTCTCAGCTCTTGTGATCTCAGCCAAGCGAGCCGCCTCGACCCTCGACTACATTGAACCTTGAGCTACAATTCTCGGTAACTTTCGGAGTTGTAAGGTTAGTCTCGGCCATCCAATGGATGGGCCCCGAGACCTTCTAGGAAGACTCGTTTGATCCACCGACCCCGGAGGCCTCGGGACCGGACCGGGCCGTTCTGAGATTGGAAGCTAGGAGGTATCGGGGTTCGGGTGTAGCCCCGGGATCAATAAAGTTCAAGTAGGAAGCAACGCCTGCAATCAACGGCACGTCGCGCCCGCAACCAGACCGGTAGCGCCCGCGACCTCACATTGGCTAGGTCGTCGCGCCCACGACCCGTCCTGTCGCGCCCGCGACACGCCAAGACAAGCAAAGGAGTGTTTGGGGAAGAAGGTTGTCCCCCCCCCCCCCCCCGCGACAACATTACAGATTCGAGTGTCCGATTTGTTAAAACGCTGAGTTTTGGCTTAATTTTGTTACTTAGTATAAATACCTTGTTTGCTCATTTTCCAAGGCAGATTATGCTGATTATGAAATGAAATGAATGAGTGCTCCCTAAGCCTCTTCCCCTAAATCTTGTTTACTTTATCCAAGCATTGTTTGGTGGTGTCAAGTCTTCCCTTTATTGATTATTTGGTGGTTTCCTTTATGATAATCATGGTGGGTTGTTAGCTTTTGGTGGTGGATTTCATCCTTTATCCGAGGGCCCTATTCAATCTTATGGTGTTCAAGGCTAATGTTCATGGATGATTGTGAAGTTATTACTCAATCTTATTATCTCCCTCCACGCACACGTTCCATTTGGTATTAGAGCTCTAGGTTTGTTCTAGCTTGAGTTTTGTTCATTGTTCTTGCTAGTATTCTTCTCTAGTGTTGGATATTATGGATTGTATGCAAATATTGGTGTTCTCCATTCCCTTGGATATCCAAGAGTATTAGAATATATTGTATTGTGTTTGTATTTGTTGGATTTTAAGTCATTTGGAGCTTTGAGGAGAAATTGAAAATTAGTGCACGGAAGGTGTTCGATGAAATGTCCAAGTGAGAAAAACACATAGAACCCTTAGCCCAACACTAGCCAACTACAAGAAAACCCCCAAACTCTACAAAAACATCCCAAACACATACCATCCTTTACCCTTCCCTTGATATGGACGAAGAAGTTCACTCCGATCGAGAAGTAACCAAGCCACCGGGGTAGTCCTCAAATTAGAGCTCTCGGGAGCCGACTCACTACCGCCTTTGAAAATCGGTTCTCCACCATCGAGCGGACTCTTCAGGACCTTGCGACCTAAATGAACCACATGGCCTTGAACTTCCAAGGTCTACCCCGAAATGAACGTCGGAGGCCCGCACAAAGCCCTATCCGTCCTCCTCCCAACTTTGAGTCGAGTGAAGATGCTAGAGGCTCCCCTCGACGGGAAGTGCATGATAGGCCCCCTCATGACGATTTCTAAGACGTCAAGATCGACATCCCCGAGTTCAATGGTTCCAATGATCCGGACAAGTACCTTGAATGGATCCAATTAATGGATAGGGTCTTTGAAACCAAAGAATACGATGACGAGAAATCTTTCAAGATCGCTAGTTTGAAACTCACCAAAGCCGCTTCACTTTGGTTTGAGAATGTGAAATCGCAACGAGCTCGAGAAGATCGGGCGGGAATTACTAGACTCAAACAATTGATGAACCACCGTTTCTTGCCCAACACTTACAAGCAGGATGTCTTGAGGAAGCTTTATGCTCTCACCCAGGGCAAGAGGACTGTGAGCGATTATATTCTGGAGTTCGAGCAGCTCCTTATCAAAAGCAACCTCCAAGAATCGGAAGAGCAAACAATGATGTGTTTCTTGAATGGTTTGGATCCCACGGTTACCAAGAAAATTGAAGTTCAGCCCTACTATTCTATGGATGACTTGTGCAGTTTGGCACTCCGAGTTAAGTGACGAAGGAAGGAAAAGGTTATCTCCAAGCCGGCCCCACGAGCCTACCTTCCACCGACTAGCCGACCCCCTCCTTATTCGGGCACCCCGAAATCCCTTGAAACTCCTCATTTCACTTTGGCACCTAGAACGGACAAGGGAAAGGGAAATGCTACGTCCTCTCCGACTGAACCTCCACGTCGAATGGAAGGAAAAAAGTGTTTCAAATGTCAAGGGTATGGTCATTTTTCAGGCCGATTGTCCAAACTGGCATGCTTTGACCCTTCAAGAAGTGCAAGAGATCGATGGTGAGCTTCAAATGGCTTAGGACGATCCCGAAGTGGTGGTTGAGGAAGAGGTTACTAGTGAAGAGGAGAACGTCGCTCCCGTACCAGCCGTACATGGAGACGCACTTATCTTGAGGAGGGTTTTGCATGCTCATGAAACCTCTCTTGACAAGGCCCAACGAGAGACAATTTTTCAATCACGGTGTTTCGTCGGAGGCAAGGTTTGGAATCTTATTATTGATGGAGGGAGTTATACAAATGTTGCATCTACTTATATGGTTGAGAAGCTTGGATTGTCAATATTATCTCACCCTTGTCCTTATTCTCTCAAGTGGCTCAATGATCGAGATGGCATCAAGGTAACCAAACAAGTCCTAGTGAATTTGTCGTTTGGTACTAACTACGATGATTCTGTTGTTTGTGATGTTGTTCCTATGAGAGCATGTCATATTTTGTTGGTTCGTCCTTGGCAATTCGATAAGCAAACTGTGCATAATGGGTTGAAAAACACTTATTCTTTCACCCATGGGGGCAAGAGGGTTAAGCTATTGCCACTGGCACCACATGAAATTATTCCTCCAAAACCCGAGGTGGGAAGTGAGGAGCCTAAACACTTGAGTGAAACACGGGTTGAGAGAGCCCTAAGCAAGGGGAAGGCCATCTTTGCCTTACTCCTCTTAGAGGCCAACAAAAGTGAGGTAGAGACACCCTAGGACCCTCTCGTCGCCCCTCTTCTTGCTAAGTTTCGCGATGTGTTTCCCGAAGATCTTCCACCTGGTTTTCCTCCTGTTCGGGGCATTGAACATCGAATTGATCTTATTCCCGGAGCTCCACTACCCAACAAGGCGGCTTATCGATGTAATCCGCAGGAAACCAAGGAGCTACGTACAACGGCAAGTGGACGAACTTATATCTAGAGGCTATGTTCGGGAGAGCATGGGCCCTTGTTCCATTCCGGCCCTCCTGGTTCCTAAAAAAGATGGTACTTTTCGAATGTGTGTCAACAGTCGTGCCATCAACAACAACACCATCAAGTATCGGTATCCCATACCGAGGCTCGATGACATGCTCGATGAGGTACATGGCTCGTGTATCTTCTCTAAGATCGACCTTCAAAGTAGGTATCATCAAATTCGCATGAAGGAAGGTGATGAATGGAAGACGACTTTCAAGACAAAAGGGGGGGGTAGTATGAATGGCTCGTCATGCCATTCGGGCTCTCCAAAGCTCCTAGCACGTTCATGCGACTCATGAACGAGGTATTGAGGCCATTCATCGGCAAATTTGTGGTGGTTTATTTTGATGACATTCTGGTGTATTCAAGGAGTGAGGCAGAGCATCTTTCACATTTGGAGTTGGTGTTCGGAGTTTTGCTGCGAAACGACTTTTCGGCAAACTGCAGAAGTGCGAGTTTTGCACTCCCCAAGTCACATTTCTTGGGTATATCGTTTCCGACTGGGGTATTTCCATGGGTCCCTCGAAAGTGGAGGCCATACGCTCTTGGCCCTCTCCCTCTACTATCACGGAGGTGAGGGGTTTCCACGGCCTTGCTTCGTTTTACCGTCGGTTCATCAAGGGCTTTAGCACCCTTACCGCCCCTATCACCGAGTATATGAAGAAGGGCTCCTTTTGAATGGACCCGAGCGGCTCAAGAAGCATTTGAGAAGCTTAAGGCTCGACTATGTGAGGCTCCGGTACTTTCCCTTCCGGACTTCACACAAGTCTTCAAGGTTGATTGCGACGCTAGCGGAGTGGGCACTGGGTCCGTTCTCATGCAAAACCGTCGCCCCATCACTTACTTTAGCGAGAAACTTTGCGGATCAAGGAAGAATTATTCTACTTATGACAAGGAATTCTACTCTCTCGTGCGAGCCCTCGATCACTGGTCCCACTACTTGAGACCAAGCTAGTTTGTCCTTCATTCGGATCACGAAGCTCTTAAATATTTAAATGTACAACACAAACTCAATACTCGCCATGCTAAGTGGGTTGAGTTTCTTCAAACTTTTAACTTTATGGCAAAGCATAAGAAGGGGAGTGTCAACGTGGTTGCCGATGTACTTTCTAGGAGACATTCTTTTCTTTCGGTGGTTGAGGCGAGGGTCATTGGATTCGAACACATGAGGGAGTTCTATAAGGAGGATGAGGACTTCAAATCACACCTTGATGGCGGTGATGGACCTTACTTACTACAAGATGGGTTTCTTTTCAAGGGTAACAAATTGTGTGTTCCCAAATGCCGGTTGAGGAAACTGCTAGTGCGAGAGGTTCACGGGGGTGGTCTTGCCAGTCATTTCGGCATCAACAAGACCATCGACATGTTGAAGGAACATTTTTACTGGCCGAAGATGGGAGGCGATATGTAGGATGTAGTATCCAAGTGTGTTTCTTGCCACCATGCCAAAAGTCAGTTCCACCAACGGCTTTATGCACCACTTCCTATTCCGAATGACCCGTGGGAGGAATTGAGTATGGATTTTATTGTGGCTCTTCCTCGAACCATGTGTGGTAAAGAAGCAATACTCGTCGTCGTGGATCTCTTCTCCAAGATGGCGCATTTCATTGCTTGCGAAAAGATTGATGATGCCACCCATATCGCTAATCTTTTCTTTCAGGAGATAGTGCGATTGCATGGTATTCCAAGGACTATTGTCTCGGATCGCGACACGAAGTTCATGAGTCATTTTTGGATGTCTTTATGGAAGCTCCTTGGAACGAAGCTTCTTTTTAGCACGCCGCATCACCCTCAAACGGATGGTCAAACTGAGGTGACTAACAAGACTCTCACTACATTGCTTCAGGTCTTGTGAGAAAGAGTTTACGGGATTGGGATACCAAGCTGTGTCACGCGGAATTTGCCTACAACTGAGCCCCTTCTTTTGCCACGGGTCACTTGCCCTTCGAGACTTGCTATGGGGTCAACCCTATTACTCCTATCGAGCTCCTTCCTCTTCCATTAGAGTCCAGGGCAAATTCGTGAGAAGATCAAGCGCACCAATGAGCTTTACAAGTCCCGATTCAACAAGCATCGTCGCGGTATAACCTTCAAACCCGGTGACTTGGTTTGGCTCCACCTGAGAAAGGAACGGTTCCCTTCCCGGAGGAGTAGTAAACTTATGCCATGAAACGAGGGACCATTCAAGATCTTGGCCAAGGTAAACGACAATGCTTACAAGCTTGATCTTCCGGGCGATATGGGTATCTCTTCTACTTTCAATATCGGGGATCTTTCGCCTTACATCGAAGATGCTGAACCCGACGTCGATTTGAGTGCAAATCCTCTTCAAGAAGGGGAGGATGAAGAGATCCAGGTTCCATTCTCAACTGTTGTGATCTCGGTCAAGCGAGCCGCCTCGACTACATCGAACCTTGAGCTACAATTCTCGGTAACTTCCGGAGTTTCAAGGTTAGTCTCGGTCATCCAATGGATGGGCCCCGAGACCTTCTAGGAAGGCTCGTTTGATCCACCGACCCCGGAGGCCTTGGGACCGGTCCGGGTCGTCCTGAGATTGGAAGCTAAGAGGTATCTGGGTTCGGGTGTAGCCCCGGGATCAATAAAGTTCAAGTAGGAAGCAACTCCTGCAATCAGCGGCACGTCACGCCCGCGACCAGACTGGTAGCGTCAGCGACCTTACACTGGCCAGGTCTTCGCGCCCGCAACCCGTCCTGTCGCGCCCGCGACACGCCACGACAAGCAAAGGAGTGTTTGGGGCAGAAGGCCGTTGGAGCGTTACCATCGTGATGGGGATGATGAATGCTTGAGTTTTGAAAGAAAATCGATGGAAGAAGAAGTTGAGCACCTTAGGGTTTGCATATGACCTTAGCAAGGAGAGTCCACAACCTTGGCCTAACATCCCACCATGATTAAATAGGATAAATCCACAACTTAGGATAAAGAGGCGGCGGCTAGGTTTAGGGTTTTGATATATTTTATTACTTTTTCCCTCTTAAGTTTTATTATATATATTAGGATTTCTATTAGCTTAGGATATGAGAGTTAGTTTTTAGTTTTTCTTTAGTTTAGGTTAGTTTTAGATTAGTTTAGTGTTAAGTTTTCTTTAGTTTTTCTCTTAATTCCTCGATTGTAATTTACTTTTCTTTCAAGTTTCAATTCAATTCAAGTTTTTCAATTCTCGTTTCCTTCTCACTTTTATTCATTGTCTCGCTAATTAAGTTTCATTAGTATTAGTTCCCACAAATTCCACCTTTTTAGTGAATAGGAGGATTAAGGTTCCTCGGATTCTCCCTTCAGGTGAATATTCGAGCAGTCTTAGTAATCCAAATCACGCCTTTCTTGTTTGTTCGGGAGAAAGATTGATGATTCAAGATTCACGATTCAAGATTCAAGATTAGAGTAAAGATCAAACCTTCAGGTTAATGTTTTTTGTTTTCAATTCAGTAATTAGTTTAGTTTTTACTTTCATAGTTTTTAATTGTTTTCTTGAATATGTTCTTGATTTCTAGTTTAATTTCTTGTTCTTGTTCTTGTAGTTAGGGTTTATTCTCAATTTCTTGTTTTCTTTAGTTTCCATTGTTTCCAATTCCTAATTAGTTTAGTTTAAATTATTTACTGCTTCCTACAATTTGAAAACTTTCCAGACTAATTTCTTGAAAACCTAACACACCATCCCTGTGGATTCGACAACCTTACTTAGGAAACCCAATTTCTACGACCAAACACGAGACTACCCTTGTATTTCTGGATTTCACCGAAAATTGTACCTCGAGGTTCACCGTGGTTGAGGCGGCTTGCTTGGCAAAAGTGACAAGGGGAAAAAAACAAAACCCGAGACTCTTCATCCTCCCCTTCTTGAAGAGGATTCGCCCTTAAATCCACATTGGGTTCGACGTCCTCAATGTAGGGTGATAGATCGCCAATGTTGAAAGTGGAGGAGATCCCCATATCTCCCGGAAGATCGAGCTTGTAGGCATTATCATTTATTTTCTCCAACACCTTGAATGGTCCTACACTCCTCGGCATGAGCTTGCTTTTTTTCCGCGAAGGAAACTGTTCCTTCCTCAAATGGATCCAAACCAACTCCCCGGGTTTGAAGGTGATGTTCCGGTGATACTTGTTGACTCGGGACTTGTAGAGCTCATTAGTCCTCTCGATCTTCTCTCGGATCTGTCGATGTAGCTTTTGAATCTCAACGGCCTTCTCACTCGCCTCAAAACTCACCCTTGCCACCAAAGGATGAGGAAGGAGATCGATGGGGGTAATAGGATTCACCCCATAGCAAGTTTCGAAAGGTGAACGCCCCGTGGTGAAGGATGAAGCCTGATTGTACGTGAACTCGGCATGACACAGTTTAGCATCCCAATCCCGTAGACTCTTGCTCACAAGACCTCGAAGCAAGGTAGTGAGGGTCTTGTTGGTCACCTCAGTTTGACCATCCGCTTGAGGGTGATGCGAGGTGCTGAAAAGGAGCTTCGTTCCAAGGAGCTTCCATAGGGACCTCTAAAAATGACTCACGAATTTCATATCACGATCCGAGACAATGGTCCTTGGAACACCGTGCAACTTCACTATCTCCCGGAGAAGAGATTAGCGATGTGGGTGGCGTCGTCGGTTTTCTCACAAGCGACGAAGTGCGCCATCTTGGAGATACGGTCCATAATGACGAGAATTGAATCCTTGCCACGCACGGTTTGGGGAAGAGCCATAATAAATTCCATACTCAAATCTTCCCACGAGCCATTCGGAACGGGGAAAGGAGTATAAAGCCCTTGGTGAAACTGGCTTTTGGCATTATGGCACGTAAGACACTTGGAGATCACATCGTGCACGTCTCCTCCCATCCTTGGCCAATAAAAATGCTCCTTTAGCATATCGAGGATCTTGTTGATGCTGAAATGACCGGCAAGACCACCTCCGTGAACCTTTAGCACCAACAATTTCCTCAAAGGACACTTCGGCACACATAATTTGTTCCCCTTGAAAAGGAACCCGTCTTGTAGCACATAGGAGCCATCACCACCATCGAGATGTAATTTGAAGTCCTCATCCTCCTTGTAAAACTCCCGCATGTGTTGGAACCGAAGGACCCTCGCTTCAACCACCGAAAGAAGATAATGTCTCCTAGAAAGTGCATCAGCAACCTCGTTGACACTCCCCTTCTTGTGTTTAGCCACGAAGTTGAAGCTTTGAAGATACTCCACCCACTTTGCATGACGTGTGTTAAGCTTGTGTTGTCCGTTCAAATACTTGAGAGTCTCGTGGTCGAAATAAAGCACGAACTGGTTAGGTCTCAAGTAGTGGGACAAATGGTCAAGGGCACGAACAAGGGCATTGAACTCCTTGTCGTAGGTAGAGTAATTCTTCCGTGACCCACTGAGCTTCTCACTGAAGTACGAGATGGGGCGATGATTTTGCATGAGGACGGCCCCCAATGCCCACTCCGCTAGCATCGCAATCCACCTCGAAGACTTGTGAGAAGTCCGGGAGAGCAAGCACCGGAGCTTCACAAAGTCAAGTCTTAAGCTTCTCAAAGGCTCCTTGGGCTGCTCAGGTCCACTCAAAGGTGCCCTTCTTCATACACTTGGTGATAGGGGAGGTGAGGGTGCTAAACCCTTTGATGAACAGGCGGTAGAATGAAGCAAGGCCGTGGAAGCTTCTCACCTCCGTGATAGTAGAGGGAGAAGGCCATCAATGAATGGCTTCCACTTTCAAGGGGTCCATGGAAATACCTCGGTTGGAAACGATGTACCCAAGAAATGTGACTGAGGGAGTGCAAAATTCGCACTTCTCAGGTTTGCCGAATAGCTTCTGTTATCGCAGAACCCGGAAGACAGACTCTAAATGTGAAAGATGCTCTGCTTCACTCTTGGAGTAAACAAGGATGTCGTCGAAATAAACCACCACGAACTTGCCGATGAACGGTCTCAAAACTTCGTTCATAAGTAGCATGAACGTGCTAGGGGCGTTGGAGAGCCCGAATGGCATGACGGGCCACTCGTACAACCCACCCTTAGTTTTGAAAGTCGTCTTCCATTCATCTCCTTCCCGCATGCGAATTTGGTGATATCCACTCCGAAGGTCGATCTTGGAAAAGACGCACGCACCATGCAACTCGTCAAACATATCGTCTAGCCTTGGTATGGGGTACCGATACTTGACGGTGATGTTGATAGCTCGACTGTCGACACACATCCGGTAGGCGCCGTCTTTCTTGGGAACCCGGAGGGCCGGGACGGAACAAGGGCTCATACTCTCCCGAACGAAGCCCCTAGAAACGAGTTCATCCTCTTGCCGTTGTAGCTCCTTAGTTTCCTGCAGGTTGCATCGATAAGCCGCTTTGTTGGGGAGTGGTGCTCTAGGCATAAGGTCAATCTGGTGCTCGATGCCCCGAATAGGTGGAAGAGTCGGCAGTAGATCATCGGGAAAACGTCTCCAAACTTGGCAACGAGGGGGGCGACAAGAGGGTGTAGGGGTTTCTCTACCTCACTTTTGTTTGCTTCTGTAGCGTATTGGGCGAGGGCCCAAACCTCGAAATCAGTGATCGCAAAATCATCCTGCACCCACTCCAAGAAATATGAGCAAAACGACTTCAAGGTCGGGGGTGGGATCCATTTCAAGGTGGACCCGGGACCTTGGAGGCGTATTCGGGTCATCGTTGGGTGTGGTATCCACTTGAAGTGGGACCCCAGACCATGGGAGTAGAGCTACAGGTCCTCATCGGAACCTACTTCGGGCCTTTCAAAGGGTTCGGAGTCTTTCGGAAAGAATAAGCGGCAAAGGGTCAACGTGGGTTGTTGGAATGAATGTGCCTTCACTATTCGGGTCATAACTCCTTCAATACAACTTCTATGGGTCTCAAATTTTGGGAGCTTAAAGTACACACCCAGAGCTTTTCATCGATATCTTATGGGTCTAAAACGGAGCCTGGATGAATAAGTTATGCGCGTTTGAAGTCGGCAGAAGAAAACTGCCCAGAAGGACGTCGCACCTGCGTCGCATGGGGTCGCACTCACGCCTCGCCATCGCCCGATTCTTTGCCGCCGACCGCTGGTCAGATAGCGCCGCCGATGCGCCGCGACTCCTTTGATCCTGCACGTGATTTTGGTGTTAAACGCTGTGTTTTGATTTTTTTTCTCCTTTTTAGTATAAATACCCCTCCCCTTAGCTTGTTTTGGGCAGATTATTCGAAATATGTTTTGTGATGCTTAAGCATTTGTAAGGGTTTTCCCCTTGTTTCTCTTAAACCTTGTTATCTTTATCCAAGTAATTTTGGTAGTGATTCAAGTCATTCCTTTAGCGATTATTGGTGGAATTTCCTAGATAATCATGTTGGGGTGTTAGACCTAGAGTTGTGGTTCTCCTTGCTCAAGGTCGTATCTAACATTTGGGTGTTCAAGGTCATGTTCTTGTTGAATTTCGAATCCATTCATTCACTCAAGCTATCATCACTCCACCATGCGTACGATAACACTCCAGCTTCTAAGAGGAGTAAGGCAAAAACGGCCTTCCTCTTGCGTAGAGCTCTCTCAACCCGTATTTCGCTCATGTGTTTGGGCTCTTCACTTCCCACCCCGGGTTTTGGAGATATGATTTCATGTGGAGCTAACGGAAGTAGCTTAACCCTCTTGCCCCTATGGGTAAAAGTATAGGTGTTTTTTAACCCGTTGTGCACAATTTGCTTTTCGAATTGCCAAGGACGTCCCAACAATATATGGCAAGCACTCATGGGAACAACATCACAAACAATAGAATCATCGTAGTTAGCACCAAAAGACAAATTCACTAGGACTTGTTTGGTTACCTTGATGCCATCTTGATCGTTGAGCCACTTAAGAGAATACGGCCGAGGATGCGGTAATAATGGCAAGTTAAGCTTCTCGACCATATGTGTAGAAGTGACATTGGTGCAACTTCCTCCGTCAATGATAAGGTTGCAAACTTTACCTCCCACGAAACACTGAGATTGGAAGATTATCTCCCGCTGGGCCTTGTCGAGAGGGGCTTCTTGAGTATGCAAAACCCGTCTCAGGACAAGAGCGTCACCCTGCACGTATGGTGTGGGGGCGGCATCCTCATCATCCCAACCCCTTCGTTGACAATCACTTTGGACTCCTCCTGTGCCATTTGAAGTTCCTCGTCAATGTCCTGGACCTCCTTGAGGGTCAAGGTTCGTCGGTTCGGGCAATCCGCTTGGTAGTGTCCATAACCATGGCATTTGAAGCACTTTCTACCCTCCATGTGGCGAGAGGGATTCGTTGGAGACGCCACAACAAGTCCCTTTCCTTTGTCAGTACGAGGTGTCGAAAGGAACTCGGGTGTCTCACTAGGTTTCGGGGTACCCGAATAAGGAGGGGGCTGGCTAGGCGGTGGGAAGTAGGTTCTTGGTGCCGGTTTGGAAGTAGCCTTTTCCTTCTTTCGTCGCTCAACCCGGACAGCCAAACTGCACAAATCATCCAAGGAATTATAGGGTTGTATCTCAATCTTCTTGGCAATATAAGAGTCCAACCCGTTCAAGAATCGCATCATCATTTGTTCCTCGGGTTCTTAAAGGTCGCTTTTGATGAGGAGTTGCTCGAACTCCTGAATGTAGTCGCTCACAGATCGCTTGCCCTAGGTGAGAGCGTAGAGCTTCCTCAAAACATCATGCTTGTATGTGTTGGGCAAGAAACGTTGGTTCATTATTTGCTTGAGCCGCGTCCAAGTAGTAATTCTCGCCCGACCTTCCCGAGCCTATTGCGCTTTCACATTTTCAAACCAAAGCGAGGCGGCTTTGGTGAGTTTTAGGCTAGCAATGTAACACCCCAACACCCTTAATCACAAGATTAATATTAATCATACACTAAACATGTGATTAGCGCAGGGAACACCTAGGGTGGAGGTATTACCGTTGTCCCCACTCGGGACAAGGCTACAAACCCAAACACACCATTACAGAACACTTAAATCACCAATTAAACATACTACAAACACTCCATACTTAGGAATCACCAAAACATGAGAATTAGAATTTATACAACCATCAAAGATATATATATATATATATATATATATATATATATAACAACCCCTCTCCATAAAAAAAAAACGGCCTTCAAACCATAAAGACCACCGGAGTCGGCCAACAACGACATTCCTGACTACCTTGATCGAGAAAACTCTTACTTTTGCTTATCCTTGCCTTTACCTTGCGAGCTCGGACTGCCTAAAACAAAACATTAAAAAAACGAAAGGTGAGTGGGGAAACACTCAGCACACAAACCTCCAACACGCCAAACCGTTCGAAAACGGTTTTAGTACCGGCATTTAAATTCACTTTGAAAATGGGGAAAGGGATAAACAAGAATAAAATAACTTGATTCAACAACATAAAAGGTAAAAAAATGAGAGGTAAGATAGGTACTAAAACATAAGTATTTGGTCCCTTACGATCGATGCAATGCATCTCACACACGCGCATGCCCAAACCGATCGAAGTTTGGAATGGGTGGCTATGAACGATCGACAGCTGAGTCCGACACTCTGATCAGGAGTATCATACATGAAGAAAAGGGAGCTAGCACCTAAAAGTGACTAGCACAAGAGTACATAAAATGGGACCCTTTAAAATCGTAGAATAAACAATTAAGAACAAACTTAAAATAACCATGAAAACATTAAACGAGAATAAGAAGCGAAGAGTTGGACAATTCGCGTACCTTGGGTAGTAGAAAGGTCCAGCGGCGTGCCTCGAGCTTGGGATGGTTTGGGCGACTTGGAAACTATAAAAAGAATATAGGAAGTTGAGAATTTTAATAAAATCCTTGTAATTCCAAGCTTAGGTTAAAGTGCTTAAAATTTGATAACTGAAAAGGGATGAGCAAATAAAAATTTCAGCTTTTGATAAATCAAAGCTCCAATTAGCACACCCATGACAAATTCACACTAAAATCATATCATCCAAGTGTTGAATAACTTAATTAACATCGTAATCACTTCAAAACAGTCCTCTAATCACCAAAATTACTCATCAAAGCCACATGCAAGCAACAAATCTCACAACTCATCAAGAACTAACAAGAATCACTTCACAACTTCACCAAATTAACATGCATCAATTTCAAACTCAAACCCTAATCGCTCTAACTTAACCACACTATAAATTCATGCTTAGAAATCATAAAGGAGATGAAAAACATCAAGAAAACACAAATTAGAAATGAAATTTCAGATTTGAACATAAAGAAAAGAGTTAGGGTTTGAGAATTATACCATTTGGAGAAGAAATTGAAGGAGAAAACAAGAGAGGAGATGGAGGAGGTGGCTCGGCCACCCCTGGTGGTCGCCGGCGAGGTCACCGGTCGCCGGAACAGAGGGACAGGGGAGGGGGCGTGGCTGGCGTGAAGAGAGGAGGAGGGAGGAGGTGTGGTGTAAAATCTGATTTTTGAAATGGATAAAAAGACTTAGTCTCCTCCCCCTCATATATAAATAACCCCTTAAAAATCAACTCTCTAGATTAGAAATTAACTTAGACAATTAGTAAAATAAACTAACTAGGTAAAAAAAATACTGGTATTGACTAAATAAAATTTATGAACATACACTTGATAAAATAATTTTAGTAAATGATTAAATAAAATTTCTTGAAAATAAATTGGGTAAAATTAACTAGTATTAAACCACATAAAATAAATTGGTAGGATAACACTAATAAAATAACTCGGGCGATAGAATGTACTTAGGAAGGTTGGATAATATAAATCGTAACTGAAACGGAAACTAAAATTAATATAACCTTCTTCGGTTACGAACGTAAAATTGAGAACGATAAAATAAATTATATAACTTATCGCAAAAATATTCATAAACTTGTAATAATATTTATAACTTTAAATCCGAGATAACATAAAAAAATCAACCCGTTTAACCATCGCCTTGCTCGAGACCTGTCGCGCATAAAAAGAATGAGTAATAATAATAACCACTGTAATAACGGAAAAGGAGAGAAGAAAAAAATTTTAACAGCGTACTTTTAATAATTATCGATATTAAGACCTTAATTAATACGGGTTTAGGGCGGGTCGTTACAAGCAACCTTAAATGCCTTCTCATCGTTGTATTCCTTGGTTTCAAAGATCCTATCCATCATTTGGATCCATTCAAGGTACTCGTCATGATCATTGGAACTATTGAACTCGAGAATGTCGATTTTGACGTCTTGGAAGTCATCACGAGTGGGCTTAGCATGTACCTCCCTACAAGGATGGCGTCGTGGGGAACCTCTATCATCGTCACTCGACTCAAAGGTAGGAGGAGGACGGATAGGGCTTTAGGTGCGCCTCCGACGTTCAATTCGAGGTAGACCTTGAAGTTGCGCGACCATGTTGTTTACTTGGGCCGCAAGGTCCCGAAGAGCCCGCTCGATGATGGAGTACTGATTCTCAACGGAAGTGAGTCGGTTCTCGACAGCTAGTACTCGAGGGCTACTCTGGTGGCTTGATTCCTCTCGTTCGGACCGAACTTCTTCGTCCATATCGAGAGAAAAGATGAGGAACGGTTTGTGTTTGGGATTTTTTGTGGAGTTTGGGGGTTCTTTTGTAGTTGGATATTGTTTGGCTAAGAGTTCTTTGTGTTTTTTTTTCACTTGGACATTTCATCGAACACCTTCCGTGTACTATTTTCCAACTTCTCCTTAAAACTCCAAATGACTTAAAATCCGACAAATACAAACACAATACAATATATTCCAACACTCTTGGATATCACAGGGGTTGGGGAACACCAATAGTTGCATACAACTCACAAAATCCAACACTAGAGAACAACACTATCAAGAACAATGAACAAACTCAAGCTAAATGAAAAACCAAGGCTTTGATACCAAATGGAGCGTTACCATCGTGATGGGGATGATGAATGCTTGAGTTTTGAAAGAAAATCGATGGAAGAAATTGAGCACTTAGGGTTTGCATATTACCTTGGCAAGGAGAGTCCACAACCTTGGCCTAACATCCCACTATGATTAAATAGGATAAATCCACCATTAATCCATAAAGAAATGACTTGAACACCACTAAAGATAAATTAGATAAAGTAAACAAGATTTTAGGGAGAGGCTTGGAGGGCACTCTAACACTTCATTCACAATCACATAATCTGCCCAGAAAAATGAGCTAGCCAAGTATTTATACAAAATATTAAAAGCCCAAAACACAATCGTTTTGGTTACAAAAAAAACAAGCGTAAACAGTTTCGTCACGGGCGTGACGACCTGGGTAGGCTGGTGTCGCGAGTGTGACATGCAATGTCGCTGGCGCGATGACGTGCATACCAAAAACTCGCCCGTTTGTCGAGAAGCGTCACAGGCGTTACGGCGAGGGTAGCGGGCGTGACGAACTGGGCAGTTTTTCTGCCAACTTCAAACTCACATAACTTTCTCATCTGAACTCTGTTATAGGCTCATAAGGTATCGATGGAAAGCTCTCGGTGTCTACTTGAAGCTCCCAAAATTTCAAGTCTATCAGAGTTGTATTGAAGGAGTTATGGATGAAAGAGTGAAGACTTGCGCATTTCTAGCCTTTGAACCTTATTGAACCGAGACAAAAACCTGAACCCCGATACCTCATAGTTCAACATCTCGGGACGGACCGGTACGGTCCTGGGGTCTTCGGGGTCGGTTGAACAAACGAGCCCCCTTAGAAGGGCTCGGAACCCATCCAATGGATGATCGAGACTACCCTTGTATTTCTGAATTTCATCGGAAATTATACCTCGAGGTTCACCGTAGTTGAGGCGGCTCGCTTGGAAAAAGTGACAAGGGAAGAAAACGAAACCCAAGACTCTTCAGCCGTCGCGCCCGCGACGACGATGGAACAAACGAGCCCCCTTAGAAGGCCTCGGAACCCATCCAAAGGATGATCGAGACTACCCTTGTATTTCTGAATTTCACCGGAAATTATACCTCGAGGTTCACCGTAGTTGAGGCGGCTCGCTTGGAAAAAGTGACAAGGGAAGAAAACGAAACCCGGGACTCTTCAGCCGTCGCGCCCGCGACGACGACGCTGATTCGCGTGTCCAATTTGTTAAAACGCTGAGTTTTGGCTTAATTTTGTTACTTAGTATAAATACCTTGTTTGCTCATTTTCCAAGGCAGATTATGCTGATTATGAAATGAAATGAATCAGTGCTCCCCAAGCCTCTTCCCCTAAATCTTGTTTACTTTATCCAAGCATTGTTTGGTGGTGTTCAAGTCTTCCCTTTATTGATTATTTGGTGGTTTCCTTTATGATAATCATTGTGGGTTGTTAGCTTTTGGTGGTGGATTTCATCCTTTATCCAAGGGCCCTATTCAATCTTATAGGTTCAAGGCTAATGTTCATGGATGATTGTGAAGTTATTACTCAAGCTTATTATCTCCCTCCACGCACATGCTCCACTCACTGCTGCCAAGTTAGGGGTGTAGAAAAATCAACTGGTTCAGGATATTGTGTTACTTTGTGCATATGATAACACTCTTCTACAGTCACTCGACATGGTGACTCTACCCATCACTTTCTATCACATCTCTAAGAATGTGGAGTTTATGGTCTTAGACATCACAACTACTTTCAATCTATTGTTGGGACATTTGAGCCTAAGCAACCTGTGCTAGAGATAGAACATAATTCAACTGACGTGGATCTCCATCACTTTGAGATGATTTTCGCTATAAAGGATGAAACACCCTTTGACTTCGATCCCTACTCCAATTTGAAGGTCCATGCCATTATGAAGAAGTAGAAATATTTCCTATGATGTCTTTAGGAAGAAGGCCAAACAAGGTGGCTCCGCCGTTTGCAACTTCCACGCATTCCCGTCGCTTTGGACTAAGTTACAAGCCAACCAATCGGGAGGTATTTCTGACCAAAGCCCTGCTGGCTCGATAGAGAAATGAGTTCAATCCTCCTACACTAATAGAGACTAAGCCATACCCGCTTATTAGGGTAGAACCCAGTCTCCATTTTTAGTAAAAGAGGAGGATTTAGGTTCTCGGATATTCTGTAATTAAGTGAGCATTCAGACAGTCTCAGTAATCCGAATCACACCTTTTCTTGTTTGTTCGAAAGAAAGCGTTGATTCAAGTACAAAAGGATCAAAGTGAAGCGAAGAATTATAAGTTTATGTTATCTTTCCCTATATTTAATACTCAACTCAAACTATTGTTAAGTGTTAATTTCATTAGTTTAATTGCTTATTAGTGTAGTTGAAATTTAATATTTACAATTTCAGGTTAAATTCTATCTTTAAATTTGTAACTCAGTTAGATTAATTATTATTACTTTATTTACTGCTTTGGAATTTGAAAACCCTACCAAACCGATGTGTTACCTGCCTACATACCACATTTGTGGATACGACAACCCTACTATTACCCCAAAATTAAACCGAACAACCTTTCTTTAATCGATTGAACTAACTGCAACAGGTTAAAGTGACAATTTTGAAAGTTAGTATGTTTAGAGACATTTTATTAACGCAAAAATTTTCAAGGTTACTTTTGACATTTTTGGCAAGTACAAGGGCAATTTAATCCAATAACTCACTTATTTTGAGAATTTTAGAAAATATTCTAAGTTGTCGACCACTTTAAAAATTATTCCAAGTAAGTCAACTTATAAAAATTTTGACTGCAAATTTCTCAATATATGTAATTATTTGTCAGGTGAAACTAGTATCATTATATTCATGGCAAAAAATACTATTATAAAATTATAATTTTATAATTTTTAGGAAATATATTGTTAAAAATAACAACCAAAGCTTTGGATTGAAGACCTTGAAAAATCAAAAGAGATAAATATCAAGAACGGAGGAAGTAATAAATAATATGAAAAAGAGGGAATGATATAGGCGCGCGAGTCTTCGATGATGACCCATCAAGCTGATTTCATTGATTTTACATCATATTTGCGATGTAATGGTTTTGTTTGGTTGCAGTGCAAGCGAAAGTCATGCTGTGTTATTTTTTAGCTGTTTGGTTGTAACACTTTCTTTTGGTGGTGATTGTTTGCTGTTTGTTTGCAGTTTGTTGTGTTTTATCAACCTTTAAAACCTTTTAGCTGTCAATAATCGAAAAAAAAAAAAGAGGGAATGATGTTTTTATTGATTTTTTACTAGAGGAGAACTATAAACACACACCACACCCAAGGAGAACAAAGCGATAGAAACGGTAAACCCTCTCCAGTCTCCGATGATGTGAGCTGGAGAAGGACCCATACCAACTGTTCCACCTGCACGAAATTTCCACAGACAGATGAAATTCAAAATGGTTAACAGAAAAGATAAATGACAACTAAAGTTGACGGGTAGCAAATCCCCCATTTTTTTTTTGCCCGTTCAAATCGGTGCGGTTACCAATCCCTCCTATTGTTTGCATCCCTTCTGAGCCCCCTTGGGATTCTCAACTATTTGCCCAGCACCAGCAGACATGGCAAGTTTGATCAGGAGTTTCTTCCAATCGATGTTGAAACTGTTTAATGCCATCATTGGAATGGCCGGTATTGCTATTGTAATCTACAGCCTTTGGATGATTCATGTTTGGCATAGACAAACGGGTCACTCTCCTTTCGATGATGATTCAGATGCTCCACTTCCATGGTTTGCCATCCTCTTTCTTTCATTTTCTTTAATGTCAAATTTCAATTTCGGGTTGGTTGTTGCTTTAGCTAATTTCCACCTTTCATATCGATGGAGTTATGTATTTGTACTCTCGGTTTTGAAAAACGCAAATTTTATGGTTGAGTATGGGAGTCAGTCACTGTATTCATCCATACTGGGTGTTTCCTTGATCAAATGAAACCTTGGGTCTCTTATATTTGGAGCTCTACTTGTTTTGCTGTTGCTGAATCTTGGTCATTTTCATGTAGTGGTCTTGTTTTCTAACATTAATTAGACCAGTTATGTATACCTGGTATGATACTGGACCTTGCTGCATGCAAAATTGTGGATAAAATTACTCATATCTTTTTCCTTGGGAATGTGATGCAGGTTCATCTATACCTTTCTGGCACTTGGTCTACTCTTCTGCGTGATTACATGTTCGGGTCATATTGCCGCTGAGACTTTGAGCGGATGTTGCCTGTATATCGTATCCTTTGTATTAATAGGTTACAAGTATGAGTTATATGGACGGTATGGTTGGGTCTCTCTGCTCTTTTTTCTCCATTTGCAGCCAAGTGGGTTAGTGGATGGTTTGTCTGCAGTTATTCTGATCTTTGATATCCAATCTAGCACTAGCAGTCCCCAGGCCATGAATTAATGTAAGATACAAAACTGAACTAGTTTGGCAGATTGATGTCTTGCTTTTCAAAGAAAGCTCTAAGTTAAGTCATGTACTTTTTAGTTCTGGTCTAAAGAAATGCGGCGGTGTTACTCCAGAAAAGACCATACCCGTACTTTTTTTTTTCTATATATATATATTTTATGGTTAGGTGAGTGGCATGTCTTACAAAATGTGGAGTAGGGTCAAGACTGCATCTCTTGCACTGGTCAAGGGGGAACTATAAGATATTCACTTCGGTTGGATTTGTGGTTGTTTTGTTTGGTCTAGTGACAAGAATGCTTAATTACAACATTTGTATAGAGTGAACCTTGCATCAATGGAGAGATGTACCATTTACTTCTAATAACAATTATGAACACAAATTAATCACGCAAGTGTTGTACTGTAAATCACATTGCATTATGTTCTATAAAATATGGCAATAAGTGTCCCTCCCTCCCCATATCGTCTTGCTGTTGAAGTTGTGCAGTCAGCTTTTCTTGATGCATTATAGCTTTTGGATCCTTGTTTACCTTAATTTCGCAAGTACGTGATGCTTATGTTCTTGCTACTAGTGCTGGAGGGCGTCTTAATTGCGGATGTGTTCCTAAATCGAAACTGGGAACAGGTTTTTTTCCTACATTGCTTCCTTTTGTTTTGATAAGTTTGTAATTTGAGTATGTTTTTCATTATGCAATTTGCTATCTTTCTTTGCCACAGGACTTCCCAAGAGATGCAACAGGGAATTTCCATGAATTGGAAACATTCATAAGGCAAAATTTTGACTTTTGCAAATGGATTGGCTTGACCTTTTTGGTGGCACAGGTTTTCCTCCCTCCCTCCCTTCCTCCCTCTCTCAATCTACATGTGTGTGCCACACTTTTCCACTTTAGTCAAGAAAAGCAGACAGATGCTAAGGCACATAGTGATCAACAAAATTCATAAGCATTTGTAAGAACTGTGCCACAGTTGGACCTTTGAGCCATCCTTGACAATTATTTGTATGGGAGTTGGTTGAATAACATTTAGTTGTCTACGTTGTATTGGGTATGCGCTGGATGACTTTAATTTGCTTTCAATTTCTTGGTGATGCTTTCTGAATGGCTGGGTACAATACATGCTCAGATAATTCTCAGAGGATATCTTTTAAACATGGAATTGATAACTTTAAGTGCACCCATTATTTGTTAATTTCATGTGATGTCAGCTTGAACTGAATATAACATTATGTGATTCTTTTTTGTACTGTTGATAACCTTCTGATTACCCAAAGAGTTTGGCCTTTGGGGGCATGGGGGGATAAAGGAAAGGTTGAGTTCTCTCCATCTCTAGGGGGCATTCCTTGGACAAATTAGCGAGATCACACGACAGTCACCAAGATTGTTCTACAACCCTGCAACCAACGTTTTGGGAACGAGGGATCCATAGCTTAAATCTCTACACACAAAAAAGGGGCAGAAAGTAAAAGGAAGGTTGAAAGTGACTGACATAGAAAAGTCAACGACTTAGCAAATAACATCATAGGGGGTGTTTGGGCTACCCAGCTTTTTGGGTAGCTTTTAGCTTTTTGTACATTGTTAGCTTTTTGACCAAGGTTAAAAAGCTACTTGAGGTGTTTGGTAAGTAGCTTTTTATATTAGTTTTTTGGACCCAATAAGCTAGTTTTCAAAAAGCTGATTGATGCAACTTTTTAAGGTAGTTTTTCATAAAAAAACTACTTTACAAAACATTTTTGCTGCAATTGGCTAACCCAAACAGCTAATCCAAACAACTACAGCTACAAGCTGATAGCTACTAGCTACTAGCTACTAGCTGGTTGCCAAACAGGGCCATAGTTCTTCTCAAAATACATATAAGTTTGACTCACTTTGAACCCACAAATATACAACTGAAATAATGGTTTATAGTACATACATAAGGGAAGAAAGTGTCTTAAGTGTTAAGGTTAGAGTTCAGATTACTTGTAACTCCTAGTGACTGTAGATGTTTATGAGGTGTGATGGTTATAGTATTTGATCTTTTGCGCAATTAGCTGTGTGATGGGTATCAGTGAAAGAGTAGCATTTGAAATTATGGCTAGTAACGGTTAATGTAAGCATGGTGGCATGTTTAGATAGGCACCTCATATTTGACATGGTTCACCTCTAGTTGTTTTCTTTCGTCTTTTATTCTTGATTTCCTATATTCAGTAATGGGATTGTTAATCTATTCAAGTGCCTGATAAACCTTTTCGATTCATGAACTTATTATATGTTGCTTTATGGTAGATCCACCCAATATAGTCCCTAATGGATGCTTTTGCTGGTGAACATTTGGAAAATCACTTGCATCATCAATCCCAAATCTAGTACCAATGCCCCAAACTCCCATGCCAAATCCAAAGAGAGGGGTGGGGGGGGGGGGTTTCTAATATAGTAGTCTTATCCTTAAATTAAGAAAACAATTCTAAGAAGTTGGTTCCCATTGACTAACATTTTAAAATTGTTCGCCACCTACTACATGGAAAGAAAGAGATCAGAGAGACATGTTGCTTTAGTCCATTATAGTCAAAGTTGAAAAAAATAAATCCATTTTTGCCTTTCCAGATTATGGACAATAGCATTTGAATTTATCAGGTTGGAAATAATATTTTGAGTGGATGATTTGATTAGAATCTTAGATAATACCTCTATTCTACTTCGTCACTTTGAATTTACTGGGTTCAAGATAGTTTCCCTAATTGATGATTTATCTTTGTCGGCAAAGAGATAATGCAAATAGATTGAAGATTGAAATGACGCAAAGCACAAACGATGACTCAAGTGATCAAATTTGCTTGCCGTTTGCTCCTTGCCTTCAACTGGATCAAATTGAGCACAACCCTAATGAGTAGTACATTAACTTTGATTCATTCCATATCGTTAATTAATACTACCTTCATCCCAATATATTAGTTGTTCTTTGCTTTTTCATCAAAACCAAGAAAACTATGTTGGGATAGAGTAGAAAAGTGTAAAAGTTAAATTGAGGTGATGTTTTTTATAGTTGGGAGAGAGGTTGTTAGAGAGAGAATAGTACTCCCTCTGGTCCATATTATTTGTCATGTTGGAAATTGTATCAGTCAAACTTTAAAAACTTTGACCATCCACTTCTCAACATATACAATGATTTGTTATATAAAGTTACTACTATTAGATTCATAGCGAAAAAAGTATAAAAAACATATAATGTTGCAATTGATAATAAAATTATTATATGAAAAATTATGGGTCAACTGGCAACATTGGAGACCATGAAAGTGAACTTAGGGACAAACAATATGGAACGGAGGGAGTGATATAATGAAAAGAAAAAAGATAGAATTGGGTAGATAAATAAAATAAGTGAGAATCTCATTGAGATTCTAAAATGAAAAATATTATGGGAAAGAAAAGGTTAAAGTTACAAATAATATGGGATGGAGGGAATAATCCATAATCCATACTCCATAAAACATTCTATTCCTTCCAGTTGGATTGAAATTCTTCCAGCTTTGTTTTGTTTTGTTTTCTGGTTTTCTATTATTTATATCCTCTTCCCATCTTTTCTACTTTTGGGGGAGGAATGAGGATAGATGACACTGAAGGATGAACTTCATAAATCCTGGGTCCACTCCAACCTGTCAATATTTGAGCAGTTTTAACGTGGTCTAGTATGTCATCCGAATTCTGTATCTCTGCTATATCATTTGCTCTTGTATGTATGACCGAAGCCCCCAGGATGTTATTTCGAAATGAGTTGGTGAGCCACTCAATATCTTGTGCTTGATGTTTCACACTTGTTCACTTCTTTACCTTTTTTTCTTTAATTTATTTAGAACTAGTGAGTGGTGCCTGTGCAAGGCACAGGCGTTGCACCGTCAAAACTATTGTAAGCAATTTGGATGTGTTACCCAGTATAGTGATTTGTTATCTCACATTCAAGATTAGTTATGTTTATGTCCCATTAGAAAGCATAGCACAACAACTTCTGGGATTTTGCGTATTTTAGGTGCAATTATACACCTGCAAAGTCCGATTAAAATCATAACCGTAAAATATGCAAAATTACAATCTTCTGATTCCAATAATTACCATGAACCTCAAGAAAAAAAAAATTATAATAGGATGCTGAAGTACCCCCATGGTCTTTACGGTAAAGTTCTTGTGACCCAGCTGTGACAGAAGGGAGGGATTCATATGTAGAACATTGATTATTGCATGTAAGACTAAGTTATTTCCTTCAGCTCTTGTAGAATGATAGTAGTCATTTTCTCTGGCCATTGAACCTGGCACACACCACTATTCAGCTCTTGTAGAATGATGAACTCAGTTATGTTTATGTTTGCTTCTTTGCTTGTCCTTGGTACTTGTAGTTGATTATATTAGATCATTCATTTCATTTTCTATCTTGGAACATGGATTTTTTCATAAGATTGTGTAAAATTTTGATAGGTCCACCAAGTCTCAAATTTAATCCTTGGCACTAGGAATGATAATATGACCGTCTTTCAGTGAACCATTTTCGTTGTTTTATTCAAACACTGCCTGTAGGATATGGGTTTATAGTGAAGTAGATTGTACACCCTTCATTTTTTATCAACTAAGAGATATCGTCATGACTCATTAGTTGACAAGCAAAGGTCCTTTAAATTCTATTCCCACCAATCAATGAATAAGTTCTCCAGGGGAAATTGGTGCGTCAACTTTCTTTTCCTGTAAATCTGGGTTTCCAATTTTTTTTTTTTTTAAAATCCATACTATAATAATGATAATGAACTATTATTTCACAAGTATGCTAACTAAGAAATTATATCTTTGTCCAGCAAAATGTTCCTTCCCAATTGAGAGGGATGTAGTGGAGATTTGATAAGCTAAGTTCTGTTATTTGTAAGGGATGAGAACAAGAGGGGAACAAAAGAGTGGGGAGGGAGAGAATGAAGGGACGAATTGCGTGGGGAAGAAGGGATTTGTAAAGCTAGATTAGTACAGAGAAAATTTTTCATTCCATGAACGGAATTTCAAATAGAGAGCCTAAGGTATGCATGAGAAAGATACAAAATAAAATTGGTGTAGATAACCCAAATTTTGGGCTGTTATTTGATAAAGTGAATGACATCTTTCTTCTGACCCTATTGGCCAATCTTGTGGGGTTTTCTTGCTACTTGAATAGAGTAAAGCTGAAGAAATAGAAGAATCTCTCCTCTCATATCCTTGATCGAAACAGAAGTATGTGAAATTGGCCAATGTCTTCTATCACTTTTAGGGCACTTTTCTGTTTGAAATCTCACTTGTTTGGTTATGAGGTGCTGACTCTATTGACTGATTGTACACAGGGAATGGCACTTCTGTTGGGTATAGTGTTGAAGGCTTTGGGCCCACACAGGGAAAGAAATTATGAAAGTGATGAAGAGTATTCTGCTGCTAGGCATCCTCTTTTGAGGAATGCTGTTGAAACTTCTCCTTATGTGGTAGTTGACCCTATGTATGGAGTTAGGAAGTGAGTTAGAGAAATAATCTGCTTACTTTGTGGTAAGTGATATATTATGGACAATTCTGGCCTTTGTAACTGTTACATCCTATAATAGTTGGGTTGTAAATTGTAATGATAACTTGTGGTATCAAGGTGCCACGAGCAATTACGCTTCACTCCTGTGTATTTGTAATCCATGATCCGACCTTGACCTTTAACTCTAAATTTTGAAGGGCGCCAGGTGATGCGATGCTCCTTACATTGGAAAGATTCCACAAAAACTACTGAATCCTCCTGATGGAAGTTTGGGAATTGAAGCTGAAGCCCTGATTTTATTATTTGAAGTGTGAAGATGATGGTATAGTGCTGCGTTACAAAACTGCGTAATGTCTGTTTATTACTGATTTTCATGACCCTGTGGTCACAAATTTCATGAATATGGAGTGTCACCACCAGTGATGTACAGCTTTGGTCATTTGTTGAAAAGTTTAGTTCCAGCTGATTGTGTACTGTGTACTTGCTATTAAGAGAAATACGCCATTTATTTTCTTCATGCTTATTCAGCTGAAGTTGTTTCATAAGAGAGTCCCACTTAAAGCTCAAGGGATTATAAAGCAACATAATTTTAGACTTACTATCTAATTTCTAAACCACAACCTTGGGTGATTTGGTTCTGGTTCTACGCTACATACTAATGACTGTGTCGCTATACCAAAATGTTAACGTTACATACAGGCTATAGCGTACAGGAATGTCTAAAAAAACGATTATGAGCCCGGGAGCATGGAGCATTGTGCATCCGGGCCCATTTAAGAGGAGAGGCGCTGCATTTCGAATTCTAGGAGGGAGGAGAGGCGGCCTAATTTAATTAGCGGGCCCATTTCGAATTCTAGGAGAGAGGGGGGGAGAGGTGGCCCATTTCGAATTCCATAAGCAAAGTGGCGGGTTTCAAATGAAGTTGTCTTTTTATTTTCCAAATTTCTACTTTCAAATGAGCATTGTAGTAATAGGTAATTAGTATTGTCGTCATAGGTTATGAGCATTGTAGTTCAATTTGATGAGTATTATGGTTTTATGTAATGAGCAATGTTGTTATAGGTGATGAGCATTGTAGTTCAGCTTTGATGAGCATAATGGTTTTATACAATGAGCATTGTCTGGTAGCTTCAAATTCTTCTGTGTCGTAATAGGTAATGAGCATTGTATTTCAACTTTGATAAGTATAATGGTTTCATGTAATGAGCATTGTCGTTATAGGTAAT
Source organism: Portulaca oleracea (assembly GCA_029582165.1). NCBI lineage: Eukaryota > Viridiplantae > Streptophyta > Magnoliopsida > Caryophyllales > Portulacaceae > Portulaca > Portulaca oleracea. Next base: position 17,308,637 of record CM055890.1, read on the forward strand.
GAGCATTGTTGTTCAATTTGATGAACATTATGGTTTTATGTAATGAGCATTGTCGTTGTAGGTTATGAGCGTTGTAGTTAAGCTAGATACAATGAGCATTGTCGTTACAGGTTATGAGCATTGTAATTCAGGTTGATGAGCATTATGGTTTTATGTAATGAGCATTGTCGTCATAGGTTATGTGCATTGTAGTTCAGTTTGATGAGCATAATGGTTTCATGAAATGAGCATTGTCGTAATAGGTTATGAACATTGTTGTTCAGCTTGATTAGCATAATGGTTTCAAGAAATGAGCATCGTCGTTATAGGTAATGAGCATTGTTCAGCTCGATGAGCATTATAGTTTTATGTAATGAGCATTGTCGTTATAGGTTATGATCATTGTAGTTCAGCTTTGATGAACATAATAGTTTCATGAAATAAACATTGTAGTAATAGGTTATGAGCATTGTAGTTCAGCTTTGATGAGCATAATGGTCTCATGAAATAAACACTGTAATAATAGTTAATGAGCATTGTAATTCAACCTGATGAGCATTATGGTTTTATGTAATGAGCATTATTGTCGTTATCGGTTATGACTTATGAGCATTGTAGTTCAGCTTTAATGAGCATAATGGTTTCAAGAAATGAGCATTGTCGTTATGGGTAATGAGCATTGTTGTTCAGCTTGATGAGCATTATGGTTTTATGTAATGTATAATCAAGCTTTTTTCTTTTAAACGTGTTTCATTTTTTAAGTGGGCCTGGGATTATTGTATAACTGGATTGGGATTGTAGTTTAAGTGGGCAACGTGTTTCATTTTTTAAGTGGGCCTGAGACTATTGTATAATTACATTGAGATTGTAGTTTAAGTGGGCCTGGGTCGCGGAAGCGTTATTGGGCTGCTGGGCCGCGGAAGTAGGTGGGCGCACGATGCTTCCTGCTCCCGGGCTCAGCATCGTAGCGCTCAGGAATGTCTTGGGAATTTTTGTGGGAGGCTTTTCTTCAACTCCTTTTGGACCCTACAATTCGGGTTGGTGGGTGAAATATGGATAATATGTGTTTTGATTTTAGGAAATATAAATCGGGTGAATTTGGGGTTCGCATAAATACGAGCATGGGTGTATTTCAATTTCGAGCAACTTGGGCAAGGATTTTGGCCGTCGCAGTGATTTTTTCTTCTTTTTTTTTAGCAGATAAAATTATCTTAAATACTACAATATATTTAATGTTTATCGTAACTATATCATTTCATTCTCAAGATAATAAATCAGTGTTTGTAATTTCTTTGTTAACAATATCTTCTGCAAGCCTGAAGATATTAGGGAGGTGAACCAAACCTTTATTTGCCTGATTCCTGAAAAGGAAAATGTTGAGACTGTAGCTGACCTTAGACCTATCAGCCTTTGTAACAACTCCTATAAGATTGTTAGAAAGACTATTGTTAATCGTATCAGGCCTCTTCTCCCTTCATGCATTCACCCTGCCCAGTCTAGTTTTATTCCTGGCCATCAGATTGTGGACAATATCCTCCTAGTAAAGGAGATTTCCCATTCCATTGCCCAAGGAAAAACTAAGAAGAAGCATATGGCCATCAAAATTGAGCTGACTAAAGCTTATGATAGTCTTAAGTGAGATTACATTGAAGAGACTCTCTCCTTTTATGGTATGCCTAATAGGTTAAAGAATTTGATTATGGGATGTATAACAAAGACTAGGATGAGTATATTGTGGAATGGTGAACCCGGTAACTGGTTCCACCCTGCTAAGGATCTTAGACAAGGGGATCCTTTTTCCCTTTATATCTTTGTTCTGGGCATGGATAGACTTTCCAGAGCTATTGAGGTGGAAATTTGTAACAAGAATTGGTAACCTTATAATTGCAAAGAGTTTTATTCCTCTCATGTCTTCTATGCTGATAAAGTTGTCCTGTTTGGGGTTGCTAACCATAACAATGTTGCCAACATGGTAAATGTTCTCAATCAGTTTGGGGAGTCCTCTAGGCTTCACTTGAACCCTGTTAAGTCAAGGTTATTTTGTTCTAAACACCTACCCCATAGAGATAGAGATAGCTTGTCTTCCCTAACTCATATTCCCATTTCTACAACCTTTGGTAAATACCTTGGGATCCCCCTTGTGTCTCAGAAACTGAGAGCTAAGGACTATGAGGAACTTCTTTTGAAATTCCAGAATAGATTGGCTGGGTGGCAGTCCAGATTCCTCAACTTTGTTGGAAGGGTGACCTTGGTTAAAGCTATCCTTTCTGCTTTACTTGTGTATCACATGCAATCTACTTTGCTCCCCCAAGGTGTGCTTACTAAGATGGAATCCCTTATTAGGGGATTTCTTTGGAATAAAAAAAGTCCAACAAATACATGGCCCAAGTGAGCTGGGATGTGTAGGACCAAATCTTTGGGAGGTTTGGGGCTAAAGAACCTTCATGATTGAAACACTGCTTTCATGGCTTAGCTTCTGTTAAATGTGTTTAATGATGTGGATCTCCCTTGGATTAAGTTAGTCCAACAAAAATATAGTTTGAACCAGTCCCTCTCCCTTAGTACCTCTAAACCTTACCACTCCCCTTTTTGGAAGAGCTTGATGCTTACCGAAAACTTCCTTCTTGAGCACATTACTACTATTTTTGGAGATGGTACTAAGACCTCCTTTTGGTTTGAAAACTGGATGGGGCCAGACATTATTGCCAATAGGGTTGACAATAATGGTTGCTAAAGAAGCAGGCATCACAAGGTTAGTGATTTCATTTCACACAATGAATGGGACGTTAGGAAACTCTATCAGCACGTCCCAGAGAATATTGTTCATGAGATTAGCAAAATCCCGATCCAAATTAATGTTGGTGATTCTAAGAATTATAGATGGTACGCTACCCGGTCTAAGAAATTCAATGTGGCTAATGTGTATAAGGATTTGCATTTTGGCTCCTCCCCCAAGACCTTTAGACTTACTCTAACATTTAAAGCCATCTGGAAGATCAGAGTCCATTCTAAGATTAACCATCATCTCTGGAGGATGCTACATGAATCTTTCCCTCTCAATGAGATGCTTGCCCATAGAATTAACGGTTTCAATGCCAGTTGTAATCTTTGTAAATCCCACAATGAGGATCACTTTCACATGTTCAGAGATTGTGTGGTTGCTAAGAAATTTTGGAGGCAGATATTGCAGAATAACAGACACCTCCATTCTTACCTCCCTCATTTTTGGGGACAAACTGGATGGGATGATTGGATTTTCCTAAATGTTCTTTATAAAAATCCTGGCTGGAACATTCACTTTTCCACGACTATTTGGGCTATATAGATGTTTCGTAATAAGACTGTGATCCAAAACGAAAATGTGAACATTAATACTTGTATTAACAAATGTTGGTTTGATTGTGTTTATTATGAGAAAATGCAGGACTTTGCATACTCGAGTAATGAGAAGATTTGGGCTGGAAGCCTCCCCCAAGGCACACATACAAGATCAACCTGCAAGTGTGCTACAATAAGGAAGTTGGTTTTTATGTTGGAGCTGCTATTGTTAGAGATTCTAGCATGAGATGGGTGATGGGAATCACTGCTAGGGTTTACACTAATGAGTCCACTCCGACAATGATGGTCACTCTTCGAGAAATTCTGCACCTAGCCTGGGAGCATGGGTTTAATCCTCTTGAAGTGGATTTGGAAGAAAGAATCATACAACAACTGAGACAGCCCAACAAGGATGGTGAACCTCAACTGCTGGAGGTCATTGAGGACATCAAAGCCATGCTGGACAGAGATTGGGATGTGGAGGTGAACCTGGTTCAGAAATACATAAACTTGACGCCAGCGATTTTGGATGAATATTATATGAATCAGCAGGAAACCGTCATCACTCACAATCAACCTCCTCCGAGTGTCAGTCTTGGCTTGGAGCTGGATGTGAAGACTTTCTTCTATGATAAAGAAGTGCAGCAAACGTTGGAAGATCGGGACAAGGATTTCTATGAAGAAGAAGCCAAGATTTGGGTTGGGGTGCTTGGCCAGACGGATGATTGATATTTTGGGCTGGACGCCGTGTCAAAGGATCACTGTTTATATATATTGGGCCACCCGGGAAATGGGTCAGGCCGCTGTTTATTTTGGGTATAGGAAAATGTGGGCCTCTGGTATTTTGAGTATTCTGTACATTTTGCTTATTAGTTTCGTTGCTTGGGTCGGTTATGGCTGGACCGGGAGGTTTAAATTTTTGCAGCCTCCTGGTGATTGTAGTTTGAACAATGCTTAGTTTAATATATTTCCTTTCCTTCCAAAAAAAAAAAAAATTGTGACAAAAAAATTAAAAAGTTTGATGTAATTAATTCCTCCGTCGCCTAGTCGCCGAGTCGCCCTGTCTGTCTGTGCTTTTGTTTGGAACATGAACTCGGAAACATTCAAAGCTCAAACACAAAAGGCTTAAAACACAAATCCCATATCTAACCGGAACCCCAAATTCAGACTCTTCTCTTTCAAATCCGGGTCAGCTTGGACTGAAATCTAAGTGGTAATACTGCGCTGCACATTCTCATTTCTCAAACACCCCACATCTTCTGTCTCTTTGAATTCCCAAAGTTTGACTTTATATATATATATATATTCTTTTTGAGGCAAAAGAAGGGGAAGTTTGACTTTATATTTTGTGTAGGCAGATTTAAATCTGCCATTGCAGCGATTGGTAACAAGGATGGAGCTAAAATGGAGGAATTTGCTGATGGGGATAATGTTAATGGTGATGAGCTTAAGAGGAGTAAGAAGGGCATCTGGGTTGCGATTTGTTATTGATAGAGAAGAGTGTTTCTCACACAAGGTCCAATACGAAGGCGACACTGTTCATTTCTCTTACGTTGTTATCAAAGCTGATACCCCATGGCATTCTGAGAATGAGGGTGGCATTGATCTTTTGGTAATCTTCTCTCTCTCTCTCTCTCTCTATCTGAGTTTAACCCCCAAAATCATGGTTTCATTTTGTGGGGTTTCTTTGTTCATTTCTCTTTTTGCAACTGGGTTTGATACCAGAATCAGTTCAAATTCAATTTGGCTTTCGTTTATGGAAAGTGTTCGGTTATGAATTGGTTATGAAGAACTTGTTTTGTGTTGTGCTTTTCCCTAAGCGGGTGTTGGGTTGTTCTTGAATTTACCTGTTATGGGAGGAGATCTGTCATTGTTCATAGTGTTGTTTGAATTATGGAAACTGATTGCTTTGATGTTGAACTGGGATCCACACTAGGAGCTGACGCTGTTGTTTCTCTCCATGGTTACATGAATAGAGTAAGGTGTGCCACATCTATGTTGTAGGACGCAAAAATCATAGTGAAACGTCTTTTGTTAATGAGAGTTCCATTGAAACTAGCAACAATGGTCCTGCTATTAAGCTTTATGAAATTTCCCAGGTTGAAGATCTCAATAGATTCCTAATGTTGTGGAGTATTCAATGCATCTAAGGTTTTTGAGTGTAATGTGACATTTGGTCTTATAATTTCTATGCAAAAGGTTGTTTGAACAAAGCCAACCTTTCCTTGAAATGACTTTTAGATCTAAAGTTGATGGTACCAAGCACTATTTATTCATTATTGTTAAATATTATGCATCATTTAGGTTTTAGATTGTTTGCTCTCTTATTGCAGTTTGCAGGTCATATGTGAACTCCAAATAATTATAAATCATAACTGGAGACGAATTACCCTTGATTAGTTAATTTAAACTTTTGTAATGTTATTGGCTTTTTCTCATATGTATAATTAGAAGGAAATGTCTTTTACTCTGTGTGAACCATCAACCGCTGAACAGAATTTCAAAGGAGGTTTTGGATTTTGTAACTATCATGTTTCGTTTTATCTAACTGCCTTGTTTAGTAATAGAGGAGACATGGAGCTTGTTTGTGGATATGAATACTGATCCAAACATCTAACTGATTATTCAGCTGAAGCAAATTGTTAGATGGAGCTTGCATTGGATCATCCAGAATGAACTGAATTTAATTTTGTACACCACATATGATCTTTATATGACACTTGGAGCTTGCATTGGATCTTCCAGAATGAACTGAATTTAATTTTGTACACCATATATGATCTTTATATGACACATTATCTAGTCTCATGGATCAAATGACCTTTCCTTGGATATATTAGTACTTTTGTGATACACATACAGGATAAATAGACTGTCTCTTTTCGCCAGGTTTTTATTCTCTGTCCATGTTTTGTTCTCTTTTCTTGGGAAGCTTTGAAGTAACAATCTTGATAGTACATTCCAAAGACATGAAAATAATTCTTGGTATGTTCTGTAGGAGCTCTGTTGTCTATTCTGTGGATAATGATGAAAAAAGGGTGGTCTTGATTCTTGAGGGCAAGTCATGAGAGGATAAATGCTTTTTAGGAGTAAGAATGTTAAGCATCGTCCATACTCTTTTAGCCAAGAGGGGTCTTCTAAGTGAGATTTTGCCTAGGATAGACATACATTTGAGGATTTCTTTGTGGATTTCAGTTGAAATTATCACGAAAGCATACCAGTTATTTTCATACAACCATTACAGGGAGATAAGAATGCATCTGATTCCACATGCTGGGTTTAAAGGAAACCAACCTTTTTTTCTTTTTTTCTCCTTCTCTTCTGTTTTTGGTGTCCATTGTTATTTAGCCACAATAGAGATCTTTTCTTATGATCGTGGAACGTATATGTGTAGGAGCTGTTGTATATGTAATCTGTTTATCCTGTGAAAACATTAACATTTATCTGCATCATATATTCATATCTTAATCATAAAGGATTGCCGTGTCTGAAGAATCACATGATATAGTTTTCTAATTGCTTGACCATATAAAGTCTACACTTTTCCTTGTTTTCGTGATTAGGAGAAAGATAACTAATAGTAATTACTTTGCCTTTGCCTTTTTCGGTAAATTGACATAACATCAGGTGAAGGGACCTGATGGTGCTCAGCTTCATGATGCACGGGAAAGGACGAGTGAGAAGTTTGAGTTTGTTGCTCACAAGAAAGGGATCTACCAGTTCTGTTTTGCTAACAAGTCTCCATACCACGAGACCATTGATTTTGATGTACATGTCGGTCACTATGGATACTTGGACCATCATGCCAAGGATGGTAAGAAATTACTTTCATCATGTATATAATCTTATTTTCAACTTGATGGGGTATGTTTTAAGAAACTGTTCCTTTCTATTGTGTTTGACAGAGCACTTGAGTCCAGTGTATGAGCAGATTGCAAAATTGGAGGAAGCTCTCTACAACATACAGTTTGAGCAGCATTGGCTGGAGGCTGAGACTGACAGACAAGCAATAAGTATATTCTTCAAACACAATTACTATCACTCTTCCTTTTGATTCTAACACCAAAATAAAATTGAGACTTGATCTCTGTTACCTGAATTAAGGCATCAATTCCTAGTGACTATGAAGCACTATTTTCTAAATAAAGATGTTGTGTGCCATACAACACCAGTATATTTGGAAGCCAACTACCTCTTGCTGGGCTTGTTAGGTTCTTTGATTGAGATATTGGACAAGATAATATATTTGGCCACCCAATGATGCTCTACAAAAATCCTGATGGGTCTATTGGTGTTACATGACTTTTTCAGTTTCTTATGATACTAGTGATTAATGAGTCCTTGAGAACCTGTGAAGTCAAGTGCTGCTAGGTATACTATTTCAACTTGCTTGATGTGGTCTGAAAGCCACCTCCCTTCTCCCTGATAGGGAAGTCCTTAGCAGACCAAACAGGGTACAGAATGGTGTGGGATCAGGGAGTACGTCTTGGAGTACACCACACTGTTATCCTTAGGTTCAGGGGACATGCTTAAAGCAAGCTGAAAAGGTAATAGCCTATGTTAGATGTGCTTGAACTTGTATCCTATTGAGAAGCAACCTGTAGGCATAGAAGGGCTATAAGTTAGCTGGGTCTTATGGTTTTCTTTTGAATTTTGGGTAAGTGGAGATGCAGGAACTTTAATGAGGGCATAATTATATGATAGAAAATGATATTGAGATGTGCTGTTACTGCAGCATTTTCTGAAAGTTTGCTGTGCTTTTTTTTTTTTTAAATTATTTTTTCCCCTCCGGTCTTGTCTTGGACACAAGACCTTCTATGTGAATTAAAAACACTGAATGACATAGGAGATCTGGTTGTTAGGAGCCAATGTTATGGTCTTTAATGAAGTCTTGAACGTATCTTTTATTAGTCTCTATGAGGAAAGCCCCCTTTTCTTTTGGTGGTGGGGGAGGGTGGTTTCTATCTTTTTTAGATGTCCTTTAACCTTTGTTTTACTAAGGAGCAGGTGTTTCCTTTCTTAAATGCCCAGAGCTATTTCCGCAAGTACACTACATTTGTCAAATGCAATTCCCCGCCTACATTATTGGCATCTACTGCTTATAATGCAGTAGCTATTGGACTAGAAGCCGTAGAGGTGTAGCATGCAATTTGTTAACCGACTAAGACATTCTGTAAAGCATCAGCACCGAGGATGCACAAGTATAAATAATTGTTGAATGTCTACCCAAAAAAAGGAAGGCCATTGGTATATGACAATTGGACATGAAGGACATCTTCCTAGGACAGTTGGTGTTTTGCACTTGTATGGACCTACACGTCCAGAGTGCCGCGAATAAAATGCCACTCTATTTTCCCAGAAAATCAAAAATACCATTAAATTTTCTTTGTTGGCAAAAATGCCACTCAGTTCTCCATTTTATTACAAAAATACCATTTTCAACCTGGATGACCTGTTTTAGCCGGTAAATGCAAAGAATAAAAAAAAAAACCAATGTAAATATTATCATTACCTACTGCCACTCTACTGCCATTAGACTTTTCTTAACCCAGTAAATTTCCTCTCCATTTGTCTGCTTCCTCACTCTCTGACTCTGTGACCTCACATCTCATCCCCGCCAAAAATAAAACTCTGCCCTCATACTTCCTCTGTACTCGTCATCTTCTTCTTCTTATTCTTCCTCTTCCTCGTCTTCTTCTTCTTCTTATTCTGTTTCTCCTTCTTCGTCTTCTTCGTTCATCTTCCTCGCAATTTTCATCTCCAATTTCCTCATCTTTCCCCTCTTCCTCTTCATCGTGCTTTCAAATTTAGGGTTTAGGATCTTCAGTTGATAGCTGTCGTCCCTCTTCTTCTTCACTCTCTCAATCGGTCAGTCATCATCAATGGCGTTTAATAGCTGTCGTCAGTGTTACTGTTGGCCAAATTTCGTTGAATTTTGCAACTGTGATTTGAGGACCTTGCGTTTCACTTCAAAGACGGAGACAAATCCACTTCGGCGATTCTTCAAATGCGTCAGGGGGACAGTCGCAGAAGGAGGTTGTGGGTTATGGGACTGGGTAGATCCTGAAATGTGCCCACAATTGAAGAGAATGGTGAACGCCGAACTGGTGGAGAAGAGGGCAATCGTGGAAAAGATGCTAGCAGAGCAGAACAAGGTGGTTGCTTTACAAGCTGAAGTTAATGAATTGAAGGCTGAGGTCAACAATTTGAATGAGTTGGTGCTGGAGGAGATGGTGGAGAAGGAGTTTGTTCAGAAGTTGCTTGAAGCAGAACAGAAGAAGGTGCGGGTTTTTGAGGCTGAATGTGCTGAATTGAAGGTGCAGGTGAAGGATCTGAAGAAAGAGAAGAGCAAAATGAAGTTCATATTGCAGGTAATTGGGATTATACTGGTAATTGGGTTGGCTGTCTATGCAGGGAAGATGTCTGGTTAGGTCTCGGTGGTTCACTGGTCAGTCATCATCAATGGCGTTTAATAGCTGTCGTCCGTGTTACTGTAGGCCAAATTTCGTTGAATACACAGCCAACCCAATTACCAGTATAATCCCAATTACCTGCAATATGAACTTCATTTTGCTCTTCTCTTTCTTCAGATCCTTCACCTGCACCTTCAATTCAGCACATTCAGCCTCAAAAACCTGCACCTTCTGACAAACTCCTTCTCCATCATCTCCTCCAGCACCAACTCGTTCAAATTGTTGACCTCAGCCTTCAATTCATTAACTTCAGCTTGTAAAGCAACCACCTTGTTCTGCTCTGCTAGCATCTTTTCCACGATCGCCCTCTTCTCCACTAGTTCGGCGTTCACCATTCTCTTCAATTGTGGGCACATTTCAGGATCTACCCAGTCCCATAACCCACAACCTCCTTCTGCGACTGTCCCCCTGACGCATTTGAAGAATCGCCGAAGTGGATTTGTCTCCGTCTTTGAAGTGAAACGCAAGGTCCTCAAACCACAGTTGCAAAATTCAATGAAATTTGGCCAACAGTAACACGGACGACAGCTATTAAACGCCATTGATGATGACTGACCGATTGAGAGAGTGAAGAAGAAGAGGGACGACAGCTATCAACTGAAGATCCTAAACCCTAAATTTGAAAGCACGATGAAGAGGAAGAGGGGAAAGATGAGGAAATTGGAGATGAAAATTGCGAGGAAGATGAACGAAGAAGACGAAGAAGGAGAAACAGAATAAGAAGAAGAAGACGAGGAAGAGGAAGAATAAGAAGAAGAAGATGACGAGTACAGAGGAAGTATGAGGGCAGAGTTTTATTTTTGGCGGGGATGAGATGTGAGGTCACAGAGTCAGAGAGTGAGGAAGCAGACAAATGGAGAGGAAATTTACTGTGTTAAGAAAAGTCTAATGGCAGTAGAGTGGCAGTAGGTAATGATAATATTTACATTGGATTTTTTTTTTTTATTCTTTGCATTTACCGGCTAAAACAGGTCATCTAGGTTGAAAATGGTATTTTTGTAATAAGATGGAGAACTGAGTGGCATTTTTGCCAACAAAGAAAATTTAATGGTATTTTTGAATTTCTGGGAAAATAGAGTGGCATTTTATTCGCGGCACTCTACACTTCCAACAACATTGTTTACTGAAGCACACAAATATTTTAATGTGAATAAATATCTTAAATATTTGTACATATCTAAAATGTTACTAATTCTTATCTCAATATTTAAATCTTCTAGACTCCTCAAAATAGAATGTTGTTTTTTTTTTTCAAGTTAAAGAGTACATTAATCTATGAAAAAACTACATTCATAAGATACATACATATCTGAAATGTTTTCTAGTTCTTTTCTCCGAAGTTAGAGTGCTTGGATAAAAATGCCCTTAAACTTTCCAAAATAATAAAAATGTCTCTGGACTTTTAAAACTATCAAAACTACCCCTTGACTTTCCATAATAATTAAAATTGCCCCTCTTACCTGCTACAACAAGTTTCCCTTCAAAAAAATTACAAAAAAAAAAAGAAAAATGAAAACCCAAACTTAGAACAAGATAGAGATAGAGGGAGAGAGAGAAGTGGCAGAAGCAGCAACATAACTCCAAATTATGAAAAAAAGTTAAACCAAACCTCTCTTTTCCACCTCCCCTCATCTGCTTTTCTCCATCCCATTTGATTCCCCCTGAATTTCCTCCTAATCTCCCCAGAAAACAAAAACAAAAACACAACCCAACCCACCTTCAAAATTGAATCAATCACCCCCTAAAAATAAAAAAAACTCTCCTCTTTCTTCAGAAAATAAAATCACAAATCCCCCTAAATTCTACCTACATGAAGAACGGCGACGAAGAGAAGCCGTTGCTGACTGCCATCATCGGCGGAGTCTACAACAGCGCAATTCTCCGCCGGTTCCATGGGCATTTCTCTTCCTCTTCTTCGCAAAGCAAGGTTGAATTGCAAGGACAACCAAAATTTTGCCCCTTTCGCTGTTCGAAACGACACCCACACCGCCGCCGTGACTCATGCTTCGGTGTGTGTGAGAAGATAGTTTAGGTGGTGCCAGAAGGTTTTCTTTTTTTCTTTTCTTAATTAATTGAAGGAAACCTATTATAGTAGGTAACAGGGGCAGTTTTGATCATATTGGAAAGTTAAGGGGCAGTTTTGATACTTTTAAAAGTTTAGTGGCATTTTTTATCATTTTGGAAAGTTTAAGGGCATTTTTATCCATTACCCCTCCGAAGTTACCTTCCTGCACCCCAGAGCTGCTGCGCTCATGTGCACACCTCCAACTTTGAAACCTCATTTAGAAAAGCCTTTCAAAAAATGCATTTTGAAGTTAATCAAAACTACAAAAAGTGCCTTTTTTCATGGAACTTAGATAATAAAGAAAAAGGATGTGAATACGATTATTTTAAAGCAAAAGTTACCATCCCTTGGAAATAATGTTTGAGCATGGTCTTGTGTGAAGATGTAAATATCACACCATGAAATAATAATCCAAAAATTTATTATCACTTTACAGAATTGGAAATTGAACATGCTCATAGGAACACATAGTTATCAGGAATGCCTTCTTGATCAGGAGTTCCAGAACACGGAATACTATGTAAGAAAGTAATGAAGAGACATGCTAGGTATTTAATCAATCACAAGCCAAACCATGTTGCATCTAAACCATTATATTGAGTCTTGTTTACTTATTCTTATCCTTTGTCTAGCTATGGCTATTGACAAAAAGAAATAAAAAAGCATCTCACTTCCTAAACTAAATACATTTTTAAAGTGTATGCGTAAATATGTACAAGTTGTAATTGTAATTTTCCTACAACAATATGATTTTTCTAATGATAATTATAAATTCCATCCAAATATTCCTAAATTGCATTAATTTACTCTTACATTATCACTCTTCACTCACCTGCATTTAGTTTGCTGTGAATTGTAAAATGCAACTATTTAACTACCCTCAAAGATCTAAATCATTGGACTTATCCTACAATATTAGGGATATAGGAATTATCAGTTACTTTTGCCTGGGCATGGTGGTCGGAATAGTTAACTTTTATTCATAATTGGAATCCATTGCATTTTTGAGAATGGAAGGTTCAGATGGTTTGAGCCGTTGGTCTACTTGTAACACTCCGGCCCCTCCCGGGCCGTGGACATTACCAATAACTACTTCAAGTATCACTGACTGACCCCACAAATCACCATGAGTCTTTTTAGTGTGCTTCGTCCTCGCTCACATGCTGTCTAGGAAAACTTCCCAGGAGGTCACCCATCCTGAGACTACTCCCAGTCAAGCACGCTTAACTGATGAGTTCCCAACGGATGAGCTATCATAAAAGAAGTTGTACCTTGGTGATATAATTAGTCATTTCAATCCGTTTAAGCCACACTTAACCAGATATCCGGGTTGTTACACTACTCATGTATTTATGTTGCAAGAATTATACATATACATACATTAGGGTTTCCTGCAATACAAAGATCCTGTATCATTGTTAATGCCTTGATTTAAAACACTCGGTTTTTGGTGCAGTCAACGAAGGAATGAGCAGAAGGGCTATCCACAAAGCTGTGTTTGAATCAGCTGCACTTATTGGGGCAAGCGTACTCCAAATCTACCTCCTCAAGCGCCTATTTGAACGCAAACTCGGATCATCCAGAGTTTAGAACATCTGCCATTGCCTGTACTGTATGCAGTTTTACACTGGTTTCAGATTGCTGCCTCTTCTGTCGCTTCTTGTGTCTCCTATTAGCTCCTTGTTTTCTCTTTCAACATCACTTTTAGTAATTTTGAGATGCCAAATTGCTTTGGGCATGATATTTTTGACGTGTAATCAAAATAACTTAGGTGTGTGAGTGTTATCAATTATCACATTAATTTATTTTGGTTTCAAATGGCCCAAACTGGCTTTTCCTGTAGTCTTGCACTTTCTGTTGTACAATTTTGTTGTATCAAAAGGACATAAACCAGTGTTCCATGCAAGCCATTTCTTAAACATTTGTTTTAGAAAGTATGAAATATTCTGTCTTGTTACACCACTTTTTGGTTAGATTTATAGCTTGTGTTAATCATTTAATAAACTATTTTCATACCTTAAAAGGTAAGACAATTTTTAGCTTTTGAAATTATGATAGTTATGGTAATCGCACAGTATCTATCATACACGTGGTTTCTCATAAGTCGATTTTATTTCTTTCTAAAACTATTAAATTTTAAAATTTTAAATTGTGAAAGTTATGTATAGTTCATTATAAATATTTTTTAAGGGTATGTGAGATGGATTTTGTCCATGATTTTCAAGGAAAGGTTGTTGGTGTTACCACCATTGTGAGATGGATTTCGTCAACGCCGGTGCTGTCACTAATTCGTCACTCACGAGATGGATCCCGTTAGAACTGATCATTGAAAAGATGAAATGAATTGGTCACTATGGTCGACATTTGAGAAAAATGTTGTTCTTCGTCAATTGAGTTCGTCTTGGTAAGTCAGTAACCATGGCGGCTGGGCTGCAATTGGTGGTGACTGGTCGGATGCCTGACGTTGGGTGACCATGGGCAATGTAAACCTGAAAAGGTGGAAAGCCGTTTGGTTTTTCAATTCCATGGTTTGCCACTACAAGTACAATAATATTGCAAGGAATGAGATTTTCTTATCAAATGATGGGTTAGAGGTTTGAGTTCTTGGGATGTACTAACTCCGTCGCATTATATTTATCAATTTACGTAACTTTAGATCAATGCATATTGAAAATTGAGGTGAAAAGTTTGTAATTTACCCAAAATACCTTACTTTAATTGAAAATAATAGTTGTTGGAGTTGTAAAAAGTGAAAAATAAATTTATTAATTGGGGGTAGAAAAGTAATTACCGTTGTTAGAATTATAAATGAGACAAATATTTTGGGACAAAGAAGTAAGGTAAAATGACAAATATTTTGGGACGAAGGTAGTATATATTTAACTTTTTGAAAATGATAAATATCTTGAGGCAAGATACATTTTAAGTGTCTTGCCTTTGTATAAAATATACTCCTTCCGTCCCAAATTAATTGACATTTTGACTAAATTTTGACCGTTAATTACTCACAAATTAAAATGAGTTACAATATGAAGTTAACATCATTAGAAAGATACTTTACTAAAAATTACAATAGAGGTAATTTCATATTGTAACTCATTGTGATTTGTGAGTAATTGACGATCAAAATTTAGTCAAAGTGTCAATTAATTTGGGACGGATGGAGTATATATTTGTAAATTAAATTGAAAAAAGATTACATTATTGACTTCTATAACTATAACAACATATATAAATGGTATAACATCACACTTTTATCTATATTTTTTAAAATTTACAAACAAAAAACGTTTAAAATATGTCCAACAGATGATGTTAATTTGTTAGAGTGACAATTTTAATTGTTGGCATAGCCAACACATTCCGAGCTTCGTATGATTGATAATTAATAGTAACTGTCAAAAAAATTAGGTTTAAAAATGATAATAAATATTAATTTCAGAAGAAGCACTGTCTTGCCCCAAGACACGTATCATCCCACTTAACTTTTAGGGAAATTGGATTTAAATAATCTGAACTTTGGGCCATAACATAATATTAAAATCTCGATCCTAATCTATGATCCTCCGATTTTATGATCCAAAATCCTCGATGCGATTATACTATCTACATTCCGATCCACGATCTTATACGGGTTAATTCCGATCCTAACTACCCAATGAATCTGAGTTAGGATCTCGATTTTAACAATCTTGGGCCATAAGTAGACTAAATAATTTGAACTTTGGATTTGGTTCTAAATAATTTGAACTTTAGCCCCTTGGATTCTAGTAGCACGCCATCGAGTTAAGTGATTCCCATCTTATATGTGACCGTGTTACCCCATATTTCCAACATATTATATATGTATGATTGGGGAGACATGCATCAACGATGGTTTGCGATCAACACAATACTATTGGCTATATGTTTTGGCTAATAGTTAATAGTATATATTAATCTTCATATATTTTTGGATCGAGTTACAAATCGAAAACATACATATAATTACATGATGGGCGGGTGTATCAACAATGGTGGTTAGATTGGATTCATAACTCTAGCGGTTTAACTTAACCTTCAATAGGTACACAAAGTCAAAGGATAATTTCAACCACAAGAAACCTTCAATATGCTCATTTAGCCCTCTTCTTTTATACGGTTGACTGGATATGGCGCGGTGCAGTGTGGTGACTTTGTGGTAGATTATTCGTAAGTTGTGGTGGGTTTTGTCTTTTTATAAATATAAATTATATTGGTAAATGTGAAAAAGTTGATTGTGATGGGTTGATATGTTGTAGTGGATTCTAGCAAAGTGCGGTTTGTTGTGTCACCACAACCAACCAGCTGTATAAAAGAACATGATTATTACTTTGATTTAGTTAGTCTAATATGTTGTACGGATAAAAGACTCTTTGAGTCGAATGATTAATTTTTAAATATTAAATTACATTACTGTTTGCGATAGTTTTTTTTTTTTATTTTTTTTTATGCTTTCTCCTAGTCAAATTGTCTCTTTAGAATTATTATTTTTCATTGGTTTACAAAATTTTTATAGTACGTTCTTTTTAGTTATAATTTATAACATTATTTGCACTCATATTTGGTTTCTACTTTGTTCATCTTGTTTGCAATTTTTGTTGTATACACGTATAGTGGTTGTCAACCATAACAACTATCAGAATCAAAATAAATCTTATCTATATATGTGTTGAGTTTCATCTTGATTGTTTGCTTTTTTCAGTTAACACAAAAACAAAAAATATGTTTTTCTAATTGAAATTTATTTACAAATATTTTAAATTGAATGTTTTTCAAAATATTTTTTAGTATAAAATATAGAGTTAAAAAACTAAATATAACTTTTTATTATTTCTCTGTATTACTTGTACATTCATCCACATAAATTGGCATCTGTTGGAAAGAATGACAAAAAACTATAAAAAAAAAGAATAGAAATGGCAATGTGAAACTAAATTGGGGCAAAGGTTAGAAACGGCAAAGCAGGGAAACCGTTGATTCTTCCTCAATGCCTCGTAACTGTAATGAAGCAAGCACCCGTAAAAACTTGTTTTGATTTAACAATTCACTCTTTTCTCTTTTGCTTTTCTTTTTCACGCTACAACATTTTCAATCGATCGCATTGCTATCTGAATTTTGAACAGTTTGTACCTTCTAATTCTGTAGCCCTGTTACAATGGCATATAGCATTGATGAAGACGTCAATCCTTTCGCTGTGAGTTGTTTTTACTTCCCCCCCTTTATCTCCATCCCATTGGTATCTAAATTTTCTTTTTCCAGTTCGCTAAATGGAATTTATCAATATTACCCATTTTCGATAACAATTAGGCCGTGTTCTATATTGCGGTGTTTTGCGGTGAGGTGTGGTGGAATTGTGGTGGGGTATGATGAAATTGTGGTAGGTTATTGGTATGTGGGGTAGGTAAGGAGAGAGAATGTAAAAAGTAGAGGAGAAAAGTGAGGAGAGAGAAAAGTGAGGAGAGAAAAAAGTAATGATTTGCGGTGAAATATGGTGGGTTGTGGCAAACTGTGGTACCGTGTGGCACCGCAGTTTGCCAACCGCATTATAGAACACGGCTTCTTTTTTTTTTTTTTTCCCTCTCTTTGAGTTGAGAAGATTCCATCTGTTTCAAAACTTACATTTTTGTGCGATTCAAATATTTTCTTACAATTCAGTTGCATGGATTTATCTAAATCTAGTTTGCTTTATAAGGCGTGGAATGTGCGTTCAATTTTATTGCATAGTTTTATGATTGTAACCGTATGCGGTACGAGTACAACACGTAGGGTTCACGCTTGCATGAAGCTTTTCCTGGCATCTTGCCAACATAAATGCTCTTCTATCCAAAAAGAGAGAAAAAAAAAAAGAATACAGCTGGCCCCATTCTTTTGCACGTTGCGTTACGTTGCGTTACATTTAGTTGCGTTAGACTGCGTTAAGTTGCGGTGGAAATAGTTAAAAGGTAATGATAATTTGTGATATGTTGCGGTAGGTTATGGTAGGTTGCGTTGCGGTTAGTTACGTTAATGCACAAAAGAATGGGGCCTTGAGATCACGGTGCTACTGTCCTCCTTTGCACCCCAACCCCACCCTAGGTGATGATACGTGATTTGGAACACGACGATATATTTTGCTTATCACCAAGTTAATATTTGTTGTGATTTTTGACATCAATTTTTTTATAGGTATTAATAATTATCAATTATAAGAAGTTTGGAATGCAGTCGTTGTACCAACAATTACAATTGATATTTTAACCTATCCATTAGTATACTTTAATACTTTTTTGTAAATTTAAAATTACGGAGAAAAACAAATTTTATTCAATATACATGTGGTATTATAGTTATAGAAGTCATTTATATGTTTCTTTGTTCAATTTTGTAAAAACTTTAGTGCTTAGATTATGGTCCCGGGATCATGGACCATTATGTTTTTATTAAAGGTTTTTGGATGCTAATATACTGAACTTCTAGGGTATTGGACAATAATGCACTGAACTAAGTTTGAATTTATTAAAGGTCTCTGCTCATATCATTTTCATATTTGTTATATTGATCCATAATTTTAGATCTTGTTTTAAGTAGGATAATAGAGGTTTTTTGCATTTTGGACCCTGAATTTTAGGGGTGTTTACATTCTGAACCTTTAGTTTTCAATTTTAACTTTTGGGACCCTAAAGTTTGTAGGCTGAAAAAAAGGACCCTAAAGTTTGTGAGGTGAAAAAAAAGCTCGTTTCCCGTTTTTCTTTTTCTTTCCATGTTTGAATTTCTCTCCCGATTGGCATCAAACTTCAAGACTAAGGTTAAAACCGATATTAAAGTTATAATAAACCTCTTTTATTCATGTTGGAGTTACTTAAAACCATATACTCAGGGGTCTAAGTAGCCTCGACATGAATAAGAGAGGTGTATTATAGCTTCAATATTAGTTTTAACCATAGACCTAAAGTTTGACGTCAATCGGGAGATAAATTCAAACATGGGAGGAAATAAAAAATAAGACAGGGGCCTTTTTCTTCAGTCCACAAACTTTAAGGTCCTTTTTTATTCAGCCTACAAACTTTAGGGTCCAAAATGTTAAAGTTGAAAACCAAGGGTTCAGAATGTAAATACCCCTAAAATAATCCGGGGTCCAAAATGCAAAAAACCCAGGATAATAGTACATAATGGTATAGCCATAAACACTATAATAAACACAGTTTGAATTTTTCTTCCGATTAGCGCTAAACTTTATGACTAAGTTTAAAAGTGATATTAAAGTCATAATAATCTTTGTAACGATGATTGTACCTATCATTCCCTTGTAATTGGTCCGTATTTGACCTTATACCTAAAGTACATTTTGGGCTACTCTCAAAGATACTTAGGGTATAGAAATTTAAATATTATGAGACTAAAAAGAAAAATGAAACACACACCTTTTTCTTCAACCTACAAACTTTAAGGTGTAAAAAATTAACATTGAAAACCAAGAGTAGAGAAAATTAGTTACCTTTCTTGCAAGCTCCAAAATCCAAAAAACTCTGTCCAATAGTAAGTTTTGTTTTTGTGCTATTATATATTTCATCTTGGCATTCAATATGATCTTCACCACATTTGGATGAGGTCTTTTCCTTTGAGAGGCCATTGTGCAACTTGATTGAGTAGTTTTGTTGTTGACAGGATCCATCATCTAGAGGCAAAGGATCAGGTCAGTCGATTTATAGTGGTGGTGCTTTCTACATGCCGGTAAGCCATTTCATCTCGTTGCTCTTAACGTCCAATTTGTTGTTTAGAGTTCTTGAGACATCGTTAATTGTTGTTACTTCATTCTACCTCCATTCTTATCCAGGCATGCACCTTTTTGTTATTATATTTGGTCTTTTTTATTATTGTATTTAAGCTATAACCCCCTTTAATTTTTTCTTTTGTTTCTAGGGGGGGGGGGGGAGTCTTTAGTACGTACTCCCTTCGTTCCATATTAATTGTCATAGTTTTGACTTTCATGGTCTCCAATATCATTCTTTGATTGATAATTTCTTACATAATATATTATTAACAATTGCAATATTATACTTTTATGATAGTATTTTTCATTATGAATCTAATGGTGGTAATTTTATATAGCAACTCATTGTATATATTGAGAAATTTATAGTCGAAATTTTTGAAGTTTGACTGCACAATTTCCAAAGACGACAGTTAATATGGAACGGAGGGAGTATATAAAAGTTACCAAAAAATTACTTAGGGGTACCCTAACTTTTGGTGAAATGTTTTTCTGGTACCCCAACTTTTAAAAACTAATTTTGGGGTACCCTAACTTTTAGAATTAGAAATAATTAGGTGAATTTTCGGCCAATTATTTGAATTCAACGGCGAGTTTTAGGCGGGAAATTGATTAAGAGTTTTTGTGGATGAATATGCCCTTTATTTTCGTGTACGAAAATGATTTGAATCAATCGGAGTTTCGCCGGATATTCACCTAGTAATTTCTAATCCTAAAAGTTAGGGTACTCCAAAATTAGTTTTAAAAAATTAGGGTATCAAAAAATTGTTTGTTCAAAAGTTAGGGTACTTCTAAGTAATTTTTTGATCTACTATGGACGAGGAGTTACACTTTACCTCCGTTGTCGTTTTCACAGTGCACTGATATCGAAGGTTATCGCTTCTATATGTTGTATCTTGACATGTTGAGATTGGAGGGTTTAAAGTCATTGTACTCATAATAAATTTTCAATTTTAGAATCCTGGAAGTGTTTCGCCTGCTCCAAACTCCATGCTCTCACCACTTCCACCAGAACGTGCTGAGTATGATCGTGGTTCAACTGTGGATATCCCTCTTGCTAATGGAATGGTAGAGCTAAGCTACATAGACAAGTGAAAATAAGCTACAAAAACATTTTCATTTTCTATTTGTTGTGATATTCATGTTTATCTTATTAAGCGAAATAGACAAATGAAAAGGAGCTACCATATATAACATTTGTCCCCCCCCCCCTCTTGTGATACTCATGTTTATGTTGCTTCTCTTTCTCATTCTTGTTGTCATAGGATACACGAAAGAAAGAGATGGAACTCCAAGCTAGAGAGGCAGAATTGTTGCGGAGGGAAGAGGTACTACCGTTGTATGATGTAGGAGGGTTATTTGTATTTTGGACCCCGAAATATAGGGGGTATTTATTTTCTGGTGCCACAGTTTTCATTGTTTATTTTTTGAACCCTAAAGTTTATGGGTCGAACAAAAAAGGACCTTAAATTTTGTAAATTGAAAAAAAAAGCGCATGTACTATTTTTCTTTTTCTTCCTATGTTTGAATTTATCTCCCGATTAGCGCCAAATTTCAAGGCTAAGGTTAAAACTAATATTAAAGTTGTAATGCACCTCTCTTACTCATGTCGGAACTAATTAGACCCTGATACTTTAGGGTCTAATTAGTTCCGACATGAATAAGAGAGGTGTATTATAGCTTCAATATCAGTTTTGACCTTACTTCTGAAGTTTGGCGCTAATTGGGAGATAAATTTAAACATGAGAAAAAAAGAAAAATAGTACACAGACCTTTTTTTCAACCTACAAACTTTAAGGTCCTTTTTTATTCAACCCATAAATTTTAGGGTCCAAAAAATAAACAATGAAAACCATGAAACCAGAAAATAAATACCCCTATACTTCAACTTATTTTGTCCCTCTAATTGCAACACTGTTGATGATGTTATATTGGTGCTATTTGCTTTAGTGTTTAGATATGTGCTTAGTAGTCTAAACAACTTATTTTTGCATTTCTTGTGAGTGCAGGAATTAAAAAGGAGGGAAGAAGCTATTGCCCAAGGTATTTTGTAATTTATTTATTTATTTATTGATGTCTATAAATGTCTTAGAGGGGGCATCTGATCTATAATAGTTTTTGTGCTTCACAGCTGGGGTCATGCTAGAAGTGAGAAATTGGCCTCCATTTTTCCCTCTCATTCACCATGATGTTGCAAATGATATCCCCATCCATTTGCAGAAACTACAATATATTGCATTTACTACTTTTCTTGGTATGTTCAATTTCAATAGTTACAAATATAGATTTATAGATTACAATTGTGCTTGCGTTCCACTTTAATGGTTTCCTCATTTTTAGTTTTTGGTTAATTTCATAAAGGCACATATGTCAGTCACCAATATGTTAATAGTAGCGAAGTTCAACTATGATTTTATTCTTTTTTATATCTTAGTTGGAAAATTCCAAGCACGTATATCTGTTTATGAAGTATTTGTTTGTTTTCCCTTTCTTATGTTTATGTCAATATCAATACAAATGGAGTGGATTTCAAACTTCTAAAGTAATCTCTATAAGTGTGATTACTTTTATATTCTATTTGACCCTTTATCATGCTTCTTATTTACGAAATATCATACGGACTCAAAATTTGGCTCGGCCAAGGTACTGAAAAATAGTTTTAATGTACCATAGCATAAGATTTTATGGTAGTCGCAAAACAAAAACTCAACTTGCTCAACATGAAAACATTTCTAATGTAACTATTTTGTCGCTGATTGACCGCATTTTGAATCCACGTGAGAAAAAGGCTCAATTCAAAACTAAAAAATCAATTGAAAAGTAAAATCTTGTCATTGTTCGATGGAAGTTTCATAATTTTCTTGACTTTTAATCAATTATGTTATTGGTCATCATGAGAAATCAATTTATCTGGTTGGGGTGCTGTAGCTCAACCCATGAGATGAGTTATGCTGTAGCGCCCATATTTTAAGGATTCCTTCATAGTAGATAACTAGCCTCTAGAAGAAAAGAATGTTTTCAATGTATCCCATCCTCTATAAGGTACAATTTTTTGAGGTTTCTTCCTCTACTTGATTAACATGTGTATTAGGCTATGTTCTCAGCTAGCGGGCACTTTGATAGTTGGGCATGGGTCTTCATTCTTATATGGTGATACAACAACTAAATCTTAATGCAAAAAAAAAAAAGGCAATATTAGCATTTCTTTTAGACCAAGCCATCTATGCCCTTCACATATGCATATGAACTTTTGTTGGTCCTACATGCCTTTGTAACTGTTATGTCAAAAGCACAGAGGAAATCTCCTCATAGGACTGATCAATGGCTAGATGTAACAAAAATGATTAGTAAGAAAACCTCTCCCATGTTACGGCCATCAAGTTTGAGCTCATCGGTGAGGTGATTAAATGTTGAAGTGGTATGTCTAACCAAGTTACAAATCATAGGTGAAGATGTGAAGTCTATAAATATTATTTAACATCACCTATATGGACATAGCCTACGAGAAGTATTATTTGTGGAAGAGGTTTTAGCTGGAGCGAAAGCAGTTATACAAAGGGTCATTACCAATTTGCCACCACAATTCATAACACAACAGGTCGCAAATAGCTCACAAGATCAATCTTTACAAGACCTAGTTTTCTAAAAGATTAGACAACCATAGAAATGTTCAAAAAATTGCTGAGGGGTGCTACATATCTTTTTTAATTGACTCGTGGGTCACAACTTTATTTTAATGCATTTTCGGGGGACATTAAACTTACTTAAGTGGATGAGGGGTGACAATCCGGCATGTTTTGGCCAGAAAAAAAGGAAAAGTCTTATTTACCCTTGAAAATTGAGTGAAGTGACCCTTTTACCCTTAATTTCACTTCTCAATCTCTTCTTCTTCTTCAATGGCGTCCACCCCGCCACTTCTCTTTCCTCCCCTCTCTCTTCTCAATCTCTCCAACCCCCTCGATTCTCCCTCTTCCACCAAACCCACTTCTCTCCTCTCCACCTTCTTCTCCTCCCACCACCATCAACATCTCTGCCAAACACACTGCTAAGAAGGCTGCTGGGTTTGGGTCCAAAGTTAAGAAGGAGAAAATTCGTGATGGTTTCGAAGAGAGTGTTGTGCAGGTATGAATTTGATTTCTTTTACTTGGTTTCGTTATGGGATGATTTGATTTTTGTTTTTCGATGGTTTTGAGTGTGAATTTGAATTGGGTTTATGCTGGGTACTGTTTTCAGAACCAACCCCAGATGGTTTCTAGGCGGTAAGTTTCTTCCCCCAAAACCGACTTTAAACTCAGTTATTTCTTCTCGTAATTTCACAAAAGAGATGAATTTCCGAAGCCTGGATGATTTCTGGGCGTTCTACATGATCCAACACTCCAAACCCTCAACAAGACGTTGGCACTTCGCGGGTACTCTAACTGCAATCCTGATGTTGATCTATGCGCTGTTGTTCAACCGTTTTTTGATCTTTACAGTGCCCTTGATTTGGTATGGGATGGCTTGGTATAGTCATTTTTTTGTTGAAGGGAATGTTCCTGCTACCTTTGGGCATCCAATTTGGTCGTTTTGTTGTGATTTCAAGATGTTTGAGTTGATGCTCACTGGTCAGATGGATTGAGAGATCAAGAAACTTGGCAAACATCCCATTTTGCAACCCTTTTAGAGATTTTCAATTGTACAAGTTATTCGGTTTGAGCTGAATTTTTGTTGTAGCTACCAAAGTTTTGATTTTGTGTTGGTATTGATTGGGAATTGGTTGGGAACTCGAGTTGGGTATGCATTTGGGTATTGATTCTGGAGGAAGAGGATTGAATTATGGAGGAAGAGGATGAAGAAAAGAGAGAAAGAGGGATGAATGACATAGTAAGTTCAATTAGAGAGAAAAATAAGGGCGTTTTCGTCCTTTTCAATATATCTCGCCGGATTTCAGTCAAAATAACTGGATTGTCACCCCTCAGTCACTTAAGTAAATTTAATGTCCCCCGGGAATGTTTAAAAAAAAGTTGTGACCCACGAATCAATTAAAAAAGATGTGTGACACCCCCAGCAATTTTTTTGTAGAAATGTTAGGTACTTAAGATTAGGAATCCATCTTTTCACTCCTACATCTTGGATGCATTAGTTAGGAATCATGCTAGCATTTGACAAGGAATTATTATATCTGGTGACCGAATTGTGTATTTTTCGTGCTTTTGTTTCCCGTCTTTTCTCTTACATGGGAAGCCCTTATACTTATGTGAACTTATATAGCCGTGTTACAATATTTGTTAATTGTTGCTGTTGTCTATCCCAACAAACATTGGGGTGTGCAAATGATGGTGTCTACTATCTGCATCATCATCTTTCTGTTTTCATATATTGCTTGAAATAATGTCGTAGCAAAAGGTTACGTGGTGCCACTCGTATTTGTATACTAAGCATTTTGTTTGGTGGCTTTATTCAGGACTTGCGATTTGCCTATTTTGGAATTTCATTGTTGTGACAATATCTTGGATTAAAGGGGAAGGTGTGTAGTCTATGTTCATCATGCCTTTTGATATCTTAATACTTACACAACAATAACTGTTTACTTTTTAATTTTTTGATGTGTTCATCCCAGGAGTAAAAATTTGGCTTTTAGCCATCATCTATATCATCACAGGGGTTCCAGGGGCCTATTTATTGTGGTATCGTCCCCTGTATCGTGCTATGAGGTAACGATTTAATCTACTTTTTTTCTTTAACAATGTCTAGCTTAGTGAGCAGCGACAACAACTCTTAATGTGCGCCGTATTTTTGCGGTTTTGGAGAGATCCACATGTAGGAATGTTTAGCTTCACAAATATCATTGTTTCTTTTAAGCTTAAGTATCATTGTTTGTGAGAAATTGATTCCATTATTAAGACATACCTTTTGGTTTTGAGAAAATATTTTGAAGTTGAAAATCTTGTGAAGAAATAAAAGCACCAACTTTGCTTGAGTGATATCTTCATTCAACCAAAAAAAGCCGAAATACCTAGCTAGGCAAATACTGAACTATACCCTAACCATTGAAGATGTTGGTAAGCAAAAAGCAACACATCAAAACCTCAAAATAAAAACAAAATTCGAAGGAAAGTTAAACACTTAAAAATTGATGTAAGATACTTGATGAGCAACTGAGCGCTTTCCTACACTAAGGAAATTCTCACAAAAGTCACAAATATTCAATATATTTTCATTGAGCAATATTCAATTCTAGTCTAAGAATTTCATTACATAAGGAGATTATAGCGATAAAAGTCCTAGAGCAATAGGAACCTTAATGATATCTAAGAAACTACAATAGGATAAATATTGATATCATACTAAATTTCTTTATTTAGGATATCTAAACTTTGTGACAAGAAAGTGCAAATCTTTACAAAATTTACTAAAACTACAAAATCATTCTAATATTTTCTAATAAGGTATACTTTGAACATTTTTCCTCATTCTCATCTTATATCATTCTCCTCCAGTCGCAAAATACTAGACTTTTGAGTTTTTCTAGGGTTGAATAGAGGAAAATCAAGTAAAGGAAGACCAAATGTACTTCGTCATGGAGATGAAAAATTTGCACTACTTTGAAATCCTCTAAAACAATGTATCAATAAAATGAGAGGACACAATTACAAGACAATGAAAAATTCTTCATTGATTAGTATATCAAACACGGGTACTCAACTTTTGGTCTTGACATGTTTGTACTTTTGATTTGATACCAAAATATAAAATCCTCAAATGTAGGAAATGTTTTGTAGTCAAATGCAACTTTTGTATATTGCTTTCTTGGTGTAGCATTTAGAAATTGAGCATTGCCAACATCGTGATGCGCTTCAACAACTTGTCTATTCTCAACTTGAGAACTCTCGAAGTAGATTACTGAGTTGAGAGGCACGAGCTTCTAACACACACTTGGGTGGACTAAGTGATTTGTGATGCTATGGTATGGACAATAAAATTTTATAAAAAAAATCATCAACTTCTTTGGACTTCATGTGTGAGAGGATTAAGTGGATCATGAATTGCATGTCACTCAAGAACTAACAGTATCGAAGATTTTTTTTACAAGGGGCATATTCTCATAAGATGGGAGCCTTCATGGTATGACTATCTAGTTGGACATCATTGTCCTAGAAATTTGACATGATTGAGAGGCTTAGTTGAAAAGCCTTTTTCATAGACCCATCACTACAAGGAGGATTTGGGACAATAGTTCAAGCTTATATAGTAGGCTTAAGCGAAACTTTAACATCAAGATTGGCACTAAAGACACTTTTTACATCAAAAGTTACTTTAATGGCTTGAATGCAGCCTTTAAAGGGTCTTATATACTTTGGATAGAAGACACCTAACTCTATGCAATGTTTAAAGATATCATTAAAATGTGATGGGGTAGTGACCAATTGTGCCCCAACCCTTAAGAGTTACTCCTCAAGTTCGTACTGTGTATTAACCATTCTAGTTTCAATGATACCGACATTAGTTAATGATATTATAATCACTCTAATAACATATGTAACACATAAGAATATGGCAAACCAAGAGTAAAAATAGCAGCAAGAGGCACTAAACATTAGCCTCTTAAATATTAGTCATCGAACTGCGCCAACATGGAGAGAAAAGATCAATCTTCTCGAATGGTGAGTGAAGTGCATTGTAGTAGCTATCAAGGACAAATTAAGGTTGTACCGTGCTCAAAGTTGAAGCAATTGATTTCCTTCAGTTAGAAGGGGCTTTAGCATGAAATGTATGTCATGATGAAGGAAATTTGGATGAAGTTGCTTATTTTAGAGTGAAACTATGAATTTTCGCAAATTAGGGTTCTGTTGATTGGGTGGTGGCGATGACGATGATGCGGTTGTCTTTCGACTAGTAGTAGGCATTGTGGTGCTATTGCTCTGATAAACTAGAATATGATAAAATATACTATCTCCATCATTTTACGGTATCCAATGCACTACTTTATCCTTTATCTCACACAATATCTTCATAATGTTATCTAACATATTCATATGAAATTATTTTTATGAAAAATCTATATATATATATATATATATATATATATATATATATATATATATATATATTGAATAATTAGTAGTCAAATTTTAGAGAATTTATCAAGACAAATATTAAGGTACCGAGGGAGTACATCAAGTACGTAATCCCTTTATTTGAGCTTCATAAACTATATGATAAAATATATTGAATGAAAATAAAACTTAATAAATTACTAAATTCTAACATCTTCTGATAAGCGAGATTGGAATATGCTCCTCATTCTCATCTTACATCACTTCTGTCCCACAACCGTCATCCTACACTTCCACAAAATTTTATCTTAAGCCAAATTATCTGATATTAGTCATAGATCGCTCAAAATTATGTTTTATCACTTTGTTTAAGCTCCTTTTAGGTCTCCGTTGGGTGATTTTACACTTTGACGCGTGGATGTTCTCATATCTCCTTAGATCTTCCCTAGTTCAACTTATATGTACGTCCCAATTCTTTTATGGTGGATAGCCAAACTATATGTCTTTTAGTCATGTTTAGCATTAGAGATACGTACCCTATCTTCATGATTGACTTCAACATCAATAATAGAAGGAGCAACTGACATCTTTCTAGGCATTGCAACAGATGAAGCGATAGAACAACCTTGGCTACAAACATAAAATGTAGAAGGTTGAAAAGTACTTTGGGAAAGTGTCAAATCTTCTAACACTCAAGGTAGGATTGATAGATAAATTAAGAGGTAAATCAAGTGAGCGTTGGAGCCAATTTGTTCACTCTCAATATCAATTAAAGACATGACACATCTTATAAGAGCTTGATGACTTTCTTCCTTGCTTCTTTCTTAATAAACATTCATGATTGTTGAATTGAATGAGGACAAGACAAATGTCTTTCTTGAGTGACTCCTGAAGACTATCTATTTTAGAGGTAATTCTTTTGCTAAGTTTTGCTAGATCTTCCTCAATCCTAAAGATTGCATCTTTACAAAAGTGGAAATTAATTTTAGAGGTTAACAACCAATTAACTAATCAACAATCCTAAATTTAACGGAGGAATTAAAATAGTACCATAATAAAATTGACCTCTCGAGTTTTTTTAAGTATAGAGTAACAACATTCAACAACAACAACAATGCCAATTAGGGGACAACCTCAATTATCATGCTAGCTTTGAAGTTGGTTGAAGGGCACAAGATAGACACTAGTGCAAGAGCAACAATCTGTTAACCGATTCCAGTCATGGTGACAGCAAAGCAGTGACTTTATTTATTTATTTATTTATTTTTCAAGGGTTTGATGGCAGCGGAAATTACAGTTTGGGCTTGCCTTAGGATCAAGAGCTTGCTATGACACAAATTTTATAGAGAACGAGAAATAAAAATAGATTGTAGGTAAGAATTAAACATCCCTTATTGGATTTAAAAAAGAATTCAAAATCTTCATGCAAGGTTCAAGGACATATTAGCCTTTAGTAATCAATCAAGTGTTTTCTATTGAACAAATGCTACCAAACACCTTATTTATTTATAAGTAAACAACCTTCCTAATATGAAACTTAATAAAAATAGGAAACTAGCATATTATTCCTTTCGAAACTAAGAAACTACTATATTTCTAATAATAATAGGAAACTAAACCTTATCAAAAAATGTACTAAGTATAATTATTTCTAAATATTGTTCCTTAGTTACATGCGGTAGTGCCAGTTAACTCGAATCCATTTTGCACATATCAACACGATCATCTTATAATTTGAGAAGCTCCGTGGAATCATCATGCTTCTCATTCCTTAATATTACCTTTCAAAAACAAAACATTTCAAAAAGTTAGTGATCCTTAATATAAATAACCCCTATATATTTAAGCTCTTATAGAAATCCTTGAAAAATATTTTACTACCTATAGCTTTAAAGAGATATTTATAATATATCTACCTTTACTTATTTTCCAAGGACACCTTTGAATTCCTTACCAAGTGTATGGTACATGTAAAAGAGTATGTAAGCCAATTTTTTGTTGCCTATATTTTTAAAGTCAACAAGTACTACACTCGGACATAACACAGATGACACCTTAACATAAAGAAGGCCAAAAGAAATGGTCAACAATAAGAGTAGTGGTCTTTTCCCACCTTAGATGACAAGCAGGGCCTCCACCGTGCAGTCCCTACATCAAGAATTCACGTAACTTGATACTGGGACAAACAATTTAAATCTACGAATCATGTAACAATCCAAAATTATCAATAAAATCACCACAATTACCTTGCAAAATCTCACCATAAGTCTTAGAAAAGTTAAGTCGTAAGAGATATTAATCTTTCGTTTCACCAAAACCTATCTAAATAGTAGTTTGTCTATGTAATGGAAGATGTACTTAAAGAATCAACAACAGACAATAGAGTGATGTTTTAGCACAACTGAGTAATCCTGAAGTAATGCCTCTTATTTAGGATGTTTTTCTCGTTGTGAACGAATTTATTATGATCACTTCATAGG
This sequence comes from Portulaca oleracea, assembly GCA_029582165.1. Taxonomy (NCBI): domain Eukaryota; kingdom Viridiplantae; phylum Streptophyta; class Magnoliopsida; order Caryophyllales; family Portulacaceae; genus Portulaca; species Portulaca oleracea. The sequence continues at coordinate 17,338,759 of CM055890.1, forward strand.
ACAAAGTCCATAGATAAAAAATGACATCACCAATGTCCCAAACATCACAGCAAAGCTCAAAATTTTTTCTTATATATTGCACTTATTCCTCCGAGAATTATTGCGTGTTTTACTAAAGCATGATATAGGTTGTTCTTCTTACCTCAAAGGTCCTACTATGCCAACCCTAAAGGCATCACAAGCAACTTCAGATAGTAGAAAAATCATAGTGATGTGAAATAAGGGCTTCAGCCATATTCTTCTTGATAAGATTAAAAGTTCTTTCGAAGATAAACTTCATCTAAACTCACCTTTCCATACAGATTTAGTAATAGGAGCTATGATGGAACTAATTGCAAACTACGTGATTGTAGAAGGTCGCCAGCTCATGAAAGCCACTTACCTCATACTTAGTTGTAGATTCAAGCAACACCACTACAACTTTTACCTTTTCAAAATTAGCAGAAATACCATATTAGAAACAAGTAATCGAAAGACCATAAGCATCGATTGCAATAGAAAACACTTCATCAAATTTATGTTAAGCTTTTCATTTCACAAAACGTTAAACGGAAGCCTCACGTGTCGCCAATGTGCTTCCCTATAATTTTTATCAAAGTACACTATTAAAACCTTTCCAATGAAAAATTGATAGATATGAGTCTTAGCCTGCACGAATGTATTGGTACATAAGTCAAGCCGACGACAATAACACACAACTCTATCAAGAGTTTTCAAAGTACTTTTATTCATCTCTAGGGTGGGTCAATTTTAAAGAACTACTTAGATGCCCACATTTGATCCACCATAACTAGTTGACCTATATGGATCCCATATTTTACAATGATCTCTTATTAATGATTGTAATATTAATACACATCCTCTAGAAGTTATCTTTCTTAAGAGTCAAAAGGGCATGAAACCATTTTGTAATAGTCTATCAACTTATTTATTTAACTTGTCGTGCTGATTAGGATTCTTCTATAGAATTGTAAGTTAGGTAAAGAGGATCATGGGATGATATCCACTACTTTTTGTATATCTCGTAAAGGAGGTAACGATATAGGTATATCAACAAGAAACACATCTTCAAACTCACTAAGAAGCATATCAAATTAGTTGAAGCATCAAAAGTAGTAGTTGACACCTCACATTCATGTCTAGTTAGAAAATTAAAGTCTGTTAGGTTGGTTCATAGTTGGAGGTGTTCTAGATTTATAGACATTAGGCTTACTATTATTACTAGGGTGTGTAGGGGCTAATTACTCATCTTTCCCTAATACATACGTGTTTTACTATCAAAAGGCGATGGCATTTTGGTCATAAATCTGATTGTGACCCTAAAGTATGTGAGCAATATCCACAGGTAAGATGTTAGACCAAATCATATTTGAATATGCACCAATATGGTATAGGACTTTGCAATTCTCAATAATGGTTACCTCAAAGTTAGCGTGTAGGTCCTGGTGTGCCCTCCGTTAGGTAAATGCTTTGGGTGCATTAACAAGATAGTTAGTCTCCTTGAGTTGTATAAGAACCATAAGTATGACTTCTGTTAGCTGTCAATCAGGTAAAGAATCTTGCACTTGTATTTATAACTGAGCTAAAAAGCTCTAGAAGGGTAGAGGGATATAGAAGGGTGAAAAGAGGCTAGTTGAAAGGGTAGGCTTGGTAAATTATTTTATTTGGTAGAAAGTGTCCATGAAGAAGGTGACAGTCTGATTGGTTCAAGTAGGGACAGTTTCATGGATGGAAGGGATTCAAGGTGTGAGGAATAAAGAGACGAGACGGTCGAATGTTGAGATGGACTCGGGAAGGTTTATGGTAAAGGAGATAGTTAATGGATGAACAACATGTCTCAAAGATAGTTGGAAACGATAGCCTTCTAATGAGTATTGAGGTGGTTATTTGGATATAGAGGCGATACAAGAATGAAAGAAGGAAAGTGGAGGGCTTAAGATGATAGGCTATGAGAATATTCAGAATCAAGGGTTTCCTCTCTTTTTACCTAGTCTACCCTAATCGGTTTTGAGGCTAGCATCTCTCTCTCTCTCTCTCTCTCTCTCTCTCTCTCTCTCTCTCCTTCCCTCCCTTCCTCTCTCTTTCTCTCTCTCTCTCTCCCTCCCTCTCTCTCTCTCACCCTCCCTCTCTCCTTTGAGCTTGATGAATGTAAAGGCATAGAGGCTAGATGGGTGTATTAAAGCATAGAGGCTTGGCTATGATGGTTAGAGAAGTTTTAAAAAGTGTTTGACTTTCTGCTCCTTTCCTTTCTTCATTTTTTCTTCTTTTTTTTTTTTCCTTTTGTTTGTGTTCCCCTTCTTTTTTCTTTTTTTGCCCCCCTCTTTCTTCTTAGTGTTTCCTTTATGTGTTTTACCTTTGTACTTATTCTATAGATACTTGTCACAACACACTTTTGGTCATCATTTCGATGCGGAACGATCATAAGAGGAATGATCAGGATTGTGACGACTACGGGTTTTTGGATGGTGGCTGTAAAGGGTGATGCAAAGGTGGATAATTTAGTTTGGGGGGGGGGGGGAATGATGAGGAGGCATAGGCAACAGGTAGGGATAGAATATTGTTGGAAAATAGAAAGGTAACAGGTGATATAGGTGAGAATTAGTAGCCCCCTGTCCTAGGCACATATTGTTCAAGCTCTAGGTGTCGAAGCACAGTTTCAACAAAATGGTGATTTTCGTCTTCTCTCCTTTTTCCCAGGCTGCTGGATAATGGAGACTCACTTCTCTATTTATTTTTTTTGTTTCTCTCTTTTTTTTTTAAATTTTTTTCTTAAACCTTAGATTCGTGGGATGGCGAATGTAATGGA